>JAVXUP010000752.1:0-356070 GCA_033070095.1 Escallonia herrerae
ATTTGAACCTTCTGATGTTTACAGCCTAATGAGAAATAGGCCCACAAAATCTATCGCAAATCGTACCGATCGATGCTGGAATAGTCTCTAAACATATTCAGCGACACTCATTCGCACCATTTGACGTCACTTCCAATTTTTTGGGCTAGCGGTTTCTTTTGTCACTTATCTTTGGCTAGCCCCGAAAAGAGGTGGTACTTAAAATTGATTTCCCCAAAAAAAATCGATTTCTTTGGCTAGCGGAATTATGTGCAGATGTGGGAAGATGAATAATTTCTTTTAGTTAAAGAGGAGAATTGCGTTGACACTAGAGTTCGTACGTACAAGATTTAATCGTTAAGCCAAAACAAAACGAGACAAAAGAGTTCCATCCGAAACGGTACCGAAACATGTTAAGTTGAAGTGTATGAAGATGAAAAGGCATTCAATGTACTAGCCGTGGATCGACGTATGGATAATTCAGTGTACCGTGGTCTAATCACGTGGGGTCGACATCATACAATCATAGTGGCCTAGCAAACGGGTAACCATAATTTGGAACAAAAAGGTTGCTGCATGACATTTGTGTTGGGGTCTGATAATGATCTGGTTTGTCCAAAGTATCGTGAAAAAGTGAAAGCCAAAAGGTTGGCCGACTTTGCTCGGATACGGAAGTTGACGACAGTTGGGTTCTACTTATGAGTCGTTTTGCGAAGATCAGCAAGTTATATCTCACGTCCGTTACGAGTGTGCGATTGATCTACTTCTTATATTTGATGAACTTTTTTTTTCATGAAAATAATTTGAGTTTCACATCAAATTTTAATAATATAAATTATTGGTTTTGTTTGCTACCAGCTCGATCTTTTAAAGCAGATAGTAAGTAAACATGATGTTAAAGTCAGATCCATCGCTTATTTCAATTCTCATCTTCATGTTGTAGTTCGGATCCAAGCTCTTTAGTAGAGATGTCAAACGGGCCGGGCTTGGGCCGCCCGGCCCGGGTCCAGCGGGCTTTAAGCAAAATCGGGCCGGGCAAGGGCCGCAGCCATCCGGGCTGGGCCGGGCCGGCTGAGGAGAAATCCTAGGCCCGGTCCAGGCCCAGGCCCTAGGCCCAATTTCTAGGGCCGGGCTTGGGCCGGCCGGGGCCCTTTTTTTATTTTTTTTTAAATTTTCTTGTTATTCAATTTTAAATTTCATCTTTAGGCATGTCCAATTTTCAAATTTTGACAAATATAATTTTTATCATTTTATTTCATTATATGTAATATTCATATATATATGTATGTATGTATGTATGTATAGATATATTTATTTGTCTCTCATTTTATTTTTTGATATATGTTAAATCTTTTCTTACTCTTCTTGGTGATCTTTATTAATAAAATCTGAACACATAACAATTATTACTATTTAAGAGAGACTGTTTCTACTATTTGATATTTTACTTCAAACTAATTGGCCGAAAACCCGGGATTGATACATGTTAATTCCCGAGACGATCTTTAGTAATAAGTATAGAAAAATAAATGTGTTCATAGGCCCTCCTCTTTTATCCGGGCTTGGGACCGGCTGCTTGTAAACAAACAGGCGAAGTTACCTATTTTTTTATATATACGAAAAATATATATCTTGCTTGTAAAAATTTATTTTATATATATGAAAAAAGTATATTTTGTGAAAAAATTTATTCTTAAAACTTAAGAGAAGGAAAATAAAAAGAAATTACCTAATCATCCGGAAGTACTTCAATATCTGAGTCACTGCTCTTCCTATCATCAATCGGTTTATCTTGCTCGCGGTATTTCGCATCAAGATAATCCTTCCAACATACACATAGCTCGAGCGACTCGGGGTTAAGACGACTCCTCCTGTCATCCAAAATCCTCCCGCTGGCTGAAAATGCCGACTCTGAAGCAACCGTGGAGGCTTGCACTGGCAGTACATCCCGTGCAATTTGGGATAAAGTTTTATACATGTTTTGATTTTGTTTCCAAAAATTTAACAAATTAAAATTAACCTGTTCTTGCATTGATAAATCAGAATAATGATCAGTATTTAATATACACCAATCTCATTAAAAGAGAAAAAAGTAGACGAACCTGCCGAATTAGAAGTACCTTCACCTGGTAGTTGTCTTGCTACTAGATGTTCAAAGCCTTTAAGGTATGGCGCATAATACCTCTCAACAGTGGATGATGTAGCTCGCCGCGCACGTCAGCAGAATTACGATAGAGGTTGAACAATTCCTCAAACCTCTTGCTCACTTTTGCTGTGAGTGCGGTTGTCTCCTCTGCTGTGTAGCACATTAATTTCGATATCTCTTGTATCGAGACGTTCACGCCATGCAACTTTAACCTAGGATCTAAACAAGTAGCCACAGCAAAAATAACAGGCAGTCTACTCCAATATTTATTAAACTTTTTATCCATCACTTTTACTATTTCCTAAAGGGTCCTATATATCTCCATTTTGTTAACATTGTAGCCATCTTGAGAATTTCTATTACAGCGAGAGGAGAGGTGGGATAGTACGTACCAGACAATAAATTGGTAGACGTGTAAAATACCTCTAAAAATTCAGCTAGGTATGTGGCCATCTGCCATTCCTCTTGAGTTGGCAAGCCGGCTGGGAACTGGGTTAGTAGAAAATGCGTATAGACTTCTCTGTATGCCAGAATGTGTAAAAGCATATGGTATGTAGAGTTCCACCTGTGGACCACATCTGTAACTGCTCTCCTGCGAGGCATATTATATTCAACACACAACGTTTTAAATTGTTGTGTTCTCGGACTCGAGCTATTAACATACGCTGTCATACCCCTCATTTTGACAAGAATATCTCCTGCAGCAGCTAAACCATCTTGAACAATTAAATTAATTATATGACAAACACAACGAACATGAAATAATTTACCAGAAAGTACAGGTTTGAGGCTCTCCTTTAAAGCATCAACAACAGCTGTATTGTTAGAAGCATTATCAAAACTAATACTCATAATCTTATCCTTTAATTTAAATGTGGTACATGCTTTTAATATAATAGTAGCAATGTTCATTCCATCATGCGAAAAAGGAAAGAGCTCGAAAGCGATGATTCTCTTGTGCATAACCCAATCTGCATCAATCCAATGGGCCGTCACACAAGAATAACTAACAAAAGTAAATGGAGATTGCCAAATATCAGAAGTAAGACTAACTTTACCGTCAAATTTATCGAAATAATCGATAAGGCGTGCTTTGGCAGCATTATACTGTCGGAGTGCATCGGATCTAGTTGTGTTTCTATGAACCTTTTTGTACAAAGGTTGAACGTATGTGTTCATATATCTAGAGTGCTTAGCATTATCGGCAAAAGAAAAGGCTTGTTCATCGTGAATAACAAATTCAGCGAGACCGTCTCTTTGCTCTTGCTGATTATAAACAAATAACTTACCGTCAAAAGATAACTGCGTTTGGGTAGGTTCGACGTGGCCTTGTCGAGGTGCACACTGAGGGTAATGCCTGTTAAGATGTCCATTACCACTACCAGACGAAAATAATTTAGCACAGTACTTACATCGAGCTTTTCGGATGCCGTCCACCGTAACTTCATCAAAATGATTCCAACACTCGGCTTTCTTTTTTTCCCCTTTTGGACTTCTGGCTCATTACCGGAGGCATTGCTCGGCCCTTCTTCATCATGACCAGGCATAGGGTTAAGATTATGCCACGGAGTAGTAGCTTCGCCAACCGAGCTGCGTCCTTGACTATAATGCGGGGGGTCTTCATCAGGCGTGTATTCAAAATCTGGAATGTTTTGATTGAACTCCCAATTGGCTTGGGTATCTATCATACAGCCTGTACTCATTCGTCCAGGAACGAATGGTTGTGGTGGTGCTTGGATTGGTGTTTGTGATGGCCGTGGCGCTGGCGCTTGTGCTTGCGATGATGATGATGTTTTTCGTGATGATGATCCACGCTTCAGTTTCTTCAATATTCCAGCCATATTTGACGCTAAACTTTTTTACTAGATTGGAAATCAAAATTCGTAAGAGTAACTAAATACACAAGTATAAGAGTAGTAATAAGAAATAACAATTAAAAGAATTAAAGAGTAACAAATATTAATCACTGAGGATAATTCTGATCCAATTGGAGAGAGTTAGTAATTAAAAAGCATTTAGTAATAGTAATTAATAAATAAAAATTCACTAATTACTAATTACTAGACAAAAGAATTAGAGAGTAACAAATTAATAAGAGTAGTAGTTAGTAATTAAAATTTAGTAAGAGTAGTAATTAATAAACAAGAGTACTAATTAGTAAATACTAGTAGTAATTAGCAAGAGTAGTAATTGGAGAGGGAAATAGTAGTAAGCTTGTAGAAATATAGAATGTTTAGATAAGAGAGAGTAAGAAGATTGGTGTGAAAAATTAGAGAGAAATGGTGCAAATTTATAGATTTTAGAAACTTCACAAAAGACCAAAATACCCCTAAAAACTATCTGTTTATAGTTGTTGGGGAGGGTAAGAGTGTAAAAACCTTTAAAGGAGTTGAAAAAATTAAGTTAGACTAAAATACCCCCCAAACTAGCCGTTATATTGCTGTTGGGGGGGGGGTAAAAGTGGAATTTTGGGGGAATATATCCGTTGGAGGAAAAGGGGGGGGGGAAAACAAAAAATTCAAGCAGGTGGGGCTGGAACCGGGCCGGATAACCGGGCCAGGGCCTGGCCCGGGCTTTCCCCCCAAATTTTTTGGCCTGGTCCAAGCCCCATTCCTCCGGGCCAGCCCTATTCATGAACGGGCTGGGCCGACCCAGGCTTTTTTCGGGCTGGGTCAGGCCGGGCCGCGGGCCACCCGGCCCGTTTGACATCTCTACTCTTTAGCTTCATCCTCGTGCCGTAATTTTGATGTATGTTCTTGATTGTTACCTTATCCAAAGTTTCACATTACGGTGGGTCCTAAGTTATATTTTGTACGGTGCTGGCTAGAAATATTTCCATTCTAATCCTCATGCCGTAACTTTGGATCGATACTCTTTATTCTCATCCCCATGCCATAGTTCGGATCTAAATTTTCCATGCTCTTGTTCATCACCTAATTTCACGCTTCACCCGAGGCGAATGTTTAATTATATCCGACAACTGCAACAAATAAGGTTCCTGTACCTAATCAAGGTAGTCATTTGACCCTCTTACTTAGAGATGTCAAAGGGCCGGGCTTGGGCCGGCCCAGCCCAAGCCCGTCGGGCCTGCTGTGGGGCCGGGCCGGGGCCGGGCCAGTGGGGGCTGCCAACCGGGCCGGGCCTGCCGAAGGCAAACCTAGGCCCAGTCCAGGCCCAGGCCCTAGGCCCAATAGCTAGGGCCGGGCTTGGGCCGGGCCCGGGCCCTTTTTTTTTTTTCTTCTTGTTATTCAATTTTAAATTTCATCTCTAGGCAATATTCACAATTTAACGAACCTAATCTTTATCCTTTTATTTCATTATAAGTAATATACATATATATGTATGTATGTATATACATATTTATTTGTTAGCCATTATATTTTTTATTATATGTTAAACATTTTCATACTCTTCTTGATGAGCTTTATTAATAAAATCTTAACACATAACAATTTATATAGAAAAATAATAAATGTATTCATAGGCCCTCCTCCTTTTATCCGGGCTTGGGACCGGCTGCTTGTAAACAAACAGGCGAAGTTACCTATTTTTTTATATATACGAAAAAATATATATCTTGCTTGTAAAAATTTATTTTATATATATGGAAAAAAAAGTATATTTTGTGAAAAAATTTATTCTTAAAATTCTAACAATCAAAATAATAATGAATGTCTATCCAAAATATCAGCAATCAAAGATCAAGAAATCTGCAACGTCAACCAAAAGGATCAAAAGAGGAAAATAAAAACAAATTACCTAATCATCCAGAAGTACTTCAATATCCGAGTCACTGCTCTTCCTATCATCAATCGGTTTATCTTGCTCGCGGTATTTCGCATCAAGATAATCCTTCCAACATACACATAGCTCGAGCGACTCGGGGTTAAGACGACTCCTCCTGTCATCCAAAACCCTCCCGCTAGCTGAAAATGCCGACTCTGAAGCAACCGTGGAGGCTTGCACTGGCAGTACATCCCGTGCAATTTGGGATAAAGTTTTATACATGTTTTGATTTTGTTTCCAAAAATTTAACAAATTAAAATTAACCTGTTCTTGCCTTGATAAATCAGAATAATGATCAGTATTTGCATATACACCAATCTCATTAAAAGAGGAAAAAGTATACGAACCTGCCGAATTAGAAGTTCCTTCACCTGGTAGTTGTCTTGCTACTAGATGTTCAAAGCCCTGAAGGTATGGCGCATAATACCTCTCAACAGTGGATGATGATGTAGCTCGCCCGCGCACGTCAGCAGAATTACGATAGACGTTGAACAAGTCCTCAAACCTCTTGCTCACTTTTGCTGTGAATGCGGTTGTCTCCTCTGCTGTGTAGCACATTAATTTCGATATCTCTTGTATCGAGGCGTTCACGCCATGCAACTTTAACCTAGGATCTAAACAAGTAGCCACAGTAAAAATAGCAGGCAGCTTACTCCAATATTTATTAAATTTTTGATCCATCACTTTTACTATTTCCTTAAAGGGTCCTATATATCTCCATTTTGTTAACATTGTAGCCATCTTCAGAATTTCTATTACAGCGAGAGGAGAGGTGGGATAGTACGTACCAGACAATAAATTGGTAGACGTGTAGAATACCTCCAAAAATTCAGCTAGGTATGTGGCCATCTGCCATTCCTCTTGAGTTGGCAAGCCGGCTGGGAACTGGGTTAGTAGAAAATGCGTATAGACTTCTCGGTATGCCAGAATGTGTAAAAGCATGTGGTATGTAGAGTTCCACCTGTGGACCACATCTGTAACTGCTCTCCTGCGAGGCATATTATATTGAACACACAACGTTTTAAATTGTTGTGTTCTCGGACTCGAGCTATTAACATACGCTGTCATACCCCTCATTTTGAGAAGAATATCTCCTGCAGCAGCTAAACCATCTTGAACAATTAAATTAATAATGTGACAAACACAGCGAACATGAAATAATTCACCGTTAAGTACAGGTTGAAGCGTCTCCTTTAAAGCTGCAACAGCAACTTTATTATTAGAAGCATTATCAAAACTAACACTCATAATCTTATCCTTAATTTTAAATGTGGTGCATGCTTTTAATATAAGAATAGCAATGTTCATTCCATCGTGCGGATAAGGGAAGTGCTCGAAAGCGATGATTCTCTTGTGCATAACCCAATCTACATCAATCCAATGAGCGGTCACACAAGAATAACTAACAAAAGTATAAGGAGATTGCCAAATATCAGAAGTAAGACTAACTTTACCTTCAAATTTATCGAAATAATCGATAAGGCGTGCTTTAGCAGCATTGTACTGTCGGAGTGCATCGGATCTAGTTGTGTTTCTATGAACCTTTTTGTACAAAGGTTGAACGTATGTGTTCATATATCTAGAGTGCTTAGGATTATCGGCAAAAGAAAAGGCTTGTTCATCATGAATAACAAATTCAGCGAGACCGTCTCTTTGCTCTCGCTGATTATAAACAAATAACTTACCGTCAAAAGATAACTGCGTTTGGGTAGGTTCGACGTGGCCTTGTCGAGGTGCACACAGAGGGTAATGCCTGTTAAGATGTCCATTACCACTACCAGACGAAAATAATTTAGCGCAGTACTTACATCGAGCTTTTCGGATGCCGTCCACCGTAACTACATCGAAATGATTCCAACACTCGGCTTTCTTTTTTTCCCCTTTTGGACTTCTGGCTCATTACCGGAGGCATTGCTCGGCCCTTCTTCATCATGACCAGGCATAGGGTTGAGATTATGCCACGGAGTAGTAGCTTCGCCAACCGAGCTGCGTCCTTGACTATAATGCGGGGGGTCTTCATCAGGCGTGTATTCAAAATCTGGAATGTTTTGATTGAACTCCCAATTGGCTTGGGTATCTATCATACAGCCTGTACTCATTCGTCCAGGAACGAATGGTTGTGTTGGTGCTTGGATTGGTGTTTGTGATGGCCGTGGCGCTGGCGCTTGTGCTGGTGGTGGTGCTTGCGATGATGATGATGTTTTTCGTGATGACGATGCACGCCTCATTTTCTTCAATAATCCAGCCATATTTCGAGCTAAACTTTGTAAGAGTAACTAAATACACAAGTATAAGAGTAGTAATAAGAAATAACAATTAAAAGAATGAACGAGTAACAAATATTAGAGAGTTAGTAATTAAAAAGAATTTAGCAAGACTAGTAATTAATAAACAAGAGTACTAATTAGTAAATACTAGTAGTAATTAGCAAGAGTAGTAATTAAAAAGAATTTAGCAAGACTAGTAATTAATAAACAAGAGTACTAATTAGTAAATACTAGTAGTAATTAGCAAGAGTAGTAATTAAAAAGAATTTAGCAAGACTAGTAATTAATAAACAAGAGTACTAATTAGTAAATACTAGTAGTAATTAGCAAGAGTAGTAATTGGAGAGGAAAATAGTAGCAAAGCTTGTAGAAATATAGAATGTTTAGGTAAGAGAGAGTAAGAAGATTGGTGTGAAAAATTAGAGAGAAATGGTGTGAATTTATAGATTTTAGAAACTTCACAAAAGACCAAAATACCCCTACAAACTATCCGTTTATAGTTGTTGGGGAGGGTAAGAGTGTAAAGGAGTTGAAAAATATAGGTTAGACTAAAATACCCCCCAAACTAGCCGTTATATTGCTGTTGGGGGGGTAAAAGTGGAATTTTGGAAAAGGGGTGGAAGAAAGGGGGGGAAAAACAAAAAAATTCAAACAAGTGGGGCCAAAACCGGGCCAAACCCGGGCCGCAGACCGGGCCAGACCCGGGCCGACTTCGGGCCGGGCCAAACCCGTTTCCGGGCCGGGCCGGGCTTTTTCGCAGCAATGGACGGCCTGGTCCAGGCCCAGGCCCCAGGCCCGCTGTGCTGGGGCCGCTACTGTTCATCGTCGGGGCCGGGCCAGCCCGGGCCAGAACCGGGCCGGGTCGGGCCAGCCCGCGGGCCGCCCGGCCCGTTTGACAACTCTACTCTTACTTGAGGTGTATATTAGCCCTTGATTGAAATTCTCTGATCCTCGTGAAGACATGAACCACAATCTTTTTAATTGTCTTTAATTTTAAGACCCGAACATTATACTCAATCGCTAAAGCATATATAGCAATGTAACTTTGACTCTAACGACATAAAATAAGAATACTTAATGATAGGTTGAGGTTAAATAATTCGGCTTAGTGTCAATTGGATCCTCATTGCCGATTTTAGAGGTTAAAAATATGGTTATTTCTAACTCTTAATAAGCTAATTCACCCTTTTGAGTTGTCGTTAACATGTAAACACTCTTTATTAAAATATACGTTTATAACAAAAATAGCATATTCGTAAAAAGATACTTTGGATGTTTTTTAATTCAGGTTAAGGGGATTTTGCATTCCATTCACCTCGAGTGACGGAATCAAATGAACTGGATATAGTTTTAGTCGTTGTTGGGCTGCTTCAGAATTTAGTTCAAAAACCACTTCAACCCGTTCATTCTCGTCCATCGATCGTAACTGATGTCGTTACAACGGTTGCATCATCCCAAGTGCAAAACATGCATAAAAGGGTTCATTCCATGTGCAAACTCGAACAAGAGTTGTTTCAAAAAACAGAAGACTTGATAATGTATGTACGTGATTTTTTAAATGGCTTTAAAACGGTTCCTTAAAGGCAAAAAGGCACACCAGCAAAGTCGTGTCCAGGAGGAGGATAATTGCTTTAGCCCACATTTGACACCTCAAACTCACTTTCTACAACGTTAACAAGGCATGTCAAAGTCGCCCACTCTTTTTTTCCCACCGAATAAAGTAAAGAGTAATAATATGCCAAATTTCACTTGGAATCACAATATTGCCTTTCTTGCTTGTCATTGCATTTGGCAAACTAAGAAAGCAAAGATACAAACGCTAGAAGTTTCTCTCCTATATAACTTTTACATAAATTTGTCACTACAAGGCGGTTTATTTCTACTGGTGGATCATTTAGAAGCATCATCCTTGTCTGTTCTTGGTTCCGAGCGAGGTTAGCCAAAGAGTCTGCCCGTTGATTTCTTTTTCTTCAAAGTATAACTATGTCATAGTTGTATCTTCTCACAATTAATTTGCAATCGGGAACGCTATATCTGAAATGATGTGACAATGACACTAATTTAGGAACATATATAAGAAGCTTGGAGAGAGGTTCAAAATTTAACCACAAAGATTGGGCCACTATATACAGAGTTATAAGCCTACTATCCGGTTGAAATTAAACATCTACTCCTATCAAGGACAGGTTCTTACTGTTTATGTTCAAAGAGTTGCTGACCTACACGAATTATTAAAGTTTAGTACAATTGAGAATTGGCCTTATGCCCTGAAGATCTGGTTTGCGTAGTTTCATATGGACAAAAATCCCAGTGTAGCTAAGTGACAATCAAGTTGAAAAAACAAACAAGAGGTCCCTACTTGACTAATTTGGTAATATGCCGAATTTGATCTTCTTAATTCTTTTCATATACAGTACTGTACCCTCTCTAGAGAGATAGACAGAGACCCAATATTTCTTTTTTACTTTCCAATATGATCGAGGGTTAAATTGCGTAGATTCTGAAAATTCTCGTTTTACCGCGTTACATTTTTCACAAGAAGTAAATCTTGTATAACGTGGAAGTATCAAAAAGGGAAGCAAAATTTATCCCCAAGACCATGATATCAATGTGGGGGGATACACTGTGCATCTGGGATTTGAAAGATCTATACAATGATTAAAACCTGGTAAGATGGAGGCTTAGAAGGTGCATGGTGATATGTGGGGTGATGTTGTAAGGGTTTTGGTGGGTGGGTAATTGAGCATCTCCCCTTGTGGTAGGGAGGGAAGGCTGGGGTTCAAATTTGAAATCAAGAACATGCAATTCTATGGTAGGTAAAGAGGATAGATGAATCCAACTTTTTGGTACACTTTGGTTCATGTGGAGAGGATAATTTTATGAATCAACATCATATTCATCTTCCAAAGTCATAAAACTGACACATAGTTGGCAACCAGAAAAATAATATATCTGTTCAGATATGATATGAGAAGACTAAGGTAAGAGGGAAGAAAAGAGAAAAAAGGTGAGAGAGAGGGAATCTAGAACTAGTTTGAATGTGGACAAATGGAAGCAAATTTTCACTAAGGACCAACTTTATATTACTTGTTTAGTTTTTACGAAAAAGCTCATATTTTCTTATTGATTACTTTGGGAAGTCCAATGTATCAGCCTAAACTATGCTTAGGGTATGTCTAACCTCGTTTACTAAGGCCCCAAGCCAGCTTTCTCTAGTTAGACGACGAGTACTTGCTTTTTCTGATCGGATTCAGCCCTTAAAGCATTCTAAAATTCATGTTATTTAATTAGAGTTCACAAAATTAGCTTCCAATGTTCAAAACAATATTAATCCTCATAAAGCAGACCGCACAGTGAGGCTAGGTTATTGTTAAATGGTAAAGCAGACTCTTCAGCAACGAAGATAAGCGCCGTACAAAAAATTGTCCCACAATGTAGCAGGATCGCTATATGGCCATTTAGGGTTAAGTGCATGATTGAAGATCCTACGTAGGTTTGTACCTTTCGATTACTAACAAGAACAATGAATGTAGATAAGAGAAAGAAGTATACCCTCAAAAGATAAGTGCGATACGTTATGTTTATAAACTTAAGACTCGACAGACAAATATGGGCATGCTATTCATTGAACGTCGCCTATGACATACGATGAGAGGTAAGTATTCTTTTGTCGTAAAACTCTATATTTCGCATGTTTAAAGAGGCGACGACCATCCATCACATCTTCTAAATAAGGACAATACAATACAAGACTCCAAACAATGATCATGGTACCATAGGCAGCTAAGAGATTTAGGTTACCCGGCCCATATTCCCATAACTTCAGCTCTAATGTACAAGGTTGAAGCATGTAGCCGGTGCATAAAAATAAGGGTTCTAGGTTGATTTGACTTTAGGTTTTCGAAGTGACAATTACTTCGAGGTAATGTAGCTCAAGAACAAAGAGAAAAAAATTAGAAAAAAAAAATGAAGAAGAGATGACTATTTGTATTGGGAGGGAGGGAGAATCCAAGAACAAGTTCACACGTGGAGAATGTTGGGGTTTTGGCCAAGGTTTAGAGGTGGTCTCCGCCGTAACGAGGACGGACTTGGACTGTGTTTATTGTTTTGATGTTGAGGGACGACAAATATCAAGGTTTTGACTCGTGGGATTATGTGATAATCTTAATGTTATTCAAACAAAACTCTATCATTGTGTCTGCTCACTCTCAACATTTATATTTTGGCCAAATAAATTAAATCTTGAGACATTGGGTGCTGTACGATCACAGTGCGTAACTGATAAATACGTCGACCGTTGACACCGACCCATAATTCTCTTCTTCTGGTATAAGTTGATAGTTTGGAGATTTATTAATACTTTGTTTACTAGGTATAGTGGCACATGATCGAAGAACGTGAGCAACAAATAATGAGAAGAGAAGGTCGTGTTTTTAGGAAAGTTACCCGTTATAAAGAGTACTTGTTTTTTTTCCCTACATTTTTTAGGATATTCAAAGTATATTTGCAGGTCTGCCAAATATTATTATCTAAGCCTAGCACCAAATTATTTTGTTACGCCAACTTTTCTGTTAACTTTTCTAATATTCCGTTCACTCATTTTCTTGGAACTGAAATAGCATACAAGAGTACTTACTACAGACTGCCTCACGTTTCAACCATTTGATAGCCGTTACAAAACATTGTATTCATATGCTTTACCAAGGTTTATACTGTTTATAAGATATTCCAAAAATGCAACTGCAATCATATTTGGAATGCAGCTTAGTAGTTTTTTTTTTATTTTGCACAGAAGTTATTCTCGCAATGGCATGTTGCAGAGATCAATGCATTTTGTACTTTTTACCACGTTCAAGAGAAATAAAGAACAATGGTAAAAGACTCTTGCTGTGACTCCAAAACTTTTACTGTGTTCTTACTGGTTAGTCTTTTTCTATAGAAGATCACCATGAGATGTGTTAATTAATTGGACCTGTGTTGAGTAAATGTTCTCTGTTTGCTGTTTTGAAAACTGTTCTCTTCATTTTTTTAAAATATGATTTAGCAAGTTTATTTTGTTTTCCATTTTATGGCCAGGACATTGATAATTTTCAAGAAAACAATTGCCTAAAATAAACTTTCACCAGGCTTGGTAAAGGGATTTCTTTTCAGAAAAACAGTCATACAGTATTTGACTTTTCTCCATATGTCAGACTGTGAATAGAATCAATAGATAAGGTTATGAGCCCTGGTGGCTGTACAACTGAAATCATATAAACCAGCTCATCCATCAAAAAGAATTTAACTAAAGACTGAAATAGTGATTAATTCTAAATCAAGAGTTTCAAACATGTCTTTTTTGGTACATTTAATAGAGATCGTCACCCAAGTAAGATATAACAGATCACGTATAAATATTGTCTATACATAATCGAATAATATTCACAATAAAGTTAACTTTTGTTGACGTGACAGGACTCCAAATATCGCATTGCTACTTACCCACATTATTTAGGGATGAGTGCGACATTTTGGTTTACAGATTTCATGTTTCTATTTCACATGTCTGTACTGCATTTGACAATAGAATCATTGGAGTTTTCAAGATGATAGTCGAGCACTATTTCAAGAATCCTTTCCGTCCCAAAGAAAAATCATCGATACACACAGTATTTCATTTACAACACGCAAACAGCAAAAGGATCGCAAGCGGAAGATGTGAAAAATATTCTAGTACTAATACGTAGCTTAGAGGGAAGTGAGCAGCCTCCCCATGTACGCCAAAACACTAGATTAACAGGCAAAGCCAACATCTTCTGCAAAAGGTACACAATATCTGGGACAGAACAACTCTAGTTCGACAAATATCCCATAATAATAATAATAATACCCTAGCCAGTTCACGGGTTGAATTATCTTCGGCCCCATCATTTCATGGAGTCCTTTGATCAGCAGTGACTATTATTATCCTCTGTGTATTGTACCATTACCAGAATCATGTGTGTCACCTTTGAGTTGTGGTAACATGCCATGAAAGAACTCCAACCTCCATTGCCGTTTTGCTGTTGATACATGAATATAGGTGCAGATGAGCACCTGGGAAGAAGTTATCTTTAAATTTTTACTACTTAAACCATCATATGTGGATTCAATCTCATCGTTACTCTACTCAAATAGAGAAGAAACACTACAAGAAAACCAGCTTATGCCTACGGTACAGTACCGTAGGTATAGGTGCCATGTCCCGTAGGCATAGCCTATCCCTACGGTACTATACCGTAGCCAGAAGTGGCGATGCCCTAGATCTATGACTACGGGGTTGAAGGTTATGCCTACGGTTATACCGTAGCCTATATACCTATGCCGAATTCGTATTAACCCACTTATTTCCAGTTATGCCTACGGTACTACCGTAGGCATAGCTCATTATTTGTCAAAAAAAATATTTCGAAAATCATTTCCATGCTACCACTGTACCCTGCCAAGCACCAGCTTCAGTATTAAGAGATCTAACCACAGTGGTACATTATCTTTAAAGCACTTCAATGCAAACACAAGGAAGCAAAACATTGAGCACTTGACAAGCAAACAACAAAACAAACACAACATTGGGGGAAAACCATTCAATTTGGTAAACCATCAGCACAAGGGGGAGAGGGAAGAAAAATATGTGATAGTAAGGGGAAGGGGGCCTAAATCGACATGTAAGAAGGAGGAGTTCAAGCATCATGAAGACACACACAAAAAAATTGCATGCAAGGATTCAGCAAAAAATAAGTAACAGCAAATGCATTAGAACAACTCAGAATCCTAGCCATATCGGGTAATACCCCAGAGCGAATCTAACCCCCATATTGGTGACACAACAACACCACAATTCACATGTAAATAACCATCGAAGCAGGCTTCAAACCTTCAATTACTTCATGTTATCTCAAATTGACGAATCTTCAATAATTAATCACCCATAAAATCGAAAAATCCTCATATAGCACCAGCATAAACAAGACAGGCGAAAAATAATTTAGCGATAAACACAAATAAACAGCTGGAGAGCATACTTTTCTTCGCTTCCTTGCCACAATTAAGCTGCTTTATAGGCTAAAGCCTCTAACTTAGGGTAGCTGACGCAGAACATTCCCTAAAATGAACTTAGAACATTCCCTACAAACCCCACAAGGCTTAGTTTTGTTGCTGGCAAGACAATTCAAAGCAGCAGCTAATACTCTTGCAGTTGATGTCTTTCCAGTCCCACAGGGACCTTGGAAAAGATAAAGAGAAGCAACCCTTCCCCTAAGAATAGCATTCATGAGGGACTGAACCACAATATTCTGCCCAATTAGTTCCTCAAAGAACATGGGCCTATACTTCTGGCTCAGGGTCCTAATACTCTCTGTCATGCTTTCCTCTTCTCCATCCCGGTTCACAGCAACTAACTCCAACCCTTCTTGACTCCTACAGCTAGATGACCACCTCCGCCCATCCAACCGACTCAAGGCCTCCAAATCAAGCCCCCCATAGTTTGTGGAGAGCTCATCGTCGCTTTGGCCAGTAGCAAAAGACGACCCACCTTGGCCATCACCACTACTGGTTAGCAAAGGTATAAGACCTAGTAGAAACTTGGCCTAAGATTGCAAGAGCACGAATAGAGAGAGAGACCGGGACAAATTCGCAGAAAGAACAAGAAGAAAGTGTAAATTGAAATTGGAATTGGAAATTGAAATTGAAATTGGAATTGGAAATTGAATGAGAATTGTTACCTGTGGAGTGGCTTAATTAGGCTGAAGAGGAGATCGGAAGTGCACTGTTGCCGCAGACATGGGAAATGAGAGAAACCAGAAACCTTTCGACTGACAGGGGAAGGTGCACTATTGCCGCACCAGTCGTCAATGAGTCGCCGCCGCCGGAGTCCTCGCCTCGCCGTCGACACTCGTTGATCAGTCTGCCCGTCACTGCTTCTTCTAAGGTCACCGTTCATCAACGCGTCGTCACCGGGGAGGGTCATTGGCCGGTGGAGTTCTCGCCTTCACCGGTCACTGCTTTTTCTTCGATTGTTGTTCCAGATCTGAATTTGAAGACGGCCTCGGACCTCGGTAGTCGAGTCCACCGGTGAAGTCCTCCCCTCGTTGTCTTGTTCGTTCCAGATCTGAGCTGAGCTCTGCCAAAAAGAGTCAACTCGAGGAGCCCCTGCCGTGTCCGTGTCTCTGTCTCTGTCGCCCGTCGCCGGTCGCCCGTCGCCCGTCGCCCGTCGCCGGTGAGTGCTGCCGTCTACCTGTCTGGGAGTGGGTGAGAGTATTTGGCAACTGGGCAAGTCTCAGAGAGAGACAGAGAGAGAGAGAGAGAGAGATAGACCATGTGACTGCTCTTCCAAACTAAAGCAGCACGAATAGCCACGGTGCAATATGAACCGTAGGCATACATAACTTGTACCTACGGTTCCTTTTATACCGTAGGCCTTCTTGTCACCATAGGCCAGTTTTGGTGTAGTGAAAGTTATTGTGTTTAACGAAGTCCCTCAACTTAGAAAGGAAAATTTCGCTCCAAGCTATGTACTGTCCTCATTTAGTGACAAATCTTGGTTTTTATAAATCATCAGCGCAAAGTTTTGGTGGTAGAAATGGACTCAAAAATGGCGCTTTAGCATATTGCATTGCCAAAATTTTGGACTAAAAAGTTGGAAGTTTGTTTTTGTGGTTCAAATGTTGCAGGGTATTGAATCCTTTTTTAGACAAAATTTGTGATAACATATCGTCACACCACTCCGTAGGAAATCTGAAATATCCTGTAAACCACCCAATATCAGAGAAAAATGGTGGATTTAGTATTTAGTTTCACTGTGGATTGCGATAAGTTTTCACCTACAAACGACAACATTCCGTGCAAAAAATAAATGGGATTTTTTTTTCCCATGCTAGATGTATGCCCATAGACGCAATTATTAGGCCCCACATGTGGTTCCACAATAATACTCACATGAGGCTACTTGTCGCGCTCGAGTAGATGTACGAGGAATAGCATATCCGTGTGTCGACGAAAAGAAACTCTTAGAGACCAAACCATTAAACGGCATCTAGCGACATCTGCTTTATGTTTTTAGTTGTCATTTCCAAAAAACTTCTAGATTACATGACCGACGGATGAGATATCAATCCCATATCGTTGTCAATTAATTTTGAACTGCATGCTTTTATACTGAATAACAGGGTAACGTAAACTTAAGGACCTATAGCATTTTGCTTTAACAATAGCCCTTTTCATCCCTGTTTCCTCCTTACTAGAAGTGAATAAAATTGAATGCTGATCCAGAAAGTACATTCCATGATAACAAATGACAAGGGCATAAAGGGAAAAGCAGCAGTGATTGGGGCCGACGTTTTCCGTTAGGAATCTCTTTCCGACCGTCACTGTTTTGACTTCACTGTTTTGACTTCGAAAACTCTTTGACGTGGTACCTTGTAACAAAACGGCTTCCGTCACGCCTATAAATACAGGACTTTATTCCTTCCTCTCTTTCTCACTCCAAAAAACACTCTCTCTCTCAAACACCATAGACACACACTTCACACTCCACTGCGTGGGGGTTGAAATAGAAGTTTTTCAATGGTTGCTTGAAGGAGACGTCTAGCATCTCTGTTTTTTCTTGAGAGATTACACACATTTTTGCCAGGTTTTCACACAGTTTGTTTGGTTGGTTTGTCTGGTAAAATAATGGGAAAGAAACTGGAGTACGATCTTCAGACTAATCAGAAGGAGGCAGAGAGAGCTGAAGCCGTACTTCACCTACTCAAGAAACAGTCTCCTCCTCTCACTCTCAAACAGGTGCTTCATCTTTCGCTTTAGCTCACGCTTGGCATCTTCTTTGCGTGTCAAGAAAAATATGTTATGTACGGTGCACGATGTACAACATTTGAATATTCGGTCACGTATCATAACACTGTTCAATGGTATGTGTTATGATGGTTAAATATTATGCATGATGTACAATTTTTTTTTTCTTGACGGTACTCGTTCGTTAGGGGTGCTATGAAAAATTTCTGAGCTGTGGGTGTAACTGCAGGAGAAGTTTTGCAACAACGCTTGTGTGAAGAGGTTTCTGAAATGCAAAGGGGAGAGTGTGAAGAAAGCGGCGAAGCAGCTACGAGCGTGCCTTTCATGGAGAGAGAGTATTGGCATCGGTACGGTGTCGTCTCTCTCTACTTTACTTTGTTCTTCTCCTCCTCTGAAAAGCTTACAGTTTGAATCTTCCATTGTTAAAAGAAGTAAAGTGCTAACATGGTTCATCTGCATCAGCATTGTCACTTTTTGTCATGTTTGTCCTTTTCTCGTAGAATCTTTGCTTTCTCTATTTTTGAATTAAAGTGAACTGTGTGGAAAACAGCAAAATCTGAAGTAGCCCTGTTTTCCATGTTTTTCTTGAGCACAGACCATTTGATGGCCGATGAGTTTTCCGGTGAGATTGCTGACGGAGTTGCTTATGTTTCCGGCCACGACGACCAAGGGAGACCTGTCGTAGTAATTTCCCCTCCCTCTTTCTCGATCCTAACTTGTTTTTTCTTCACCAACACACTAACTAAAACACGTTTTTGGTGTGTGTCTTGGCAGATTTTCCGGATCAAGCAAGACTACCAGAAACTACATTCACAGAAACAGTAGGTTCTTGTCCATCACTTGTCGCTGCAAGAAAAAGGGTTTTGTGCTAAACGCTCTACTTTTTTGTCAATGTTACAGCTTTACCCGCTTGCTAGTGTTTACTATGGAAGTCGCGATACAGAGTATGGCGAAAAACGTCGATCAATTTGTCCTCCTATTTGATGCAAGTGAGTATGACTACGTCACTTGAAACGTTACATTGCTATCTTTACTCTGGTAGCAAGGTTTTATTTTGCCATGGAATTATCTCTAGACTCTAAGGGACTGTACGTTTACGTTTTTCAGTTTTCATTTTTGTAATGATGATGAAAAAGATACCTTTTTTCGTGTATGTTTACGTTTTTTCAATTCCGTTTTGGATAAAATTTTCAAATAGTGTCAAAAAAGCTGAAAACACCCAAAGGGTGTTTTCACCTTTTTTCTCAAACTGTATTCTCCTAATCAGAACACCACCTCTTCTCCCTCATATCTACCACCCTGTTTCAACAAACACTCACCAAACTAGACCACCCATTTCACTGGGTCTTCCTAGAAATGAAAATAGTGGGGTCCATTAATGAATTGATTCAGAAAAAGTTGGTAAAAACGAAAATGAAAATGATAAACGTACAGAAAAAATTGAAAAAATAGATACGGAAAAAAGTAAAAGTACACAATACGATTTTAGAACTGAATATTAAATTCTGAAAAGCAAAAACAGAATATAGAATACAGAAAAAAAATCTCGTAAATGTACGGCCCTAAAAATTTGAAAATTTAGGGTTGATGGGTAATTTTGACTTCATCTGTGTTACCAAATCAAGCCACAGCTTTATCTCAGTTCAAGCAACAGAAGCAATCAATGCACATTCTTTTTCAGTCTGAAATACCCCAACACGCCATTCCTGAATTCGATAAACAATTACCCCGCTTCCTCTTTAATTTCCTAAGCCACGCCTCATCACCTAATTAAGGCCTAATTAGTTAGTCTCACAAACCCGATGACACTAGGTGTTGACTAACACAACCATGTCGGATTACCGGCAAGAATCTGCAACTTTTCAGCAATTGCCCGGAGTGCCCCTTGTAGTATCATGGTCAATGTTGGGGATGTAGGGGTATAAGGGGTCATTCTCATGCCTCAATTATGTTAAGCAAAAGTCACCAAATTCAACTTTTTTTTTCTTTTTTTTTTTTCGTGTGTGTGTGTGCCAGAGACCAGAAAAGATGTTGAAGTAAACAACCCACATGGGCAACAGTGATTTGAACTTGGTTTATACCTTTTTGTGAAGTCTCATTGGGTGATAATTGTTTATTGTCTGTTGACTAAAGTTGTTGCGAAAAAATGGGTGGAACAATGCAGGCTTTTTCAGATCGGCATCAGCTTTTATGAATGTGTTGCTGGGAACACTGAAGATGGTAGGGGAGTTCTATCCATGCCGGCTTCACAAGGCCTTTGTCATTGATCCTCCCTCTGTGTTTTCATATCTTTGGAAGGTAAAATGGAAAGTTCATACTTGGCTTCAGAACTTAACCAAGTTAAATAAACACAGCAGAGGACTGTCTGTATTACTTAATAGATGTCATCACAAGTTTCAAAGTTCAGATCAGCCTAGTCTAGGGTTCAAATTGCACAGAACCCCCCAAGCTGGTTATTTATTTGGCTAAAGTGAAAGGAACAGTTTGCCCTTTATGTAAATGACATAACTCAATCATGTGTTACACTAACGAAAGTCTAAAAAATGGGCCATTGCATGGACATGAACGGTTACAATTTCATTTGATTCAAAATTCTGATGATGGTGATGTTTCTTTCTTTTTGTTATAGGGTGTCAAACCATTTGTTGAGCTATCACCCATCACCATGGTGGTGTCATCGCTCGACTTTGAAGAGTCATTGGAGTTCAGCGACTTCGCATCCTATCCGCGAGCCTCGTCCCTCCGATTCGATCCCTCATCGGTCCCATCAACGGCCAAGATCGGCTCATGCTCATCCTCCAGATTTTCCTTTACGGTCTCCCACAGCTTGGACTCGTTAAAGCCCTGGCACCTCTCCTTCACCGACACGTCAGCATCCAAAGTGGGCCCCAGTACCCCAGCCCTGGTGGGCCCCGCTCTCATCTCTCCACTTAATGCACGGTCCTACTCGTTCGCATCACCAGTAGCCAGGACGTCACGTGGCAACGTTTACCCAGTTAAAAAGAGCTTCTTCCCGTCAACGCCGCTGCCACAAAAAACACAAGTGATGGACCATGCAAGGATCAACCATCCTAGGACTCCAAAACCCTCCTTTCTGCAGTCGCCGGCGCTATTCTTTCGAAAGGACTGTCATGTGAGTCGGGCCGACAAGTGTCGCGAATCCTTCGTCCCGTTTTTGAAGTTCTACCGAAGGCAGTATGATGAAATGACTTACAGATCAAAGATGAGGCCTCCGCTTGGCGGCCTCATCTCTATCGTCTCACCCCAACTCAGGCGCAGCCATATGTCGTTCTCCCAACGGTTTTGATCATCTGAAGAAAAAGGAGTACATAAAATATTTATTGTATCGACAACCACTCTTTACTACTAATAATTGATTTATTATTTCTTAATTCCAATGTCAAAAAAGGGAAACTATATTTGTTTAAGTGTTGTTACAATTTACAACATGCATTGGTTTTGACTAAAAAAGGATTACGTGCTAAGAGGGATGTGAATTTGCGTGCAATATGTCTCATTTTGAGTAATGTGGTGTTAAGGTCTTAAGTTTAGGCAATGCATGGGAAGAAGATAGCGTGGTCGAAACGGTGAACACTGCTTTGGAAAGCATTTATGTGCGTTCATGAACCGGTTTCAAGGACATCAAAGTCTATGTTAAAAACTTTCTATTGTTATGGTTTGTGCTGTTCTTCATAGGCTTTTGAACTACGTTTTATTAGCTTATAGTAAATTCTCCGTAGTAGAAAACAAGTCAAAATGGTATCTTGAACAAGATGAAAATCAAACATGTACCGCAAACGAGCTTAGATCCAAACGTAGTGGACACATAAATTCAAAATAAATAAACAGAAAAAAGTAAGAAGCGAGGAGAGTCAAGCCGAAGACCCTGACATGACGAGATTTCTTGAGGAGGCGCATTTGGGCGCTAATGGTCCCTATCTTACGCAGAAAAAAAGATCTGTTTTCCACTAAAAAACTTAAATTGAGACCAATCTAACGCCTTCTTTTTTTCCTTTTTTTTTTGTGTAAAAGAAGGTTTCATGGCCAGCCTCACCTCAAAATTAGTTACCAGTTTCTTTATCTGAAAGCTTATGGTATAACTGCTATAAATCCTGAAATACAGTATCCAAGCAAAGGTTTTGAAAATCCCAGTTAACTTGGATGGTTGTTTTTGTAGTAGTTGGTCAGTCCACTAGCTTACGAACAAAGTTGGGTTCCAACGAGGGCAAGAGTTGGTAGGAATATGTGTCGCATGAGAGAGTCAATATGGGGAGCTTCTGAAGAGCTTGATTATATTGCTCGAACTGTGGGGCTTTCTTTGGGAATTGAAACAACACACACACACACACACACACACTTGTCGTGTATCTCGGTGTCGTGGAGGGATCAAGGTTCTTCCCTAACAAAGCGCTGACGCAGGCATAAGCATCTCTGTGCGAGTGTGTGTGTGTTTTTGTATGTGCGTGTTTGTTTTCTTTCAAGTCAACTGACATGGGCCTTTGTTGTTTAGCTTGCGAGTGAAGTTCGAAAGGGACACTAGGGCTGCGTCTGGTGCAACGAAAACACAGTTTGAGACCTTGGGGATGGTTCGTGATTTGTTTGCTTTCCATGTTTCTTTCGCCTTGCTTTTCATGATGGAGACGAACTTGAAGTGAGGGATCGTCAGAACACAAGATATCTCTCTCAGGGGAATGGGATTGAGCTTCTGAGTATATCTTGTTCTTCACTTTAAAGATGCCCTCGAAGAACCGAGAGCATCCAAAAAAGTAAATGAAGAACGTACCATTTTGAGAGTTGGGGTCTAGCAGTGTAAGCCCCGATGGATGACCTTTCATTTGTTTTTGAAGTGCTAGTTGTGTTTTGGTTTTATGTGGAACAACTGGATGATGCTTGCTTCAGAGATTTTGTGATTTAGATTGCTCTGTCAAATTTCTCTTGTTTACAATCGTTTTAGTTTCTAAATTTCGTTGACCGAAAACATAACTAACAAATTAATATGTAATTCTTGTGGGCATATGTCTCCTCCGAAAAATCTTTGCTGCGATCGAGGTTGTAGGAAAATTCTTACAACATCTTGTACAATAACAATAAATGGTCGTAAAATATTTTTAGTGACTTTCATTTGTGACGCTAAAAAGTTAATGTTAAGAAGTGTCATTAAAAGTGATACCAAAAAAGCCACTAAAAACATTTTGCGACTAGTAATTGTAGCTATAAAAGGAGTTGTAGGAATCTTCCTATAACATCGATAGCAGCAAAAAGTTTTTCTCTATTGTCATAACCAATTAGTTTTGAGTTGAATGTATGTGAAGTTAAAGCCATTAACCGAAAAGTGTGAGGCATGGGCATGGCCTAGCGCTCGGTGAGAGGAACCCCACCTGGTATATTTCCACTTGGTATATTAATGTACTGGTACTAATTATAAAAAATAAATAGAGACGCGTATTTATGTATAGTAATTTATGCCCCAGACAAGTATGTTATGAAAATTCCACTAATAAAGTCTTGCAACAGGCCTCAATTGTTTTCACGTTAAGCTCCCCATCTTTGTTCACTTGAGAAACTTACGAGCAAAACCAAAAATTATAAACGATTGTAATTAAGTGTTGAATTTGATAGGTCCAATTCAATTCAGTGGCCTAACGAGTCACACTAATGTCGACTATTTATTTGACTTGGATATTAATTAATTAAATTGACTATATAACATTATGGGCCTAATTAATTTTAGCATCCAATACAGTAATAATAAGGTCACCATAGTACCATACATCAGTTTAGAAGGATATCGAAGCTTTTTTTCTAAAATGAAATATTAGATTTCATTTTAGTTGACACTACAAATTATTTTTTTTTAGTTGGAAAAAAAGTTGACACTAGGATTGAAAATTTGATAGTATTTGTTAGTGGCACAAGCCCATTAAATAATTTCCTCCTAAAATGTTTCTGGTGAGAGCTGGGGGTTGCCAAAAGCAATTGGGTAAGAAAATAAATAGCAGTAGCACTCGACCTGGCCTACTACTAAAGCCGGAACAATAAATAACCCAACAGATCGGGCCGTAAAATGGACCAAAACTAACCAACTAGCAGTGCAAGAAGTTCCAAACCCACATTGTAATGGGGAACCTGTGTCTTCTTTTTGAGCTTCACTTTTATCGTAAATCAAGTGTATAACTATACCTATAAGGTCATTTTGTATATTTTGTTTTGGCAATAACGGCTCGAGTATAATAACGGGTTTTGTGACACTAAATTCTTTGTGAGAACCTGTTAAGCATGATATACGTATTGGGGTCATTATCCAATGGCCGAATCTGTTAGAGCAGATAGTAATTTAATATCGTATTAGAGCTCTTGTTGCACAAGGTCTTGAATCGATTATTATTGCTTGAATTTGTCCCTGTTTATATTTTTCTCTCATTTGTGTAGTATCCAACACAAAATTAATTGACAATAGGGATAGAGGATCGGAAGACTTATGTATTCAAGCATTAGTTATTGTTTCCCTGATGCGGAATTTATATCTCAAAATTTGTGTACTTCGTGATGGTATACCTTGATTTATTCCTTGTTGTTTTGACTCGCCACGTGCAATCGGGACTTTCATTTGAACAGAAGTGCTAAGTATGATATATATCGCACGTTCGTTCTATGATAAATATAAGTTTTTAAAACAAATGATAGCTCAAAGGCGGCGGTCTGCAATTTGCTATTGGGCTGCGTGCTAATGATGGGCTTGTTTTGAAGAGGCTCAAAACATTTTTACTTAATGAATCCAGTTCCTTATTGAATACTCGTGGGCCACTTTATTGCAAATTTGGATTACTAACCAGCTTATTGCTTTGAAAAACCTTTTCTTTTCAAGTAGTACCTATTTGGAAGCATGATATATTACGATGGGCCGATTTGTTAGCCTGAGTAACTTGACAATCTGTTGCAAAAAAAAAAAGGTCTAAAATAAGGATTTTGGAAGAAAATGTTGAAGTCACGCTTTGATGGTAAACGGAGGTCTCTCTTATACTGCAGGATAACCTGAAATCGGCATCTGTCGTACGTGGGCTGATCAAGGATGGAGCTATGACACACGAATATGGAAATTGTGTGCAATTTGTTGACAGCGTTCTTTGCGATGATTTGCATTTTTAGCACACTTTTTTTGAAGATCTCAGAGAGAAGCTCTTGTTCTAAACAATTTGGTTTTTCAAACTTCTCATGAATTAACTTTACCCTCCTTTTTCAGGCACAAATTTATATTTTGTCTAGAAAAAGGGAAAAATAAAGAAAAGAGTGTTTCTAGACATGAAAATGTTTTGCATCGGAACGAAACTCTAATTTAGGTATTCATTTCGACACAAGTTGAGATCCAGGTCAATGTACCAAGCGTTACTTTTAGTGACTACTTACGTTGCTTTTGATAACATATGATTGTTGCTGAAAAATTTAATCATCAAATAGGCAAAACCAATACCATAGATGTCGAAGTGACTCAATGTTACACCACGAGAGCATGTTTCCACCGTCAAATGGTTTAAGATCTTGTGCAAAAATTCTAGCAATGGTGTTGAAGAGATGCTTCAAAACATTCAAGAAAGGGAAGAATAGCGGAGCTTATAATGAAGGATTTGTAATGTAACTATTACATTTTGCATTACATGCTTCTAGATTGTTGAGTTAGAGTGCTACTTTTAGGCGTGTCACTTTTAAAAACAAACAGTTGTTGCCAGCTCTAACTGATCGAAAACTGTATACTTGTATAAAAACAAACTATAACAGATAAGTAATGAAAAATAAAGTAAAAAAAAAAAATCTAATTTATCATATCTCTAACTTTCATAATACTGATTGATATGTGTTCTTAAGCATTGTCCCACATGTTTCAATTCTTTCCCTCAAACTTATGTATGTTTGGTTCAAACATGAAATTGCCGTTGTGAGCCACCATCATAAGGCTTCTTCTTCCAAACCATGATCTAGACCATTTACAAGTGTTGGATCGTCGGGAGGAGGGGAGCTCATGGGGTTGGAAGATGGGCTAAGGGAGGCTTCAAGTACGATTTACTTATTTTTTATGATATATCGAGCTGTCATAGATAGTTCTCACTATTGATCGCGGACTACCCGATATTTTCTACATTCGAAGGATTCTTTACGGGCTAAATTTGTGCTCTCCGTGAAATGAGATATATATGCTACTATTTGTTAGTCCTCGAACTATAAAAAATAAAAATAAAAGAAAATGATCATAATAATGAACCAAATCATCATCGACGGGTGAAATGACTTGTAATTAAATGATGCATCATGCCAACAAATAGCCCTTTATCTCTAACTTACCTGACACGACACAGTGTGATAATCTTCGGGTTATAATGAGCAGAACCAAACATACTCGTACCTAATGATGCGTCATGCCATGCTGCATTCCCCTCCCTTACTGTTCAAATAATTCCTGTGATTAGTGCAACCAAATCTTATAATTGCTGTGATTAGTACAACCAAATCTTCATCAAGAAGCATTGTTCAAATAGTCTGTACATGTTCTCTCGGTACTCTAGAGTGCTAATGGTTAGTCATTAGTTTCCTTCAAACTCATATCTTTCAGTCTCGTGATTTGCATGTAATTGTGCTGAACCAAATCTTCATTAGGAAGCATTGTTCAAATAGTCTGTACAGACAGATTCATGGTCTCCCAGTACTCTACGGTGCCAATGGTTGGTCATTAGTTTCCTTCAAACTCACATCTTTCGGTCTTGTGATCTGCATGTTGGACTGCTTCTCTCATTGTACTGTAGGACACATACAGAACCCACAAGTACGTATGACACAGAGAATTCCTTCAAATTCACGTCTTTTAGGAGCCGTTTGACACTCTTCTTTTTTACTCTTTTTAGGCCCAATTTTATCTTTTGAAAAAGAACAAAAAGTTTGAGGTGTTTGGCTGGGTTTGCCTTTTCAAAAAGGGCCCAGACCTTTTTAAAGAGGGGCCATTTTTAAAAGAGCAAAAAGCTCTTTCCTCTTGCTCTTTTTCTCATGTTTCACGCGGGCCTGAGGAACCCATTTAATGAGGTCGAGGGTTCAAGCCGAGGCAGCAACAGCAAATGCATAAATTATTTGCTGGTATAAAACCCAAAAAAACTAGGGTTTCTTTCCATCTCTTTTACCTTGCTCGACTGGCCGCACCGTTCACCGTGACTCCGCAGCCCAACGCCTCCATCACCTCCACCGGTCACCGTCACGATCTTGCAGCGCATCCATCTCGCAGCACCGCCGCCGCCATCTCCTTTATTTGCGCCGGGTATTAGCTAAAATAGGACAACGATGGTGCTCTAGACGGCGGACAGATTTGTGGGTTGCTATAGGTTGTTGTGCGGTGGTGGGTGTTACGAGTTTGCCGGCGGTGTTGTTGATGGGTGATGCTGACGGGTATTGCCGACAGGGAGTAATTGCCGTGGGTTTGTATCGCCAGTTGTGATGTCCGCTGACGGTGGACAACGGTGGCTGAATCTGGGTGCCAGCGGTGTGGCGATGAGACCGGTGGTGATGGGGTGAATCTGTGGGTGTGTGCAGCTTTGGTGGTAGTGTGGTAGTGGTGGTCCGCCGGTGGTCTTGGCGCTAGTGGTCAATCTACACTTGTTTAGGATTAAAATGAGCTAATGTTGGTTTAATTATGTTTAATAATGTTGGTTGTTAATCATTGTAATGTTGAAAAATTATGTTTAAGAAATTGTAAGACATTGTAATATAGTTGCTTAATTACCTTTAATAATGTTTAATTATGTAAAAATGTATATTAAAAAAAATAAACCCAAAGAGTTGTCCTGTCAAACGCTTGCTCTTTTCTGTTTTTTAAAAAAATAAACTCTGTCAAATAACCACCAGTTTTTTAAACTGGTAAAAAAAAAAATCAGAACTCTTCTTTTTTTTTTTAAAAAAAACTGAAAACTGACAGTGTTACCAAACAGACCCTTATTAGTCTTGTGATTGGGTTTTTTTGTTGGTAGAGTGTCCTTTTATTGCCAAAATGTATTACAAATTACTTACAACTTGTGTATTTACAAATCCTTTTTCTCCTGTTGGACTATCGAAGTACTAAAACGTAGATGTTTACTAAAAATCGGTGTTTCCTGCTGGTTATGGAATTCTTCAACTTCCTCCGGCTTAGCACCATGTATTTCACCCAAGCTTCAATATGTTTATCTATCCCATGTGTGGTACTTTATTGTTGAGCAAAAATGTTCTTGTTTCTTGCCTCCTGTATGCAGTAAACTGTAGCGGACACAGCTAATTTGCTTAGTCTGCTTCTAAAACTCTTCCCCCTAAAAATTTTGGCTTGCATACCAGAGAAATTCTTCCCATCTATTAAATGTCTCGTTGATGTATAGCTCCCCCAGTACCTGAGACCATATATCTTTAGCAAATATTGTGATTGGCATTTGTAGCAACTGTACACTAGAACTGATGTTTCTATGTACACTATTGTTTTGAAATCTCCTAGACAAACAAGTACAAAAATCCTCCTTAATCTATGGCAGGAGCTACAACTGCATAAGCACAATCGTTATTCAAAGGTATCAAGTTGAAGTAGATGCCATAGCTTCTTTTTTTTTTTTTCCTTCCAGAGGACAAGCAACAATAAAAATAAAGAATTAAAATATACCCTCTATACAATTATTAGAAATTAGCAACCACCATGATGATGGATGGGAAATCTCAAAGATCTGCCTCAGTCAGAGCCATCTTCCGACGTTTTCCTCCGCTTGATTCGTCAATCCCTTATTGTAAGAGCGATGCTCTAAGAAACTAGCAAGGGCGACCAAATGTCGTCATATTGTAAACATTAAATGTTTCTATTTGTTAAGTTTTTGACTTTTTATGCCACCGACCGTAATAGTTTTTATCTTTCTCTTTCCTTTGTTCTATCTTTATTTTTCTAAATTTCAGATTACAAACAAATACAAATAGACCAATGATATTTCTTTTTTAAGTTTTAATTCTCATAATATATTAACTTATATATGCACTGTAGTGCTCGCACCATTAATAAGACATTAGTAATACATATATACATACAAGTATATATAGCTTTTTCATGCAAAATAGTAATTTGTTGTTGACTAACCTTGCCAAATTGAACAAATCACTGTCAAAAGTGAACTTATACAATTAAATAAATCATCTTTTATGAAAACTTGAACCTTCCGAATGTTTGTATGCTAGTCATCAATTTTTTTTATCAATCTTTTGTCCCTCCATTAGAGTCTCTAAGTCCGCCCCTAAAAACCAGTGCCTCTCTGTGCAAAGACTCTTCCATCCAACATACTTGCTCAAAAAGTCCGTTGTCTAGGATATAATTCAAGAACTCGTAACCGTCTTGAGTGATATGAAGCACAAGAACAAATTCTTCTCAACGACACCAACTCCATTGCCCCAGGCGGATAAGTGAAAAAAAGAGATTCATGCCATAGCTTGAGGGGGAGATTTTTACTAGTGGTTTAATATGATTTAAGTCCATTATTTTCTTAATAGTTTGTATAAAAAAAAAGGTAAGAGAAAACGATGAAGCTATTTTTCTTGAGAGAGAGGACAAAAAATGTATCCCCACAAATTGATCAAGTTAAGTGTCGAGTCAAATAATAGAAATCCTGGTATGATAAAATGCTAGTAAAACAAGATATGCTTAGATGCCTCAACTGAAAGGTTTACAAAGCCATATTTGCTTTCATTGTAGGACTAACTCGCTCTTTGCCTTTTAAGCCAATATATCAGTAACCCTTGTCTATTTTGAGTACCTACTTGGTCCTTTGGTTATGTATTGCGATCCCATTTTGTTAAGGATTCTGACAGATGGAGTCATGTGCATTGCTCATGTAAATTTTAAAGGGATAATATCGAAAGTGGATGCAAGCCAAACAAACTCTCAAGCCTCATAAACATCTTCTCTGCTTAATTAACGATGTGTTTCCGAAACCTTTTCTACGAAAGAAATTAATCTTTGGTACTAGAAGCTACTTCTTCCGTCCCTTAATAATTGATTGTGTTTGACCTACACGCTTATTTAGGATATGACTCATTTTTTATAAATTTTCTATTCTATTTCGAGAGGGGGGAGGGGGGAGGAGATAGTGGTCAGAAGATCGAGTGAAAAATGGGCTGGCGAATGATTACATGTGAAGAGATTAATAGAATAGAAAAAGTATAAGAGGGATAAACATGAAAAAACACTTATGAGGTTTTTTTTAATTTGAAGAGTGATCAATTTTTTAGAATATTCTGAAAAGATGAGAGTACCTCTTAGTTAATCATATGCCATCATCATCTCTCATCATCAATGACACGTTAATATGCCCATCTAGTACAGAATTAAAACACCTCGCAGTCAAGACAAGGTCCGCCATGATGATGCTGGATGAGTCGCATAAGCAATTTGGTAACAAAATCAAATGGTTCGCCATCACTCACAAAATCACCATCGACCACCATTGTTTATGCTGTGGAACCCATTGACATTGTTAGTAGCCTCATCGCCATTTTTCGTTTTCGTGTGGTCCATCACCATCGGGATCTTCCATCTCCACCAAATCTATCGCTTGATATGGATATCTAAGTCCAAATCATCGCGGAAGATTGGTAAGTATATTAACTAGGTTTCGTGAAACCTAATATAGAGTCAAAACCTAGAAAATTGTTGGAGATGCATGGATTAAAAATAAAATATAAAATATACATAACCATTGAGATGGATGCTGATATAGCCAAAGGTCAGTAACAACTTTGTGACCTAGTCAAGTAGAGATCCATTCTTTCAGGGATGTTGAGTTTCTTACATGCACAACCACTTTCTTGACCTTTGATTAAAGGGGAGGTTGTACAGTACCTTTCCTAGATATAAATATAGCTTCTTTTTTCCTACATTATTAGCATTATGTTACATCATCACGGACCAGCAAATGTTCTTGGTATTATGTGTGCCAATGTTATTGGCCTACACAATGACCAGACACCCAAGATTGTGTGTAAGAACACATGTACACTTCATACTGATTTACCAGGCTACTGATTTTTGTTGGTTCCATTTACCATTCATTGAGGAACAGATTGATTAGCCCAATGGTACTTTTATACTTGCTATCTAGCACTTTTAATGTGTTCCCTTTTGACAGAATTATAAATGTAAATAAGACAACCCATAAGAGCGATCCTTAGGCTTGAATTTAGCCAAAATTGACTTTTGGGGTGATTTAGACTAGTCGATTTGAACCCAACTCATACTCGTTGGAATCAGTTCTTACCGATTCATATGTCCCGGGCGAATAGCTCCCAAGAATCTACTTCCTTACTTGGATTAAAGAAAATAGAAGGTAGTTGCGAATCTTATTGTCCGGTCCGGTCCGGCGATGAAATCTAGAATTCCAGCTTAGTCATTGAAATTATTATAAATGAGTTACATCGATGAATATAATACATAAATGAAACAAACTAGCTTGACCCTTTCTTTTTCTTGTTGAATAATTCAACAAGAATTCAACAAGAAAAAGAAAGACTGAAACAGTGTTTGTTATAATGAAGGCAATATCATTGGATCCCTCTACACCTGAGAATATACATGTTAGTTTTACTTTTCAATTTTGTAGTGACTTGCAAGACACTTACTCTGAAATAAGGCCCTTTCTGTTTTATATTCTCCCCACTCTAGAGGTTCTTTTATTACACCATGCTAACCTATGCCCTAGCATGTAGATATCTTCTACCTTTTTTTTAGTTGATGATCCTTCAAGTTGTAAATTACCGCAAATTTCTTTCTTTTTTTTTTAGCTTCATTTTTTTTTATCATTTGAGATTCAATTTTGTTATTAAAGATCTTAAAAAAGTCGTTGTATAGCCACTTCAGTGACAAAAGTGTAGTTCAAATATTAACTTTTTCATTTTATGAGTTGTTGTGAAGTCGAATATTCTGACAAAAATCATCAACCTCACATTAATTAAGGGTATTATCTAAACGTGTCACTTTATAATTCCTTTAGTAACAAGTTTGTTCTTAGTTGGAACATCTCATATATATATATAGGGAGCTGATCCATTGATAGCGCTAGCAAAATAGAAGAAGTTGCTAGCGCGATCTGGCCGTCCATCCCAAAAGATGGACGGCCCAGATCTTTTTTTTTGCGTTTTTTAAGTACGTCCGCTACATTATGTAGCGGACAATTTTTTGCATTTTTTTGACAAAAATACCCTCCGAGTCCGTCCGCTATATAATGTAGCGGACAAGTTTTCAGACTTTTTTTTTCTCTTTCTATCATTAATGTTCTGACTTTTTTTTCTTTCTCTCTCTCCTTTCTCTCATCCGCTACATAATGTAGCGGACAATTTTCTCACAAAAATACCCTCCAACTCCATCCGCTACATTATGTAGCGGACAGAGGTTTTTGACATAAATCTATCCGCTACATTATGTAGCGGACAGAGGCAGACCCTTTTTCTCTCCTGACATGTCTGCCTCTCATGTCCCCTCCTTTCTTCTTCTTCATCTCTGTCTCTCTCTGTCTCTCTCCTCTCCATCCTCCTTGCAGCAATGACAACAGCCCACAACACGGCCGAGCTCGACTCCGGCGTCGCCGCAGCAGAGGCGTTGGCCTCATCCCCGAGCTCCGACCACCACAACCAACAAACCCACGATTTCAGCCTTGGCATTACCCAGATGTTTCAGCCTTTCAGCGCGGCCTATCTCAAACTCCCATTACCCAGATGTTTTTGCATTCAATTGGTTGATTTCAGCCTTGGCATTCAATGGGCACTACAGAGATGGTCGGCAAGGTTCTCCAACGGTCCCTTTCCGGTCACAATGGCCTGAACGAAGAACCCGAACATTGAGAACATGGCAAGTCTACCATTCTTGAATCCAAGGGCTCCAAGTCTTTTTGGAGATCATCAAGCGTCAGCACCTTCTTCAGAAGGGTATAAGTTCCAGCAGCCACAGAAAACACAGCATCAGACGCATTCAGTCCAGCATAAGATGCTGGGTAAAAGTACAGACGGACAAACTTGCGTCCAGACGTCACAGGGAAACTATACGTGAACTCCAATTCAAAAATTCTAGCAGTCAAGTAAGGGACCTCAGGGACAGAAGGCTTTTGAGTAGCGGCAGAGGATGTCGACGACCTTGCACCCGCCAAAGCAAACTTTGACCCAATATCCGTGGTCCATTTCCGACCATCAGTATCGGTAGAATCCCCAGAACCCCCACAGTCCAAGAAAATCTTATCCATGGCAACAAAGTCAGCAGCCAAACTTAACCCAATCACAAAAGCCAACAACAAAAATGACGACGACGCCGGACTTAACCCCTTCACCGCAATCTGGTATGTTCACCGGCAGCGACGACGCCGTCCCCCCGACCACCGCCTCAGCCCTCTTCGCCGCCACCAGCGGCTTCTTCCTCGAACTCACCACCAGTTTCCTGTAGTCCGGTGAGACGACGCCGTAGCCGACCGAGCTCCACACGTCCAATACGTCTGAAGAAGAAGCAAAGGAGGAATGGGGGAGTGGAGTGGGGACAGCAAGAGAGAGAGAGAGTCTGAAAATTGATGGGAGAGGGAGAGAGTGTGTCAGCACAAAAAGAAGAAAGAAAGGACAGAGAAAGAGATAGGCAGAAAAAGTGTATCTCGACGGTCCGCTACATTATGTAGCGGATAGGCACAAAGGGTATTTTTGTCAAAAAATTGTCCGCTACATAATGTAGCGGACATACTTAAGAAAATGCAAAAAAAAAAGATCTGGGCCGTCCATCTTTCGGGATGGACGGTCCAGATCGCGCTAGCAAATACACCATTTTGCTAGCGCTATCAATGGATCAGCTCCCATATATATATATATATATATATATATATATATATATATATATATATATATATATATATATAGAGAGAGAGAGAGAGAGAGAGAGAGAGAGAGCAAAATTTAGAGATGGAGAGAGTATAATAACAACACATATAATATCCAACGACAAGATTAAACTCTTAATTTTATCCATTTTGGTTCAAAAAAAAATCAGAATTTTCATTATTGTGAGAAATTCATTCTTCAGAATTTAGAAAAAGGATGTGGGCTTTCGACTAGGATCCTTTGCTATAGTAAAGTATCATTAAATGTTTCTTAGCAATAAAAGATTGACACAGTGAATTTTAATAAAAACTGGACAAAGCTTTCAATTACAGTCTTTTGTCAATAAAACTATTATAACAAAGATAAAATATATCACCAGCGGATTCATAAAAGTGGGCTTGACAATCAAAATAGTGTAAACTATAAAGTCAACCTTCTTGGATCCTACTTTCACAAAAGTGGTTGCGGATAATTCACGTTATTTTGTTGTGCGCACGCATTAACTTATATTACCTAGACGCATCACAAAGTTGGAATTTCCTTCAAAGTGCTTCATAATTTGTCTTGTTAAAGCAATTTGTTTTGATTTCATGAAAGTTTTGTGATACTGGACCAGAATTAATACCTTGAAGCACCGAAGAAAAGTATAAATTTGGTGTTGTAGCGGTTATAGAGATGAATTCGTATAATTGATAAATGAAATCTAATATGACATGGTGCAAAATACTGAAGATTAGAAAGCAATTCTCAAAGTTTTTCAAATATAAAGTTGGGGATGGAAGAGGAATCTGGTTATGGTTAGATAATTGGGTGAAGGAACAAAGTTTACTTGAAGTGTACGGGACAAGAATCATTTATGATTCAGGTTTGGATCTCAATGCCAAAGTAAGTGACATCTTGCATGGAACTGAATGGAGACTCCCAACAGTAAGATCTCAAGCTTTAAGAGATCTTAATAATGCACTACAGACCATGCCAAAGCATAATGCAGTGGGAGAAGACAGTGTCATATGGACTTTAACTGCTAATGGTGAATTTAGTATTAAATCAGCTTGGAATGGCATCAGGACAAAATTTGAGATTGTGCCTTGGGGAAAATTGATCTGGTTTACAGGGAACATTCTCAAATGTGCTTTGATTACATGGCTAGCTTGTAAAGGGGTCCTGAGAACAAAAACACAACTGAAGGTATGGAATTTAATACAGGAGGATACATGTGTTCTATGTTCTAATCATCTCTTAGTCCAATGTTCATATGCTAATGAGCTTTGGAGAATGGCAGAAGGGATAATTCCTATGGGATTGCAGATGACTTCATGGGATCATATGCTACAAGAAGAATCAATAAAGCTTTAGGGGAAAAGCTGCAGGAAAAAATTGAAGAAATTGGTGTTTGCAGCCACAATATATGGAATATGGATGGAAAGAAACACAATTTTTTTTATAGAGAAAAACAGCTCAGGGATGTTGGAATATGGATGGAAAGAAACACAAGAATTTTTTAGAGAAAGATGACTACAGCTCAGGGATGCTGGAAAGGGATCTCACACTGGATAAGATACAGAATAAGCAGCTGGAAGATGGCAGATACCACTGATAACAGAGAACTGTGTGCAAGCTGGGGATTGAGTGAGAATGTCTTGGAAAATAGAATGTAATTGCTGTGTAATTGCTGTGTATAGTGTTGGATTGGTAGTCTGTTGATCATTTGATCAAGTTGTAAAATTGGATGTTGTGGAGAGGTAAGTATACCAAGTGTACATATTTTGGTAATAAATAAAACAAGGACCTGTTATCAAAAAAAAAAGAAACTAACAAGTGGAAGAGTTTTTATGAAAAAAGAGGGTCAAGTTTTTATTATCATCTCATTTAATTCGTTGGTTGTATCACATCATCTCTATCATCATCGAATTAAAGTTTTGCTCAAAAAGAGTAACGAGTTTGGAAGTAGAGTACCCAATCGATGCAATGAAAACTGGTCACTCGGTTTGGAATAGGGCATTCCACAATCTATAACGAACTTATCTTGGTTTTTATTTGACTTCATTGTTGTATATGAAGGGGTATTATACGGCTTGGGTTTGAACCTTCAATGGAAATAGACGAGAAAAACTTGAAGCGCTGCCTTTTACAATTTTGGACTCAAGAATCTACCATTTACCTACCAGCCTTCTCTATTTCTACACCTTCATTTACTTGTAACACTTATTTGTTGCTAAAATAGCTGTTGTTTTGCTATTAAAATGCATTTTAAAGATGAATGAAGTTCTCAAAAAGTACAATATCGTGTGAAGACAGAATTTTTTTTCCTCTTTGTTCGTTTTAAATAATGCTCACCGAAACATAACTATTGTTTGCTATTAAAACACATTTTAAAGATGAATGACGTTCTCAAAAACTACAATATCTTGTGAGAACAGAGATTTTTTTTCTCTTTGTTCGTTTTAAATAGTGCTCACCGGAACATAGTACGCCCCTAAACAAAATTTTCCTTAAATGACATATTTTGACTTTTTATAAACAACACAAGTATGGTTGAACGAAGATATCCTTTTCTATGTTAATCGTCAGGGCTCCCCTCAAAACTCTTATAATGCACTTTTATTTCCTATTACTGCTCTTTAGTACAAGAGTAATTTTCAAAATGTGCTTGGAAAAATTTTCTTAGTGACTAGCTAATATACCAGACTTTGCACCTTTTGCGACATGAGTATCATTATTTGCCGCAACAGTTACACACCGATGAGGTTTGGGACATACAACTAGACACTAATTCCCAAGACTATTAATGTTGTTGAATATATTCAGGCCGCTGCTCATACTAATTTTGGTGCTTTTCACCTTCATCTGAGGTTACTTTTACAGCAATTATCAAGGCACTGATTATTTGGGTTCTGTCTCGCACTAGTTCTTTTGCTATGTCTATTACCTAGGTATTGTCTCTTGATACGAGCGAGTCATCTTCTAAGCTTCAGTCATGTTGACAACATCGCTACTGTACAGTTGATCTCCATTCTACTAAAAACGTTGAGCCGCTAAGGTATGATTTGATTTCTGACCAACAACGAGTAATTCGACTATATCACAACAACCACGCGTTTTGTTTTCTCAGCCGTAAGACAGCCTGTATGAGCCCTCACAGTGCTGGTAGTTGTTTTGCTACTATATACTAGACTCATTTTGCTTGATCTATCACTTAGACAAAGTTTTTGTTATAGAAGTAGCACCGTATGTCCTGCTATGTGTAAAAATGCCCTAAGTTTCATGAATTAGCTTCTATGACTATTACCTCGTAATTTGTGCTAGAGATGGTCAAATAACCAGCACATGGACAATTAGCTTGTATTTAAGGGCAATCTGTAACAAGATGATAATAGAAGGATTATGATTTTTGACTGCGATTGTCTGAAGAAAGGAACAACCTCACATATAAGCAATAAGTAATGATTGCTAAACATCACTAATGTTATTTTGTTGACACCTTCAGAGATACTACTTTCTAAACTACACTTTTGAGTGTCACAAAGTGTCATGAAAAATCATTAGCCACCATTACTTGATGCTATAAAAAGAATTACAGCAATCTTCTTGTAACTTAGATAGTCTCGCTAAAATTTTGCCTAAATTCAGGAAAAATTTATTTGGGCAAAATCTTTTGGTCCAAATGATTAAAAGGAGCATGCTAGAAGTAGAATAAACTTTGATTGTTATCCAAGTTATAGAAATTTTCTTTCAACCTTATATATAGTAACAATTAATAGTCATTAAATATTGTAATAACTTTTCTGTTAACACTTTTAACGATAATTTTTAGAGACTTTTTTTTAATTGATGCTAAATAAAAATTACTAAAAAAATTAAGTTGATATTAATTGTTCGTTATACTGAGGAATAAGAAGTTTTTGAAAGTAGCATGGGAGACCTACTTTCTCTTTTTCGTGATTCCTTGCCCCTCTAATGGATATATACAGTTCTATTCAACGACCAAAAAGCAACTTTGAAATGAAATTTCTCTGACGACATGGTGCCAAAAAAGCTCTTGATAACAGTAGACTGGGTCTCTTACTACTTGTCTTAGATTTCAAGTGACTGCCTTACACCCCGCAAATTTTGCCCAAATCTTGAGCATCACCTGTCCTTTCCTTAAACACACAACTGTTGATTCCTTGTACTTTAAAAACTAGGAACTTTCATCCAAAACACGCACATTATACCGAGCTCGTTCAACACTAGCACATCTCAGCCATTTTGACAACTGGGTTTCTGATGAATTCATCTTCCAATCGTCTCCATCAATGTCAAAGATGGGCACCCAGAGACCAGAACTTCGTTGTTTCATAGCCTAGAGAGAGAGAGAGAGAGAGAGAGAGTGACCCAAATCCTGGATTTTCTTGATTTTATTCAGAATGAGGGACTTCCCATCTTGTTTCGGTGAGAATGGAGTTCAAGTTGCTGATGCCTCCTGTTCGAGTGCAACTACTGTAAGCAAAGCCTCTCAGAATTCTGTTACGTGCATATATCAGTGTAAATTGCTTGGGAAATCCTGTTTGGTTACCGTTATTTGGAGCAAGAGTATGATGGGTCTATGTGTTAGTGTTGAAATCTGTAATTTGTTACATCAATGTCTCCGTAGGGTTGATGTGAAGCCTTCTCTGTTTACCAAAAGAAAGGGGTCCAAGTGTCTAGAAATCAATTGTAGTAAAATTGACTTGTATTGGGACCTTTCTATGGCGAAATTTGGATCCGGTTCGGAGCCGTTGGAGGGTTTTTACATAGGAATAGTGTGCAAGGGAGAGATGGTTTTGCTTATTGGGGATCTGAGGAAAGAGGCATTTAACAAGACTAATGCTGTCCCCTCTTTGTCAAATGCCATGTTCATTTCGAAGAGGGAACATGTTTTTGGGAAGAAATTATATGGTACCAAGGCGCAATTATCCGACAATGGACAGATTCATGACCTTAGGATTGAATGCCATACGGTTGGAGTGGACGACCCGTGCCTTGTGATTCGCGTGGACAGCAAGACAGTGATGAAGGTGAAGCATCTGCGGTGGAAGTTCCGGGGAAATCACACCATTTTGGTCGACGGGCTACCCGTAGAAGTTTTTTGGGATGTTTATAATTGGCTATTTGGTTCGACATTTGGCACAGCGGTTTTCATGTTTCAAACTTGTTTATCAGCTGAGAAATTGTGGACGAGCCAAACGTTCTCGGATCCATCTGTACCGCCTTGGCCTAGCTCACGGAGTTTCGGGGAGTCCAAGTTACCTAGTCCTGGTTTTTCCTTGACCTTGTACGCTTGGAAGAATGAGTAGATTGCAAACTCCTCAATTGCCAACATTTGTATCTAAGCAGAAGATTTTGTGAAGGATCCAATGTCGTATTTTGCTAAATATACGGTGTTTTTGACTTCTTTCGAGTCTTTTACTTGGATTATAATGAGTTTATGGCCATCGAAATTACAGTTAGTTATCCTACATTTGGCAATTTTGTTTTGCGTTTATTCTTTCTCGGAGAGTTTTTCAATGGATGATTCACATCAAGAACTTCAACCAGTGCCATGCCTTTAATAAACAAGCACTGTATGACGATGTTGACAATTAGCAAATAGCGGCTACTCCTCGTTTCAAAGTGAGGGAAGTTCTGCATTATTCTTGAATCACTTGGCATTTGTTCAGTCGTCAATACCTATACCTTGCAGTGAATTACATTCTTTTGTTCTCGTCGTTTGGTTCGTCTTCCCAGAACTTGGTTTGCTGAGATTGAAATTTATGCTAGCAAAGTCGCGATGGAAAAACAGTGGGAGGTCAAGACTGCGTCCTTCGATTACACTGGTAAGTTTGACCTTTTAGATTTATGGAAATGTTTAGTTGTGAGAATTAACAGTTTTCCCTTCGTTGATCACTTTCTTGGTTCTTTCTCTCTCAGTTGTCTTTGGGAAACATACCATTAGAGCACTGCAGTGGCTTTCTTCCCTTGCAGGATGCTCAAATCATGACCCATCTTTTCTTGACAGAATAGCATCAACTTTCTAAAGTTGGTGACAAAAATCTTTTCTTTTTCCAGTATCTGTGTTTGGTCGCATGCAAAATATATTTCGGTGCATAATTCCGAACCTTCCTCTAGCATTTCATCACACAGAGCACGCTGTGATGGAATATAGCCAACCTTTATCAGTTTCTTTTCCCGCTATTATACGTTCTTCTGGGGTCCTGCTACGAGCAACTACCGCGCATGATCATTGTGTTTTGAAACTCCTCAAGTCTCCTTTACAGTACTTGCATTAAGATCCCTTGACAGCAGCCGTGTGAAAATGTTGCATGTGCACGTATAAGATGAACTACATAGCGCTTTTACTTGTAGACGTATCGAGGGAGTTCTCTACATTTCATGAATCGACTTCACGACCAAAAACCTACTTTTTTAGATATTTGGAGTAACAGTGATTTTGAATACTCGGATATGGGCGAGGAGTGATTGGTTTGGATACGGACAAGTGCGGGAATGACCATGAGAAGCAAGCCTATCAGCTGCTCTCTTAGAAAATATGAGAGCTATGGAGTTGGTTAGGATCACCCTGCTTCTTTTCTCAATGCTGAAACTCCCCACCTTCATTGGGATTTTGTAGCAGTACGAGTGGGAGCGGGTTCCACCTTGGTTCTAAAGTTGAACGTTATATGAAAAGAAAGACTAGTTACAGCTTCTTGAGCAATGGGTAAGAGTCCTTCATGGAAGCCTCCCATGGGCGTGAACTCCTGCAGCTGCACGACCAGAATCAAGTAGCAAAGCATGATTCTTCCTATTTTAACATACTGCTCACCTGAGCAGATGAAACAGCAATTTGAGTCAGGTAATACATCTCTTTCCTCTCCTTTTCTCCAAGTAACAACTCTGCTTGTATACATCAAATGCAACGCCACTGCTAACGCAATGTGTATAGTGGCAAAAAGTTCATCTGTTGATCACCTGTCTATTCCTCACCATCTTGAAGCCAAACCCACATGAAAGACTAGATATTTTGTTGAAATGTGTTGATGGTTACTGAAGCAAAACCTTCTTTGCCGATTGTCTTCCAACATGTTTCTAGCACCAAATCATCCTGTTATGTCTTCACTCTAGACTCGAATGTTAATTCTTCTTGCGAACATCATGTGAGGAAGTTAATATCCAATCTTCTCTAGCACCCTGAAAGGTAGATTACATGCGACGAACAAAGGCGCCTCTTCTAGGATGTTTAACCAAGCATGGCAGCAGTTTATGGGCCCACAACATAATTAACCGTAACAATCGCCAAAAGGAATTGTCTAACATACTTTAACATCTACATACGACCCTCGTGGTAAAACTGCAATGCACCTAGAGGGCACTATCCTCCTATGTAGCATGAGGCCTGTCACAATTTCCAGCAAACACCACCTACAAGCCTCATTTCTGGACTCAATAAACCCTAGCACTACGAAGGCAAATTCAATTCCCATCTAAAAACCGAGCACCAAAATTAGAAGATATATAGTGGGAGTAAAACAAATCTGAATGACAGATCTCTAATGCATGAAACGAAAGTTATAGTTCCAAAACAAATAACAAACAACTTTTATACAGTCAGTCCACACACATTCAAACTATTAACAAGTACTAGACTCACCATCTATTATCAACTACGAGACTCACCATCGAAGTAAGGGACTACATGTCACATTCATGTATCTACACCATAAGCCTATTTATTAGAAAGGGCTCACGGCATAGAAAACTTGGCAACTAAACACAATGAGACTCACCATCTAATCCACATTGCTATATCTTCTTCTGCAAAGTAACTAAATCTGTCGTAGTCCCATAAGTTCTGTGCAGGGCTTCAGCACACCAGCCATGCCCATCATCAACAGTTGGCATCCGAGCTTCCATGAAAGGAGTTGCTGGATGTTGTGTTCCCGGTATCATAACCCCAGCGAAAACCCGCAGCACGTTTGAAGCATCAATATCCATCGACACGTTAATCTCCGGAACCCCTTTTGGAGCTGGCGGTATCCCTGTGATTTTGAAATATCCCAGCAGATGGTTCTTTCCCACAGTTTCCTCATTACCTTCATAAACAATAATAAGAGCCTGAGATTGGTTATCATGAAGGGTTGTGAAAATCGACTCTTTCCTAGCTGGCATTGTGGTATTTCTATGAATGATTGGGACAAAGCTATTTCCATCAGCCTGAACGCCAATGCTCAAAGGAGTGGCTTGTATGGTTAACAGGTCCAAATTCCCAAACGGATCGCTAATTCCAGAAGCAACTGCTCCTTCTAGTGCCGCCCCACTAGCTGCAGCCTCCAATGGGTTCATTCCTGAATAAATCTTCTCTGTTTTACATATACCCAAAACTACACTCTTTATCTTTGGAATGATTGAACAGCCGCCTACAAGTATCACGTCATTCACATCCTCAACTTTTGCCTTCGCATCTTGCAAGCACTGGGTTATCAGATGCTCACATTTCTCAAACACTTTACTGTTCACTTCTTCGAACTCCTCCCTATCAACCACCTTACATACTTTCGTGCCATTTCCAGGGTAGACATTGATCTGAACACTGGCTTGGGTGGAGAGCTTATGTATTGCATCCTGCGTTGCAACTCTAAGCAACCCCATTGCCTTGATCTCATTTAGTCCACGGCTTGAAAAGAGACTGTCCATATCGGGTACGAGGTGGTGCATCATATTCTGAAGTATGTCTTCACCTCCAAGAGTACTTCCTGCCAAGGCCTTTATCTGAGAAACTCCTCCCGCTGTAGCAGTTATGGCCACATCACAGTACACAGTACCCAGCACCCATATTGAATATAAGAGCAATCTTTTCACTTCCACTCCCCATGCTCTCCTGTATACTCTGTTGCTGCTGTTGTCCGTATAGAAGAGCAACAGCAGTTGGTTCAGGCATCAATCTTAGGACATGAAGGCCAGCCATGGCACAAGCTCGCTCGATTCGGGTAAGCTGAAACCGGCTAAATGCAACTGGAACAGTTAAAACAACATTTCTCACAGGGCGTTTAAGCTGAACCTCTGCCATGGCTCTTAATTCAACCAGATATATTGCCAGAACTTCTTCAGGGGTGGTGGACCTCCACATATTGTTCACCTAAGGCTGCAATAAATGGCCTGACACCGATGTCCAAAGTCTGAACCAGAAACGGGAGAGTTTTGCTTGAATGAACAACTGGGTCAGTGTCAACTCTACCAATTAGACGCTTCATGTTGAAGATTGCAGCTCCAGATAACATTTCATAATCATGAGCCAGTTGATTGGTAACTCCCCATGAAGGAGTTTCATCTTTGAAGGTGACGTATGATCTCATTAACTTCTGGTTACGGGTGTTCCTAAGGAGCTCCACCTGGGAGCCCTTCCAGACTGCAACACTACATTGAGAAGTCCCAATGTCGATACCAATGGCAATTTCTGGAAAAGCAGATGAAGATTTTTCTTCTCCAGTTGCTTCGCTGTCAGATACGACAGTATACGCCTGTTCAGCCATTTCTGTGAAAATTTGAAAAATATTATTCAGCATAAGCAAGGCATAACAAGAGTGAAAATCAAAGCCAGGTCATGCTCTTTGCATGCATATCAGAAAGAAAGATAAACAACAAACATTGAGAAGAATAGCACTGCCCGTCGGTTTTCACCTAATCTGCAATCCTTTCCTTTCTTCATGGTCGACATCAGAATTTTCTCTCTTCTGCTTTTCCATTTTTTTTTCAATTTGAAGTTTTACGCTGGTGTAGATCTCTACTTTAGAGGCATTAAATACCACATTGCAGTATTGATTTTCTATTAGTTACGAGAATTTATACAGTGGGTTAATATTAGAAAAGCAAACATGCTAACACAATCACGAGTTCTGAACACAGAACAGTAGGTAGACCACTACCACTTTAGCCACTGAAAGGCAGATCAACCCAGATATTTTACTCCAAAATGACACTACAATAACTAGCATAATCACACATGGCTCTGCCAAGAAAGATTTGCTTATGTTAGGGCTTAGCGTCCATCAACCAATTCTCTTTCTAGCCATTACAAGAAAGGTCCTAGGAATGGCAGCAAAGAAGGCGACAATCGTTAATAGCAATCCCAGTAACGAAGTTGCTTTGACTACAGAACCATGCAAAGGAGAACAATCCACAGCTACTCTTTCTGATACGAGACAAGTAAGCCGGGAGTCATTGCAAAATCATAAGAAGCGTCAGAATTCTGGAGACCCTAACTGATACGTGGTTATGCCCTTGCTCAGTATTTTTGGCAAAAAACACTATCCTCAACACGATCAAACCCCTATTCTGGTTTGGCAATACAGAATATCGGAAATTGATCAACAAACATCTCTAAGTTTTACACGCTATGATCCCTAAAATGTCCAAATGCTTTGTAAATCAAAGTTAACCTATACATGTAGCAGTGAGCAAGTGAGCGAATGATATAGGACTAGAGGGCAGTCCAATGCATAGGACTAAAATGATATAGAACTAGAGGGCAGTCCAATTGCACTTGGCCCACTCACTATTCACAGAAGAAACATATTGTTCTGCTCATCTTATCTACTCTTTAAACTCCATAACTATGCATTTCTCAGTTTGACTATCATTCTTCATCTTTGTCTCCAAAGATATACACCCACCAATATAAATAGAGCAAACAAACAAACAAAATTCGATATAGGCAACATAGAAATCGAAGATGAAAAGGAAAAGGAAAAGGAAAAGGAAAAGCAAATGATTGAATCATGCAGCTTCAACCCATTATTTACAGACGATAAAAATATCAACCCAACTTTAATCATATAGAATTAATGCACGATACAAAACATGTTGCATGCAAGAGCATACAGACACAGACCCAGAGAAATCTTTACGTGTATAACGAAGATCAACCCATAATTTCTGGGTCTTAATCAAAGCCAGAAGAAAGCATATAAATTTGTTTTCGTACGATATATAACTCAAGTAATACCATTAGCCCACTTAATTAAGGGATGGTAAAGTTGAGAGAAATGGAAGCAAAAGATTAGCAATGAGGAAGAGGACTTACTCTTGCGAGGGGGCAAAAGAGAGAAGAAGAGTTGAGAGCAGACGAAGCGGCGAGTGTAGAATGTTACAGAAAGAGTTTTGGACAGAATTGAGGAAGTGAACTAATACGAAGCTGCTGGCGTCCTGGGCTTTTTAGAGCTTCCTAGAGAGAGAGTGAGAGAGGAGAGACAGAGGGGATGGATTCTAAACAAACTTCCAGTTTCTTGTATTGCTTTTTTTAAAGCAATTTCCTTTTCCTTTTTTGACGGTTTGTTACCTTAAAAAGAAAGTCTTTTAGCAACAAATGTCACTGAGTTCGGGTATAAAGTGACCAAAATATCTGCATTGCTGTGCTTTTAAGTTAAAGCAGGGGAACCTAGTCCATATTTTGTAGGGATAAATTTTTGCGGTTATCGTGATTATAAGAAAATAATTACAAATTCCTTGCATAGCGAGAATAATCTTTGTTAAATATTTTTAGCGACAATCGCTATATAAAAATTTGTAACTATTTTCTTTCAACTATGGTAACAGTAAAAAAAATTTCATGTTGTTAGCTATCATCTTAACCGACGGTAAAGCCTCCAGTTCATGCCTAAAGAAACACTGTGATTTTTAACTTTGAAAGCAAATTATATGGTGAGCGGGTGTCTCATTATTTTCACTTTCAAAAAACAGAAGAGAAAACTTTGTCAGCTTAATAAAGATCTCCCTAGAAATTCTATGTTCTTGCTTTATTGAATTAGCTGTTGAAGTGAGCCTTATCTCCAAAAAATCGCAGCTTAATTTAGCATTTGATAGTTGCTCTCGACGACCTGAGATTGTTGGCACTAACGACAAACAAGCTATGTCTTCAAACTTATCTGATTTTGTCCAAGCTTCCTATCGCTCTTGGACGCAAAGAAAATTGCAAGTGCGGTAAATTCTCACTCAGGTTCACATTTCAATTGAACTCCTCAATTTTTTGAATGTTGGTAATCGTGGGGACTTTATTTCTTTATCGTTGTTTCAAACGTTCTTAATCTTGTCTTTCCATTTAATCGCTCAAGCTTATACTATGTTAAAATTTTTCCTTTCAACCTCTAGGTGGGTTTCCTTTTAAACTTACGGAAGCGTTTTCTCTAGGAGAGTCTTCTCAGAAGAAATTTTTTTAGTTGCTTTCTGGCGTGAAGCGATCTTCTTCCTATCCCCTCTCTCTCTCTCTCATATAGTGACAATTAATAATCTCTAAATATTTCTAGCGACTTTATTTAGTGACGCTAAAAAAACACTGCTAACATTCTTTATTCAAACCTGAATTAACTCACTCTATGCACCAAGAGTTTCGGCCCAAACTAAAACAAGTAAAGCCTTCAGAACAAGTGTCCAGCCCAATTAGCTGGAGATTATGGGCGTTTTGCGCCCAGTAAAATTGAGGCAGCTACCACTCAGGTCCATAATAATATACAGAGGAACCCTTTAAGCCGTAGGTGCCAGACGAAAGGCCATAAAAACTCCATGGTACAGCCCAAACCAAACTACCAATCACGGCCCAATAATTAAGTTACGGCCCATAGCTAGAAGCAAACGCTGAAATAAGAGGATAAAAACCAAATTACAGTCTCACTCGCTACTTTTGCATGCCATGCCAGATCTCATGTATCGATGACATTGGGTACCATCAAATTGACATATTTGTTGATCTATGTTTATGTTCTAAGCGTTTGTCGGTTATTATTCTTCCTAGTTTGGACTGCACTATATTTTGTAAACTCCAGATAGTCGGGATAGCTTGTAATTGGATTTCTTAGTGCAAAGTTTTCACAATTAAAACAAGATGCATCATTTTCAACTCCAGATAGTCGGGATAGCTTGATATGACAACACGCATTCACAAGATGCATCATTTTCAACTTTTCCTACCGGAGAAAAATGAATTGTACTTTTTAAAGGGATTGATATTTTTAGTAGCGAAAGGTCGGCCTCAAAAGCTTTCAGAAGTGAACTCTTACGATCAGGACCTCCGGCTACAACAAGTATCAAATCTGGCATTGGTCCCGAAACATGTGTAATTTCATAAATCGAAGTCGACAGCAAATCATATTTCATGCCGCACAACATTACTTAATTCAAGATTCTGTTCGACACGAAGTCAGTATTCAAGTTCAGGGATGACATATCGCTCTCATGTTCTTATGTGGGAGATAATTTTAATACTAGTTGTTAATCATAGTCACGTAGCGTTAATTAAATTAAATGAATTTGTGTGGGGGTGGGGGAGGATTGGATCTCTATTCCCATCAAAAACAAAATTTCAATTTTTAAAAGTCTCTGTCCCTGCCTCTCTCTGCTCTCTCCCTTTCATGTTGACTGCGGCACAAACAGACATAAAATTGAATCCACTACAAAAGCCGGCCGAAACGCCCCTCATTGTCCACGCCACCAAACAGCCACAGCCATTGCCATGGCTTCAAGCTTCAAAACTCTCTTCTTCTTCTCCCTCCTCATTTCAACCCACTAATACCACCCACTGGATCCTCTCACTCCCTCGGAGCTTAACCAAGTCCAAGCCATCATCAAAGAGTCCAGCCCCAAGCCTCATCACAACCTAACCTTCCATTACGTAGGCTTAGATGAACCAGACAAGAAAGCCATCCAATCATGGCTATCAAACCCACCCGCAGAAAATTCACCTCGCAGAGCCTTCATTATTGCCAGAATCAAACAGAAAACAAATGTGACTGTTGGAAATAATTCATTAAAATAAAATCTTTTTGTTAAGCAAGTACTTGAAATGAAAAAAGACAATACAAGTAAACAATTACCTTTAATTACTTGTATGAAAGAAATTGTCCATTTACCTCGATTGCCTTTTTGGAATATAAAACTTACCAAACGAAGTATCCTTAATCTCGAGTACCTCAGATGATAGGTAATAAGTTAACAGTTAGGATGAGGCGCGGATTAGGTCGCTCTCTTTAAGACGATTCGCTCCCCTTCGGATAATTACCGGTACAGCAAGGTTTCGACGCGTCGCCTCCAGGATACAACAGCACATCTTATAACTATAGCTTCATTCGCATTTTCTACACTATCGAATGAAGCAGAAGTTTCACCCAACACCCTTCTTTACCCAAATTATTTTTCAAAATAAACGAAACTCAAGTGTATATATATAGTGGCAATGAAACACCTCCTTTCAAAACATCACATAAGATGATAAGCTAGTCATCAAGATGATACCGCTATAGAGAGGTGTTGTTCGTAACCCATGAAGGAAAAGCGAAAGAAAAAGGAGGATTCTTGAACAATGTGGTGACACAAACTTGTATGGTGAAAGTATAATTGTCACTCACCAAAAACCATCCACTATACAATATACATATATATAGTAGCTTTAAAATGTAACTCATGACCATTAAGTTTTCATTAAAATATAGGTTACAAAAAGTTATAAGGATTAATTTAAAGCCACTAAAATGTAATAAAAACATACTATTAAAAACATTATAACGAGGTGTTATGGCTCATCATAACATATTATAATGAGGCACTTAAACCAATATTTTTTTATTTTTATTAAAATACTCCAACAGTGACTGTCTCTGACAAAGTCTATGAGGGCACTGGCTACCCAATGCTTACGTTTGAAGAATAAATTGCGGCTAATAAGTTACCCTTCAGCTACCCAACATTTATAGCGTCAATCTGCAAACGAGGGCTAAAGTTAGAGGAAGTGGTTGGTGCGAGTTTCACTGTTGGGTGGTACGGAGAGAAGAAAGTGAGGGCTCAAAGGATCGTTCGAGTAATGTGCTATTATCTGGATGGCACTGTAAACTTGTACATGAGGCCTATAGAGGCGGTGACCGTGACCGTGGATTTTGATGAGATGAAGATCACTGGGTTTGTTGACAGGTTGATGGTTCCGGTACCGAAAGCGGAAGGGACGGACTACAGAGTATCGAAGCAGAGGCCGCCGTTCGGGCCACGGTTGAAGGGCATAACAGTGTCGCAACCTGATGGACCTAGTTTCTCTGTTGACGGACATACGGTGAGGTGAGTTTGGTCTTTACTGTTGGTTTTAAGATGTAACAGTTATTATATTAGGTACAAAAACACTTTTGCTGACGAAAGGAAAGTATTGTAATTAAAACTATTCCATCGTCATTGTCAAAATTTATAGTGACATTTTTTTTGTTAGTAGAATAAATTTTAACGAGCACTCTATTATTACATCAAATGTGTTGTACAACAGTGAGGATCCTTTTGGCAACCAAGCCAAATTATCTATTCATAAGAGTTCTTTCATGCTACAATTTAAAACCTAAAATTTCTTCGTATCAGACCTTTTTGAACTACTAGGTTAGTTCACGTGCGTTGCGCATGGACATTAACATTAATATGAAACTACATAAATAGATAGAAGGGGAATTGTATCGAATTATTCATACAACATGTTGTGCTAATAAGAATTTTTTTAATCTCATTAGTGCGTGATGTTACTAAAATAATCCTTCATATTTTGTGAGTTGTCATTTTGAGAAGCGATGTGTTGTTGCTTCCCCTAGAACTACTTGTCATAAATATACTAGCAATTGATTCAACAAGATGATTTTGATCTTTGTCTAGATACCAGGCTGATCGTTTTCAGATTCGTGTCTTCAAAAGGTTTGCATTTGGCTACAATTTTCAACTTATGTTCTCAAATTCACTAAACTCAAACACAACCCATAGCTCCATGCAAATACATTATTTGATTTCACCCCACTTCTTTTGACATGTAAATGTATTAAAATATGATATTTTCATCATAAATAATTTTCTCTCTTTTTCTATTTAATACAGAGTATTTAATCTGTTACATTTTGTATTCTAAAAAATGATATCCAAAGTTTCGATTAGAGAGTTGAAAGAAAGAACAGTTCATTGTGTGATAAAGCCTCTCTCACAATCTGGTCGCACGATGGATCGAAGATGAAGAGTTGCAATGATAGATTTTGGATGATGCATAGTCATCCGTTAAAAAGGAGGTGAGAGAGAAAGTCAAGAAAAGGGTTTGAAAGAGTTGTATGTGGCGTCTTGAAAATGACAAGCTTTTATAGATAAGCACATGTTTTAATGTCACATAATTTGAAGGGTTGGCAAAAAGTTTGAACGATTTTTACTTTATTTAGAGAGAGGACCATGCATTTGACAAGTTAACTTAGGGGAAGAAACATGCATTAATTAGCATTTAAAGATGGAGACTCTTTCACGTGCCATAATATCAACTCATTTATTTTTACTACTAAGCATAGAATTGTCATTAAAAGTTTATGTAAGGGTATTTTTGACTAAAAAATGATTTACAAAGATTGAGACTTTTAGAAGTAGTATAAATTTAAACACCTTGAGATCTCAGTCAAAATAGTAGTTGGAAAATGCATTCATCTGCAACTGTAGACTAGGATTTTCAAGAGAAAATATTCCAATTTAATTACTATCGTGATTTTGCAAAGCTGATGGATTATAAAAAACTACATAAAAAGATGGATTGATTACACTGGGCGCTTCTAAGTTTTCTCGCTGTAGCGCGCTTCGCCTTAAAGTTCATTCTAACTATCTCGCATTACAAATTTGCATAAGTCTCTGCGACCACTTTCCGGCTAATAAATTTGCCGGATTGGTAATTTAACTCCACTTTGGAGGACATTTTTGACAAATCACCCCCCTCTCTCTCTCTCATATCCATCTTCATCTTCCACCTTCCACCTTCACCACCACCAATATGCAGCCACTCCCACATTCATGCCCACCACCCACGGCCTCCACCAATCACCAAACACGTCGCCACCTCCTTTCTGCAGATCACCGCCATCTCCTTTCTGAAGACAGCTGTCGCCGTAGCCACCATTACATAAACTCATCACACCATTAATTCTTGCCCTAGATCCCACCACAACCATCAATTTCTACCATACACAAAGCCTAGATCCCTTCTTCTTCAATTTTTTCCACAATCAACCATAGATCCTCAATTTTTGACCTCATCTTCCAAATATGCCCTTCTGAGTTCAACCATATCATAATTTTTGGTTGAACTTTGGTCGGAATATAATCGGAGGGTGATTGGTGCCACACTTATGTAAGTTTGTGGTGCGAAATAACTAAAATAAACTTTGATGTGCAGTATGCTTCCGCGAGCAAACTTGGGGGTGTCCACTGCATTTGACCCTAAAAAGATCATAAGGGTTTTACCTTTTATACTCTTGAAGCATGTGGGAAAAGACTCGTGAAATTAGTTTCAACAACACAACAACATTTTCTTTTGGGAGCTTCAATTTCACGTCTAATTATTTTTTTCACACTTATATTTGTCATTAAAGGTGCAATGCTATTTAGTGACAACTTGAGGTGTAGACAAATACAAGAAGGTGTAGAAATAGACATTCATGTTTCCTTTTAAACTAAGAGACTGGGCGGAGAAGTATATTCAACGGCCCTGAATGGTCCCGACCATTAGTTCTGGACCGCACAATATTTCCTAGGGTAAAAACCTAAGAATCTAGGAAAACTTTCTTCAGTTTTCACTTTCAACAATCTGGCAATGTGCATTTCTGCTTTCTTTTGCTCCGCGTTAGGGTGTAAAGCGATTTTATTTCGGTACTTTTTGTTTCTAGGCAATTAGCCATCGAGAATTATGAACTTACACTTCAAATTTGTTACTTTAATCTATGTTAGCACCAGAGTAGATCGGGATTCTCTAACATCAGATGCATCCTATCCTTGCTCAAGTCTCTATGATTTTGCGCGAAAGTTATTACTAGCAACAAAAAAAGCGTTAAGCGACAAAATATCACCGGTGTGTGTACGGTTTAGACAATGCAAGGCTGCCATCCAGTCCAACCAAAATTCTTACAAACCGCGAATAAGACTCCAATCATCAGTTCTACACCTATGTGCAATGACTTGTCCATCGGGCTCAACAATTTTCAAAATCTCTTGGCCTTCGGTCGAGAAGCATGTACTCGATATTTCTTTTTGGTTTTAGGCATCGAATACCATTATATAAGTGTGACTTCTTAATATTCTTCTTACCTGAAATCTCAGTTTTACCTACCATATTGATTCAACAACTGAAGGAAACTGAATATCAGGTGGGCTAATTGGCGCTTTCATCTACCTTTTGACATGCGAGCGGGTCCAATCATATCGTTAGCATCGATCTATGATGTCGATAAGGATGAATATTGCAGTGTTTTGTATAAAGGATTTGTATCGGAGCTATTCGTGCCTTACATGGATCTAACAGAAGAGTGGTACTACAGAACCTTTTTTGATGCTGGTGCATATGGGTTTGGTCTATGTGCAGTGCCACTTGAGCCATTGAGGGACTGTCCAGAAAATGCAGTTTTCTTGGATGGCTACTTCACTGGGCAAGATGGTTCACCTGGGATGATTTCAAATGTATTCTGCGTGTTTGAGCGCTACGCTGGAGATGTAATGTGGCGCCACACAGAAGGTGGAATTCCAGGGAAAGTGGTTAGTAAAGCTTACCATGTTTAGTGATCACATATACCGAAATTTGTCTCTTATCAGTTTAGATTATTATGCAGATAAGAGAGGTTAGACCAGAGGTGAGCTTGGTGGTGAGGATGGTGTCAACAGTGGGAAACTATGACTACATTGTTGATTGGGAATTCAAGCAAGCTGGATCAATCAAAGTCACGGTAATAGTTACTGAAATAAGTCGTTGAAAAGTTCCTTGTGATGACATGAATTGAAGTAGTTATAAATGATGCAGGCTCTGAAGCACGGACACCTCTCTTAGGTAGAGGTTTGGTGTCCTAAACGGACGGACACCCCGACACCCTCCGGACACCGCCCGACACGTGTCGGACACCGCCAATCGGTGTCTGATTTTTTTTTAATTTTTTAATTTTCCGACACCGTGTCGGACACTTCGTAGAGGAGTGTCGGACACGGCATCTGCAGTGTCGGACCGTTTTGAGCTACTTTGTAATTTTTTGAACTAATTTCAGGGGTCAAGAAATTGTGCCCTAATCTGATCTTCACTCACCTTACGGCCGTCGCCTATCTGAAAAGGGAACACTCATGTTACGGAAGCCTTCGGAGCATTACAAACTAGTAGCCGTCGTCGGAGCTAGTCGCCAAACATTTCGACGCCGTTGCCGATAGATCCAGACTATCCAGTCGCCATCGCGAGGCTGACTCGCTAGATAGATCCAGACCTCCGCTGCCGTCACTGACCCACAGGTTGTGGCGGTGCTGGAGCTTCTTTTTGTCATCCCTCCCGTCCTTCTCTTTTTTTCTTTTCTCCCTTTTCTTCTCCCGTTTCTGTCCTTCTCTCTTTTTTTCTTCCTTTTGTCCTCCGTTTCTGTCCTCTCTCTTTTTTCTTTTCTCTCTTTTGTCCTCTTGTTTCTGTCCTTTTCCTTTTCTTCCTTTGTCCTCCCATTTCTTTCTTTTCTTTTTTTTTTCTTTTCTCCCTTTGTTGTTACATTTTCAGTATATTAACTAAACAAATATTGATCAAATAAATTATAACTTATAATTTTTTATTATTATTTGTTATTTTAGATTGTGAAATATATTTAATATATATATATATATATATATATATATATATATATATATATATATATATATAAAAAAATATTAAAAAGCAGTATCCTGCAGTGTCCAAAATCTGATTTTTTGAAAATTGCGGTGTCCGACACCGACACCGTGTCCGACACCGTGTCCGTGCTACCTAGGATGCAGGTTTATGTTCCATTAGATAGGAGAAAAATGGAAAGTAATACCTTTGTGTCATCGACGTGCTGCTCAAAATGACTTTCTATCCTTGACTATGAACCTAATTTCCTCATTACAGATTGGTTTATCCGGCTTGCTTGAAGTGAGGGGATCAGTTTACACCCATACAGACCAGATACAGGAGGAAGGATATGGAACATTGTTAGCAGAGAACACATTGGGCGCGTACCATGATCATTTCCTTACTTACCTTCTTGACCTAGACGTAGACGGTGAAGCCAACTCCTTTGTGAAGACTAACTTGTAAAGCACCCGTGTGACTTGCAACAAATCACTGAGGAAGGCCTATTGGACGGTTGCTAGTGAACCTGCTCAAACAGAGGCTGATGCAAGGATCCAGATTGGGTCAAAGCCAGCAGAGCTTTTAGTTGTGAATCCCAACAAGAAGACCAGGATCGGTAATCACATTGGCTACCGTCTGATGCCCGGACCCACTGCAAGTTCTCTGTTATCGGATGATGATTATGCTCAAATGCGTGGGGCGTTCACGAAGTATAATGAGTGGGTGATACCATATAACAAGTCTGAGAAGTGGGCAGGAGGGGTATTTGTTGATCATAGCCAAGGAGATGATAATTTGGCTGTATGGAGCCAAAGGTAGTGATACATTAGTGCAATAGCTGTAAAGTTTGACTAAATTGCCTGATATTCTGCATTAACCGGTTATTGCAATTAATTATCTTGTTTATTGTTAATGCAGGAAAAGGAATAGTGAAAACAAGGACATTGTGTTATGGTATACGTTGGGGTTTCATCATGTACCATGCCAAGAAGATTTTCCAGTCATGCCGACTTTGAGCAGCGAGTTTGAGCTCCGGCCTGCCGATTTTTTCGAGCACAACCCAGTGCTCAAAGTAAAGCCTCCTGAAAGTGTTCAGCAGCCTAATTGCTCCAGAGCAACGGTAGCTTGATTCGGAGGGTTGTTATCGATCAATTGTAAACACCGAAGAGCTCAATTCTCTGTTTTCCCCTACCCAATTTAGTTGTTGTGCCACAGTGATCCCCAAATGATTATTCCAGCTTTATCATGGTACTAAAATTTCTAGGTAACAATTGTCTATATTGAACACCCCCCCCCCCCCCCCCTCTCCCCATTTAGTTGGCAATACTAATAATTGTCCCTTTTAGTGGTCAAACAAGACCTGGGCTTGTAAAAGGTGGATGCTGAATTGCAAGATCCTAATTGATCAAGTTCATATTTCAACATTTTGTTTGACATCCCAGTCCTAATTCAGCTCCAAAATCGCTTCAAGAATAGTAGTGCATTCTTTTGTCTCTGAATTCGGCTGCCTCTCAGCCAAATTCAGCTCCAAAATCGCTTCAAGAATAGTAGTGCATTTTTTTGTCTCTAAATTCAGCTGCCTCTCAATGGTTGTGATCAATGACGCGATAGCAAAAGCATCATACAGACTTTGGGGGCTCACGTAGACCCTCAGACCTGATATCTGCTTCGAATTGCAGAAAATGACGCTGGCTTGTTCTGGTTTGCCATCATGCTTAAAGAATTTTTATGACTTAATATCTATCTGAATATAATGATGGAAGTTCATTCCAAACTAAGCTTTCTTTTACTCCAGTCCTGCACTTTTTTATAATGTAAGAGAATGGAGTCTTACACGTTTTGTTTTTTGAATTTCCATCGATTATTGTAATATCTCGAATTTCGGGAGCTATTTAAAATAGTCATCCGTGACCTGAAAAATAAACAGGCGCTAATTTTGAGCAATACTCGGGTATTAGAAGCTTGTAGGAGCTTAAAAATATTTTGGGGCAAAAATGTAAAATTTGAAATCTTGGAGGCATTTTCGTAATTTTGGAAAAAAACTTTGGGGGTATAAATGTAGTTAATGTTTTTGGTGATGAAAAATAATGAAACGAGTGGCAATATATGTTTTCACGGCATTTGATTAAATTAATGGAGGTTGGAGTAAGATTTGGGGCTTTGATGTAATTATACAAAAGATAAGGGTCACTTTGTAATTATGAAACTTTCTGGGGGCTAATTTGCAATTCGGAGAAAATCACATCTTAAAATGTTGCCACCTTTTCTTAGGTTGATGACTAAGCTAAATTAAACTATTTAATAATGGAAGAGATAATGAAGCACCGAATGAAATGGAAAGAAGAAATCGTGGGGGCAAAAATGCAAATAAGAAAAGAAGAGAGGAACTTTCCATTTCGGGAAAGGAAGACCAGAAATAGAAAGAAGAAGAAGAAGAACAATAACCCTAAACGAAGAAAAGGGAAGACTAAGCTAGGCCATGAGCAGGGGTGCGGGAAGAAGGGAACTAGGAGGGAATCGCGAAGTTCACTCCAATTCTCGAAGGCAATTCTTGCCCTTATTGCGTTTAAATTAGTTTGTGCCTTGTGTGTGTGTGTTCTTGAACATATGGGTTACAGATTTGTGAATTTAGTGTGAATTGAGGGTTTAAGTTTGTGTTAGAGTATCTTTAAGCTAGTATAACGGATTTATAATGACTTGGAGGGTGTTAAAAGTGAATCAATTGGTGTTTTGTGAGGTGTTTGTGGGATGAACGTGTCTCGGCCGAAGGAAGAAGATGAGCCGTGTGTGGAAAATGTGTTTTAGCGTGTGTCTTAATCTGAACAGTAACTGTTTTTGTCATTAAATATATAAAATTAATTTAGGCAGATTTCTTCACAAATTTTCATAAATATCTAGAGCCAAAATTAGACAAAATTAAAAACAGTAACCCCTAATAATTTTATGAGATCTACGCTCTGGAAAATTTTGAAAATTTTTGGAGTCCGCAAAGGGCTCTAAATGAGGGTATCGGGTAACTACGATTATTAATTTATTTAGCATAGTAAACCAATTTATTTTAACCTGAAAATTTTATGGAAGCCCTATTTTACAAAAATGATTCATTATCTAAAATTTTGGGACATTCCGAGGCCGATAGGTATTTTTTGCGAAATTGGCCTTTTAGCGCTCGGTCCGGACAGCGGTTCGGGATTTTCGGTTGAAAATTTTCTAAAATACTTTTTAGGCCAGAAATAATATCAGGATGTTTAAAGTAGCAGTTTAAGATATTTTTGAGATTTTTTCGGTGCCGGAAACCCCCTTGGTGTTTTTGGTAATTTACCACCCCAAAGGGGTATTTTGGTAATTTTACCTATAAGAGGTATTTTGAAGTAAATTTACGCATAGTAAGATTATTTTAGTGACTTTGCTTATACAAAAGTCATTTTGAGAATTAAAGTGTAACAGGGGTATTTTGGTAATTTGCCACCCCGAAGGGGTATTTTGGTAATTTGACCTAAGAAAGGTATTTTTACATAAATTTAAATATGGAAAGTTTATTTTAGTGATTCTACTTATGGGTAGACCGTTTGGGTGATTTAAGTTCGAGAGGGGCATTTCGGTAATTTTACACCCTAGGGGCGTTTCGGTAATTTTACATACCCGGTGAGGGGAGGTTCATTTTGGGAGCATGTGTGAGTTCGTATTAAGTTATACTTTTGTTCTGTAAGATGTATTCTAATGGTTCGATTATTTCGTTTAGGTTAAAGCTAAAGACTTCCGGTTAGGATAATTTAGCTGCGGATCCAGGTAAGGAATTCTATCTGAACCTTGGGTAAGGACTTTTGTCCAAACCCTTATTCGATTACTTGTACTCGTAAGTACTCCTTGATATATTTACGGCTAATGCTGAACTCTAAGTTATGTATTGATATCAGCATGTTCTTGCCCAGAAAATCCTAATGTTGAACCTGAATCGGTTATTTGGAAATCTTGTGATGCTCGCATGTTATTGCGGGCTGAGAAAATTTGATAATTGTCTGTATCCATTCTTCTAAATTGTTGTGATTATCTTTGATAATTATTCGCAGTCGTTTTGTTGTTTATCTGTGATTTTTCTTCTGAAAATTCTAGTTTCTTCTGAAAATCCCTAATGCTGACTTAGGTCAGTATGATTATTGTTATGAGAATCCGAATTGATTTCGGGGATATGAGCTTATGTTAACGCTCATTGATATTGTTAATTTCTGTGTTGACCTGGGTATCTGTTTAGTGGGGAGGCGGTATAAGGCTGGTTGAATCCTGCATGAAACGCAGGCTAGTACCCAAGTGGACTAGTAATTATTTAGTACATCATGCATGAGTACACTATATGCGCTTGCCATAATGGCATTGCAATCGCCCAGGATCAACATTTATTTTTGATTTTCTTTAGCTAGAATGATTTGTACTTGGGTTGAAAGCCCTTGACAAACATTCATTGTACTTAATTAGAAGGATTTGTACTTGGATTGAAATCCCCTGACAAGCCTTTATCGTATTATCTGATTTGATTTCTGCTTGGATTGAAATCCCTTGAGTAAGGGAAATTTTCATGATAGTTGGAAATGTGGACTATTGAAAAGGATCTTTTATTGATCATTTTGGATCTGTTCTGATTGTTAATATTTATTTTGGTATATATTTCTGATGAACTTTGTTCAGTTTGGGTAATTATTGAATTTTGATCGTTCGAAATGTCTTGAAAATCATCATCGGTTGGATTTTTCAGAGGCATGTTATAATATCTTTTGTAGTCCTTGTACGACCTTACTGAGCTCTCAAAAGCTCACCCTTCGTTTGACTCCCTTCTGCAGGTGATGATAAGCAGTAGCAGGTTCAGGAATGGTTTAGAGTCTAAGTGAGATTCCGATGAGCCCATCGCCACGATATAGTAAGACCCCTGCGTGGGTCTGTACTGTTGATTCATCCTTTAGGGATTCAAGTTTGAAAAGAACCTAGGTTTTAATAGTTTGAGTTCAAGCAGGTTTTGTTGTAATCTTGTATTTTGAAGAATGTTGAGATAGTATCGGATTAGATGTCTTAAAGTATGTGTTAGTGAACAGATCTGACAGGTTTGATGTGATTCGGTAGGTTAACGACCCGGGAGTTCGGCGAGGCGGAACTCCGGATTTTCGGGGGCGTTACAATTATGGATTGTAATCTTAACAAAATGTTGACCTGTCAATGGATGTTAAAACTTACAAGCCTAGTGCACAAGAGTATTGGTGAAGGGAGGTCTTGATCATCATGTGAAACGTTGAAGCAGAGCAAAATAAGATTTCTTTGCCCACAAAGCAAGAAAGGAACACAAAAATTGATAACAATTTCTTATTTAATTGTGATAGGCCGTGCATTGCCTCCTTATCAAGCAAAACTGATATGTTGTAACATGGGCAGTCCTCAAGAAAACTTAGAATTGGAAAATTCAACTGTCATATTATATAACAGATGCAATAAGCTAAACTACAGTTGGTCCTTATTATATATATCGCTGAACAGTACTTGGAAGCTCCACATTATGATCAATGTTCATTGCAGTTGATAAAAAATATTTTCCTTGAGTATCTTGCCCCTAGTTCTAGCTGTTGTGCTGCAGCTCCTTTTAGCTACAAGCTTGCCTCACCCCCTAGATCCTCTCAGCCCTGCTGAAATCAACCAAGTTAGGCTCGTTATTCAAAAATCTCATCTTGGTGCTCTTCCTAACTTAACCTTTCACTTTGTTGATATTGAAGAACCAAAGAAAAATGATGTTCTTAAATGGCTATCTTTGCACAAGAATAATGAGTCTTTTCCTGATCGTCGAGCCAAGGTAGTGGTTCGTGCAAGGGGGTAGCCTCTGGTGCCATCACATCGGATCATGTTTACACTGGACATGGCTACCCTCCATTTACCTTTTCTGAGCTTCTCCAAGCCAGCAGACTTCCCTCAAAGAACCCTCAGTTCAAAGTTTCAATTTCCAGAAGGGGTTTAAATTTGTCTGAAGTTAGTTGCTTACCGTTTACAATTGGTTGGTTCGGAGAACAAACCACAAAGAGAGCTGTTAAAGTTTCATGTTTTTATCGCGGAGGGACCACTAATATTTTCGCAAGGCCTATTGAGGGGATAACTATACTGGTAGATGTTGAATCAATGCAAATTATCAAATATGTGGATAGATATAAAGCACCTTTGCCTAAAGCTGAAGGTACTGATTTCCAATCATTAGGTCAGAGGCCTAATTCTGTCACTTGCAATGGAACAAAAAGAGCGTTCAGCATCAAGGGCCACAAGGTTAGATGGAGGAACTGGGACTTCCATGTCGGATTCAATGCTCAGGCAGGACTAATTATATCGACAGCTTCTATACTTGATGCCGGAAGAAAAGAATTTCGGAAGGTGCTCTATAGAGGACATGTATCTGAGACATTTGTTCCGTATATGAATCCTACAAGTGAGTGGTACTATAGGACCTTCATGGACATAGGAGAATTTGGGTTTGGAAGATCTGCCAGCTCCCTTGTACCTCTAACAGACTGTCCAAGCAACACAGTGTATATGGATGGCTATATGGCTGGGGCTGATGGACAGGCACTGCAGGTCTCCAATGCAATCTGCATTTTCAAGCGTTATGCTGGTGATATCGCATGGAGACATACTGAAATTGGTGTACCTGGAAAAGTGGTATAGTTACTTACTAAAGCCTACTTGTAGTTTCATTGAGGTATTGATATGTAAACTCATGCGTCTTGTAGATAAACAGTGGAGAGCAAGAAGTTACTTTGGTCGTTAGAATGGTGGCTACCGTTGGTAATTATGATTACATTCTTGATTGGGAGTTCAAGCAAAGTGGCTCAATCAAAGTTACCGTAAGTTCTGCTGCAAACTAAACAGACAAGCATTTCTATATAATGCACTTTAAATTCTGTTTGTGGTTTCAAATGAGACTTCATGATGAGGATTGATTAGTTATCGCTTTTGATATTGTAGTTCTTGAGTTAATTATGAGACATTCATGTACTGAATCCTGCTGATATATGTGTATTAAGAGCTCTTCGTATAAGCTGAACCAAGCTTCTGTGCACCACTGCAGGTAGGTCTAACAGGTGTACTGGAAATGAAGGCTGTGCCAGACACGAACAATGATCAGATAAGTAAGGACATATATGGAACCCTGGTGGCGGATCACACTGTAGGGGATAACCATGATCACTTCCTTACTTACTACCTTGACCTAGACATTGATGGTAGTGCAAACTCATTTGTCAAAGCCAAGTTGAAGACTGTTAAGTTAAAGGATTTCAATGCTTCTCCAAGGTTGAGTTACTGGAAAGTAGTTAAGGAGACAGCCAGAACCGAGGCTGACGCTAGAGTTCAGCTTGGAATGGAGCCAGCTGAGCTACTAGTAGTGAATCCGAGGAAGAAGACTAATATGGGAAATAATGTAGGCTATCGGCTCATCACAGGGACAACCGGCTACGTCTCTACTTCCTGATGATGATTTTCCACAGATTCGTGCTGCTTACACCAAGTATCAAGTGTCGGTGACAAGCTATAACAAGACAGAGAGGTGGCCAGGTGGATTTTTCGCTGACAGGAGCCAAGGAGACGACGGTTTAGCTGTTTGGAGCCAGAGGTATGGATGCATGCCTTTTTTTTTCACTGTTTAATATATAACGTTTTCTCTTCCTTCCTTTAATTTTTCATTACCAAAATTCTTCTGAACTATGTAGCACTGCCATGATCAATGAGTCGGCATAACTTATTTTCCAGAATTTGGCTCAAAATTTTGATGAGGCACACATGTCTGCTTCTGGTATGTGCAGGAACAGATCAATTGTGAACAAAGACATAGTGATGTGGTACACTGTTGGGTTTCATCACTCCCCATACCAAGAAGATTTCCCTGTGATGCCAACACTCTACGGAGGATTTGAGCTCCGGCAGCAAACTTCTTCGAACGTAACCCATTGCTTCATCAGTAGCACTGTAAATCCGATCAGATGCTAATGTAAGCAAGAACCCTTGTACCTTAACATCATTAGGAAAGTTGTGCACAAAAGACAAAAGGAAAATTTGTAACGATGATGCTAATAACGAATTCAATCAAGGATGGTATTCATGTTACTGCCATGTATTAAGGAGTAGTAATACAATATGCCATTACTTGTTATCTCATGTCCTTTCTGTTACTCCTAAGTTGCACAAACCTCTTTCATGCCCTTCATCTGCATTCAGGTTTTTCACCGTTCCGAAATGCCCCATTCTGTCACTTATGCGGTTATGCCCCAGAAGTTAACAGTACTTCATAACTGCTCTCCCCAATCTGACAAGCAACCGGAAATGACTTGAAGTGTGGAACTAAATTCGTATCAGACTAGTATCTCTCAGGCTCTTGGTAAGGATTGACGGCCAATGCCTAAGAGTGTTGCTCTCTGTGGGTTGCTGGGATCTACTACAATATGCTCAAGTTTGTTGCAAGCCAGGTATTGCTAGCCTAACTTGACTGCACACCTTCGACCACCGTTGGGTCTCATTTATTGAAAATGTCAGCAAATATGTAACGGTCAAATTTCAAACGCCCTTGTTCCGGTCAACTCGGAGCTTGTCACGGTGTCATCCGCAGTTAAAGATATGCTTTTTGACACTAAAACGAGAAAAAAAAATGTAACGTAACGTAACTTACCTTAGGAGGCACCGACCCGGGGCACCCTCCTTGGGTAGGCTGCTGGGTGGCACCCCTCTATTGCTACCGGAGTGACTCCTTATTGTGGTGCCGGCCACAAAGGGCACACCCCCGTGGGCAGCCACCGGGTTGGAGGGAACTTCGCTCTCTCCAACATCTCAGTCATTCACGAGTCTCTCACACATCTCTTAGCCGCCCACCGTATTACCCCTTTTTTTTTAAGTTGTTGAGCGGAATGTGCACTCCAAGCTGCCGAGTTGGGTTGTGCACTCCCAACCTACCAACCCGCCATGCCACACTTCCACTCTCCTACGTACCCACTACCCACATACCAACCTGCACCTTTCCAATATCACATCAATACCCTTACATCATCCAACCTACCTCCTTACGCCACGACAACTTTCCAACAACCCAAAATTTACCCTCACACCACTTAGTGACGATCATGTGACCCACCATAACACCAAAACTACGCTAATGGATTCCATGCACCCTTGCCACTCAACTAATACTCCTTTTTATGCACATTTGGATACTTTCAAGACTTAGTCAATTAATCTTTGGACTCCGTGCTTCATGACAACCATCTTCGCAACCTCGTGCCGCGATGCTCGAACGCGCCTGAGTGCTTTCTCCATGCTGCATGCCCCTAGACTCTGCATCCATGGCCATGCGTATGCACCGCCTACGCGTTACGTGCCCATGAACAACACTAACGGGCGGCGCTCTTGGCATTGCCATTAAGTGTGACCCAGCACCTCAGATCCTGCCGTGCCAGTGCGCTGCACCACTTATATAATCGTGCACTTAACCTTCTATCAAACTGCCACGCCCCAAGCATTGGCCCATCTCTTTACTAGACTATTCGCACCTCACCTATCTGGTGGGAATGTGCTTTGACCTGCTCTTTAGAGTGTGCACCATTCCTCAGGATATGCGACTTCTTTAGGACATTCCATCAGCCTGCCAAGCATATAACTCCTCTAGGATACGACCTTGTCCTGTTCCGAGTGCTCCGCCACAAAGACTCGATGTGGGATAGGTGACTCCCTGGGAACACTAACTCCTCTAGGGAACTTCGAGTGCTCCGTCATGAGGATTCCCCTCCCGCCAAGTAGGCAACTCCTTTGGGACATTATTACTTGGGTGCCTTGGTAGGTGACTCTTGTAGGACATTACCTGGGCGTGTAAGACACTACCTCAGGTTAACGGGTAGTCGATTCATCCTGGACACTGCCTTGGCACCATCTGAGTGCTTCGGCACAAGAACTCACTGCGGGATAGTCCTTTGGCTTTGGGACAATGTCTTTGCCAGGGTATCTATATGACTAGTCTATGTGCTACGACATGGGGGGCTTTTTTTCGATCCCCCTACGGACCATAACCTCAAAGGTCATTCTAGATGGGAGCAAGTCTAGGATGGGCATCATTCCTAGTCCTCTAGATGATGGGGCATTGAGCCTCCTTACCACAGTTAAGTTTTCTGCGTCTCTTGATGGCCTTCATGGGATTTGCTAGGTCAAGGGTATTCTCTGGTCATTCCGGTACTGTGTAAGCCAGTCTTGCTAGACAAACAAAATGAAGTTGTGCAGAGCGGGCTGAGTGAGTATGCCATCCGATGGTCCACGGAACACCGACCCATGGTACACCTTCAAAGAGGTGGCGCTTCTGGGGAGCGCCATGTGTCACTTGCTAACAGGCACTTTCAGCTGCCTATAAATAGTGGACTTGATAGCTCATTTTCAAGAACTTGGAATTCATTTGCATGGTTTTATTTTCTCACTCTAAAACTTTAGAGCTAACGAGTTGTAGAGAGGGAAAGAACCTAAGCATTGGACCCTAACATCTCGACTTCAGCTCATGAGTTTTGACTGTTGATCCGTACTCACCCTCTGTACCACTTTGCGCCCTTACCCTTATAGCACTCTCACTCTTTAGGCTCTGTCTAGGTAGATTTAATCTCTGCCTTTGCTCTTGTCCTCACAATCATATTTGGGATCTGACTTGGACTATGCTCTTTGTGTCACCTCTACGCGTATTATAAATTCCCTTTTCTTGACATCACGAGACGTGCAGCTTGGCATAGATGTGATAAGGTGCCACATGTGTGCCATGGTAAGTGCTCTTTGACTCGGCTTAAAGGCCACTACTTGTCGCTTCAAACAATTATAGAGGTGAAGTTAACGATAATATTTATGCTTAAAATTGTTAACCAAGCGACATAATAAGAACGTAAGAATGCCACATCTAGCAATGACACAGTTACTATTAACGAGAAAACCTTGTTAATATCACCAACTTTATGGCTGTAGTTACTCTAGAAACTACAGAATTGGGATTCAACTACTCTGTTAGAACTAATTCAATCACTTATGCTAGAAATCTAGAACACCATAAATGAAATCTAAGTATGTGAGAGTACAATTGGGTGCTTTTGAAGATACCAGATGCGTTTGAAACTTCTGCCTGTGTACCATCGTGAGTAGCATATAATGGGCCATTGAAGAGGACACAGTGAAAGGTTAAGAATTACGACGCGAATAGACCAGAATCCATAAATGTTCGGCGGCGGTAACATTCTTTAGTAGGACCTTGTAGGCTGCGTAACATTCCATAGACACATCCCTTTATTCCTTCTGGTTATAATCTGGAGAATTAAAGACATGCACTTCCTTGGATGCTTGAGAGATTGATGCGGAGAGACCAGAAGGCCAACTTGGACATCAAAACCAAGTTAGAATACCCATTTTGGACAACTACAGGAAAAGGGTGATTACCCTGATGGTCCTTTATCCATGAAGGTAGTGCTTAAATGGTGTTCTATTATGAAATGTTCGGTGTAACCTACGAGTCCAGTCAGTGGCGGAACCAGGATTTCACCTCAAGGGATGCTAAAAATATATCGAAGTCAGTAAATTTTTTTTTTTATAAATAAAATAGCACACAAAAATAAAGTGCACTTTTCGATAACACATAGAAAACATACTAAAATTCAATTGGGTCCCATCCGCCATCAACAATCTCAATCTCAATGCACGATTAACAACCATAAAGCATCAATTAATAATTTATTTCTCAAATGTACAACTAACAACCTAAAATTATCAATCAAATAATCAATTCTCAATGGGAAATAAATTGTTCAAAATGCACACCGACCTCAGTCCTTAGAAATCAGAATGGCGTCGTTGTCGCAAAGTCACCGGCGGTGGGTTCTTCGCCGCCGGTGGAGTGAAGACCGAAGAAGATCGTCGTCACCGGTTGAGGTGAGGTCGTCACTTTGTCAGTTCGTCACCTTGATGTTCTGAAAGTTTCAGTTACAAAATACAAACATTAGAGCTTACAAGTTAAAGCCTTTAGTATTCTGTTGATTTCCAATCCAACGAGAAGAAACAGAAGTCTTAGACCAAAAATTTCAATTTGAAGTTCGAACCTTAAACTAGGCTAGATCTGGGCGCCTGGCCGGAGACGGGAGACCGGAGTTGGTGAAACCGTGAGGGCGACCGCCGTCCGTGACCGGTGACTGAGGCTCAGGAGTCAGGTGTCGTCCGTGACCGGTGAGGTTCGTCACTCTTCGTCCATCGGCTCGTAGATCTAGGCTAGATCTGGCCGAAGTTGCCGAGTTGGTGAGGCTCTTCGGGGCTTCGACCACCGTCCGTGACAGATGACCGGTGACTATGAAGTGACTGGTGAGGCACCGACTGTTGTGGGCCGTGGCCGTGAGACACTGAGAGTCTGAGACGGTGAGAGGTCGACGGGAACTGAGAGAGTGAGAGGAGACGAGAGAGAGAGAGAGAGAGAGAGTCGCGAGTGAAAAAAAATTATATATATAATTTTTTTCCCCAAAATCTCCGGGGGTGCATTAGCCCCCCCCTGGTACAAGTGCAATTCCGCCCTCGAGTCCAGTAACAGTCAAGCCCGAGTGATCAATTTCAACTGTTAGGTGGTCACTGAAGAGTTAAAAGGTCAGTAAACGTAAATTACAACCATTTATAGACCTAACAAACAGTGACTTGCGGATCACCCGTGGGTAAATCATCGTTGGGTACGTTTGGTGGGTACTAGTAGAACTTATTTGAAATTTTACAGATAACAGTTTCTTAGACCCATATCTATCCCATCTTAGGCTGGTATTCCGGCAGGTAACTGAATGTTTTTTTCCCATCTTTTTCCTCACATATCTTTTTCCCAAACACACACTTGGCACACACATAGACACACTCACACATGACTAAATTACACACCCCCCACACACAATTGGCGTGCACACACATAAAATAAATAACGCATAGCGCACGCACGCACATATACAGAGACAAACACTCGTACGAATAATAAATAACACGCATACATACACAGAGCACACACACATATATATAGAGGAGGCGGCGGACTCTCACAGTGGCTTGTTATTGTGGTGGCGCAGGGAAATAATGTTTGAGTGATTGTGTGACTCAGTGAAAAAGAGGAAATGAGCAAAAGATCAATGTACCTGCTCGATCTGCTCTTACCTAACCCTAGCCTTGGCAAACGGGTATACCCGTCGGGTACGGGTAACACCCGGTCGGGTACAGGTAAAAACGGATCGGGTAAAATTTATCCGATTTTTCCCGGGTAAGCTTTTTGGAAACCCGTACCCTACCCTTGCGGGTAGGGTATTACCGCGGGTAAATCACCAATTTCTGATTGATTATTTTTTAAAATGAATAGACTTCAATTACCTACTAATTACACACATTTTAACCTCCAACAATCATATTATTCATTGTTTCTCCATCTAATTTCCTTACTCACAAATCTGAACATCTTTCCCTAAAAAAAAAATCAATCTGAACATTTTTGAATAATAATAAGAATAAAAAAACAATCTGCACATCCACGACAACACACAACTGTCAACATCTACTGACTGAAAGTCTACCCAACCACCACAAAGCGACGGAGTGACGGTCGGCGACGGTGGCGACAGATCAGTGGCGATGGGGCCTCGGTGATGACCGATCGATGGCGATGGGGCCATGGTGGCAACGGATCAGTGGCGACGGGGCCACGGTGAGAACGATCGATGGCGATGTGGCCACGGTGTGAACTATTGGTGGCGACGGGGCCACGATGTGAATGATCGGCGACGGAGATCCGGTAGATCGAGAGTGATCGACGAGGCACCGTGAGTGGAGTAGGGTGGTCGCGACTTTGGTAGATCTGGGAGAAAGAGAGACTTGAGTGAGAGAACCTGTGAGAATTGAGAAGGGATCTGTGAGGGAGAGTTGAGAGCCAGAGGGCGGTGGATGCAAGTGGTGAGGAGAGAATGAGATGTTTTAACCTATGTACCCGTACCCGGGATTTTTGCACTGGTACGGGTAGACCCGCGGGTCCGGATCAATTTTTCCCAGGTCTACCTAACCCATGAGGATGTGGATAAGAATTACTCACAAATTTACAGATAATCAAATTGAATGGGCGGCCAATTTTTTGGCCCCAGGTCGGATCTAACCGAGGTCGCGGGTAGGCTCTTCCATGTCTACAACTAAATAGTACTTAATATTTGGGGTTAGTACTTTAAAAGTCCTCTATAAATGGAATGCTTGTATATATGTACTCCGTCTTCTATAAGGTTTTTAGAAAACTACGCAATGTCAGAAGCATGAAATGTGGTCTATAATCTATAGGACTTTTTAAAAACTTTGCAATTGTGGGGATCAAAATTTTATAGCAACGTCAACCATTGTTTGAAGATTTCGAGATCGTACTATTGATGTGGACCATTTCTTGGTGCTTCGATCAAGAGGGCACTTGAAGGAGTTTGAGCCCTTGATGTGGCACTCGGAGGCGTAGCTTGTGGAGAAAGAGGAAGGGCTAATTACACCCATATCCCTGAGGTTTGGGGATAATTACAGTCAAGGACACTAAGTTTTAAAATATAATATACCGTGACAAAAAACTTTGAAAATGTAACAGCCGTATCTATCTGATAGGGTTCTGTTAAAAAAATATACTTTTTGGCTGATGTCATCATTACATATTTTTAAAATGACAATAATACCCTCATACTGTATATACCAAATCATTTTTAAAGTCTTTCTTTTTCTTTTTTTTTTAACAAAATTAAGAATACCTCACATTATATGCCCTTATACACCTGATTTCAAAATTTTGGTTTTATAAGAGCCCTAATTTTCAATTTGGGTTCAAAACCCTTATTTGAAAATTAATTTACAGTGAATCTGAAGTCGCCGCCGGCCGTCACCTCCCTCCCCCCCCGGTCGTTGGCAGTCCCTTCTTCCCCGGCCCCCCGCGGCCGGTTGCCCCTGTCCACACCACACCACCCCACCACGCCGACAGCCTCTCCCCGCACCACCCACCACGCTGGCAGCCTCTCCCTGCACCACCCCACCAAGCCGGCAAGCCCCTCCCACACCCATGCTGCCAGCGATCCCTTCACAAACCCACGCAGCCGACAACTCTCTCTCTAAAACCCTATTTCGGACACACTATCACTCCTAGTTTCAATTCTCGCTCTAAAACCCTATTTCATACAATTATCAAGCATTATAATGCGACGATCTCACCAATCTAGCAGCCACCACTGGCTGCTGCCTCGCCGTGGCTGGTTGGCCGTGATCTCACCGATCTCGTTCTTTACGTCGCGGTGGGGAATGGGAGGCTACGTCGCGGTGGGGAATGGGAGGCACAACAACGGTGGGGTGGTGTACGAGGCAGTGGGGGAAGATAGAGAGAGAGAGTTAATTTAAGAGAGAAAGAGAGAATTTTAAGAGAATTTGATAGAGAGAGAATTTAAGATAATGACATTTGAATAAATAGATTTATAACTTGAGGGTAATGAAATCATTTTATTGAAACCGCTAGGATTTTTAGCATTCTGTCTGGTCAACGGATATAAGTGTAATTTGTCAAAACTAGTGTCCTTACCTGTAATTACCACCAAACTTCAAGGATACGTGTAATTAGCCTAAAGAGAAATTATGGTTTGAAATAGGGTGTGCCAAATGGAAAATGTTCAGAATATGAAGGGTGGGAGTTTCTATATTTTTGGTTTCTTATTTCCTTTTTGTGACAGACAGAAGGCCAATTTACAGTCTTACGCTTAGTCTTAACCATTCAACGGTCCAAACAAACAATCTGGACTACATAATTGTTATTTAGCCCTTGGTTGGACCACCGGATAATCCAAATTAACCACTTGAACTTGATTCATTACGAAAGTGAAGATAATGAATTATGCTGAGACATTTCATAAATGACCTTTTTAACACTACCTTTATGGATAAAGAACCACTATAAAGTAGTTGAACAAATTTTAACTCCTGTCCCGAGTTGTAAAAATCTTCCTCCAAACCCACGTATAGTGACAATTAATAGTCGCTAAATGTTTCTAGTAGCTTTTTTCCTAACATTTTTAACGACAATTATTAGCAGTATTTTTTTAGCGTCATTAAATAAAAATCACTATAAATATTTAGAGACGGGTTACTATAGAGAGCGTAAGAGAAAGATTCCTTCAACCAGGGTAGTAGCCAATTTTTTTCCAAAATAATTTGCCTAGAGAAACATGCAAAATATTGTTGAACTCAACTCAATTAAGTCTCCCTCTGTAGTTGTAAAACCAATCTATTGATTGAGATTATCAACGAATGCGGAACTCGAGAGAGATTTTTGCTTCAACCTCGAGAATAGAGCTAACTTTTGAAAAATTCTTCTTTCAGTGATAAAAATTGTCGCTAATGTGTTTGTAGCATTAATGGCAAAATATTTGACAACAAAGTGCTACTAATGAATGAACCTAAAAACGCAGCTACCCAAATATTAGTCGGTGAAAGGAGAGTTCAAGGAATATGAAGATTTCCTTGTTCGACAGTTCGGAGTCCATGATTAATTGGAAAATAACGAAATAGAGTTGGCAAAATTCTCACATCCAAGTACATTAAAAGTTCAGAATTAATCTCCAAGTTTTGAGAGCGATTATGAAACCTTTAGGGGAAAACTACTTATATAGATACAAATATTGTATTGTCTAATGCTTGCTTCAAAACGAAATACACCGAACGATTTAATGCAATGATAAAAATAATATTAATAATGTTGTGAGAAAGTACGTTGTTTGGAGACATGTCTCGTCTTAATTAGACAAACTTTTGGCGTAACAATATACTTCTTCTTACCAGACATACTCTCAATGTAAATTCTCTTTTTTTCTTATTTTTTTATGAGGATTTAGAATTGAGTTCAATGTAAATTAGCTCTCAGAAGTTTTATATTGTTATCGTTACGTGAAAATTGTCTCTATTCAGCAAATGGTAATAAATTGGTTATGTAGCCCACTGGTTAGGACTTAGAACACCCTATCTTTATTTTGAAATGATTTTCGTATCGACAAATCGTGAAAAAATGTGTGACAATATGGTTTCAATGCGATGTGATTGTGTTTCTTACTTTGTAATAACTAATCATGGTTTTTGCAGCTAATCACGATTATTACTATTGTGGAAGCAACTAACTTTTGCTAGAAATTGAATAATTCGGTGGATTCATAAAGCAACATGGATGAAAGATACAAATCGTGGTTGTCTAATCAATCGCTAAAAGAATCAAGTAGCTTATAAAAAAAAGAATTGAAACAAATGCTAAAAGTTATTAGGAAACATACGGCGCCATCCTTGGGGATTTCCATATCTCCGATCATATATCATGTGGGCTTTTTTATTTTGATCGATCAGTCATATGAGTTAACAAAAGAATAATGTTATTCCTCCTTTATCCTTAATTTTTGCCTATAAAGTTTGAATTTGTAACTTTCTAAGTTCTTTTTTATCTCCCAACAATTACATTTTCTATGAAAGGAGGCGGCAAAAGAGGATTTGGAATGGGAACTTTGGGGCCATTATGGCTTGCCAAAACAAGAGGTGGGTGAACCTATCATCACACCTCTCGAGAAGCCAAACCCTTTTAAGATGATTCTTTGTACTCATAGTTGGCCTGCAAGAAGCGCAACCAAGCAACCAAGAAACACCTTCATGCTCTCTAACGCCCCTTGTGGCTCTGTCCCATTCCTTGGACCCACGAAGGGGGGCACATCATGCTGATGCTGCCTTGACATCACAAGCAAGAACATGTAGGTCCCATCAGAGGGGGGATCATCAGCTGACACGTGTCGAAAACCCATCTTGAGGGGGGTTTCCTGTGTCTGCACTCATTCGTGGTGGGGTTGAAATCTTTAATTTCTTTTCGTTTCTGGTTGGGAGGATTGATGGGCTGATGGTGATGTTGATGATGAGTGTGGCTGGCTCGGCACGCCCGTTCATCTTTTGAGCAGGAAGAATAGGAATGATGGTTCCCATGGCACGCCCCCCCTCGCCCCTCTTTTGAGCAAGATCTTGCACAAGTTTCTGAAGAAAAGAATAACCCTGATTTTCGGTATTTGTCACCCCCTCAATCATCATCTTTTATCCTCTTCTTCCTCTAACAAGCACCTCTCTTTGGTCTGGATGAAAAATAAAGAGAAGAGCCTCCATTATATCCTTTCTGCATACCATGATGGGACTACGTTCCATCATCATGTCACACGGCATGCCATATTACCCTTCTCAAACTTTCTTCCTCGAATTAATTGTGGTCCAAAATTTTGAAGATCACGTAACTTGTAGTTTTGTGGGGCTTATCGTGCAAGGTTGCATGCTTCACGTTCTCTTTAAAGAAAAAATTGAGGTGAAATAGGAGAAGACTATCCTATATATATAGCTCATTCGTTAAACAGACCTTTTTTAATAGGGCACGTTAGTTAGCGTCTCCAGTCCCGTGCATGTTGCCACCTCATACAATTTCCAGCATGGAGATGAACAATATTTTTTTTAGAATCCTTACAATTAGTGCAGCGTCAATCGATAAACTTTTTTATGTCTCCTCATCATGAATCGTGTCGAAATAACAACAACCAATAGAAAGAAATCATTTTTGCTTTTAACTTGCATTCGATGCTACTTTCATTACGTTGACGTGAATTGCATAACGAAATTGCAATGGACCTTTTGACAGACATCTTTCAATGCGTGGTCTAATTAATTAGACAACATCTTGCTCGAACATCGGGACGGCGTGCTACATTTTGCGATACCGAATTATTACCTATCATGTGACTCCGAAGAATCACACAAAAAGCTTGATATGTGTGTGTGTCTTGCTCTTGCTAGAATAACAGCTAGCATCCCCTTAGAATTTTGTTTGCGAATAAACTTCCTTGAGGCAACAAGACTAGGAAAATACGCATGCACTCATGTAAGAAGATCACGATGTGCATTGTGCAAGAATGAATGATAACATGGGGTGACAAATCAAGAGAGGACATTACATATGAAGAGAGAGAGAGAGAGAGAGAGAGAGAGAGAGAGAGAGAGAGAGAGCCCACGCGACCAAATCAACCTTAGAAACCACAACTTGGGTATTTGCACTTAGTTGTTTCTTGATATCTCAGTTGCGAAAATCCAAGAGGATTTCCTTCCCTTTCCTTTCCTTTCTACAGCATTTGAGCACACCCACTTAACTACAAAAGATATCCAAACTGTTTCCATACCCTAACCTCAATCATAATAGTCCTTTTCGATTTCCCTGCCACCTTTTCCCTTTTCCCCCCTTCTTATATTCTTCATTCACTCCTCACTTCTCCCCAACATCCTTAGCTAGCTAGCAACAACCTCTCCTCTCTATCTCTCTTTCTCTTGAAGTCCTTTGTGAGGTGTAAGGGGAAATGGGTGAAATTTCTTGCTCCAATGGGAATGGACATGCAATGGGAGTTCAGAGGAAGAGTTGTTGGTATGAAGAAGAGATTGAAGAGAACTTAAGATGGTGTTTTGCATTAAATAGGTATGTTTCATTTAGGAGTTCTACCAAGGTTTTTCTTGTTCTTAAACTTTCTTTTCTTTGTGAGGTGGTAAATACTGGAGTTATCTTTTTGGAGTTAACAAGAAATGTGTGCTATGTTATTGTTTACCACTATAAATTTTCCAATTTTAGATGGAAGATTCATGAACTCTATATCAACAAAAGGCTTCATGAACATAGAGAGTTCAAGTTATCTGGCTAATTGCTTTTAAATTGTTTTTGGAAGAGCTTTAAAATCTAAAACGATGGTATTCTTAAAAGTAGGGAAGTTTCTGTAGTGCTTTTTCAAAATCTTGTCTGCCAAAAAGTCAGACAAGATTAGGCAATAAGACTTTAATTAGACTTTAATCACTCAGTTCAACAACATCATCATTAATATGCAACAACTTAATTAAATTTGTTTTTTTTTGGCTGCAGTATTTTGCACACAGGAGCTACTCAGTACCAGGACATTCAACTTTTGGATACAAAGCCCTTTGGAAAGGTCCATGTTTTCCCCTTTTTTTTTACTTCCTGTTTATATTTACTTGAAGTTTTTCAGCCCTTTCTATTTCTGGTTATGCTGAGTTCCTTTGTTTTCTAACAACTACAGGCTCTAGTGATAGATGGAAAGCTTCAAAGTGCAGAGATAGATGAGTTCATCTACCATGAATCTCTTGTCCATCCAGCACTTCTTCATCACCAACTGTAAATTTTCACTTTTTCTAGTGTTTAACTGAGAATTGAGAAGTTTTGCATGTTCATACTTTCAACTTATGTTAATTTTGGTAGATGCCTGAATAATGTTGCCCTTATTAGCTTTTGCATGTGCATTTTCAGTCCCAAGACCATATTTATTATGGGGGGTGGTGAGGGTTCCACTGCAAGAGAATTACTTAGGCACAGGACTGTAGAGAAGGTTGTCATGTGTGACATTGATGAGGTGAGGATTCATTCTCCTGTTTTCTTTTTCTTTTCCACCTCAAGTTTCTTTGTTCTTTTGTTTATGCTTATGTTATTTATTCTTTGCAGTAACTTGGGCCTTAGTGATGTGAACTTAATTCTTTCTTTGTTGCTTTTTCCTTCTAAAAGCCAATCAATCTGTCTTATGTGACTTTTAGCAAATAAGTCAAAGATTAGTAAAGGTTAAAAGCAACTAAATCTAAATTCAAGTAGGGAATCCTTCGTGCTTTGGCCTTCATGCTAAGGTCTTAATAGTGTATAATTGCATTCACTAGTAACCAATCATGTATGTTCAATGAGCAGGAGGTGGTAGATTTTTGCAAGTCATACTTGGTTGCTAACAGAGAAGCTTTCAGTGATCCAAGACTGGACCTCATCATCAATGATGCTCGGTAATTAGTTCCCTCAATCACGCATGGCAAACCCTAATGCCAAAGCACGTTATTTGCGGGTGACTATACCACCTTCTTCAGGCTGTTGTACTTGGCTTCAACAAAAGCCATTTGTGCTTTGGCAATAGGGCTAGCCTCACGTTTTAACAATAGTGGGATCGAATCTTTCATCGTATTGCATTTCACCATTCACTTGATTAGCCTGTTGTGGTGCGTGGCAGGGCTGAGCTTCAAAGGAGAGAAGAGTGTTATGATGTGATTATAGGGGACCTGGCAGACCCCATTGAAGGAGGCCCATGTTACCAACTCTATACCAAAACTTTCTATGAACTTACTGTCAAACCAAGGCTCAATCAGGGTGGCGTTTTTGTGACACAGGTACACAATATCAACTGAATTCTGTGGCGGCCACAGATGCAAGTACTTGCTAAGTAATTTCTGGCTGCAACCATAAACTGTTGTGCTTTGTGCATTGCATGATGTGCTCTCACGGGATCACGAAACAGTCTTTCCTGAGATGTACACATGTTACGCTGAACGTGCATCTTGTTATGGCACAGTCATGGATATCTATTTGCTGTCGCGCGTTGGTGAAGAGAGAGAGAGAGTTAACGCGTTCAAGGTTTTTCTTTTGGATGCAGGCAGGACCAGCTGGAGTTTTCAGCCATACTGAAGTATTTTCATGCATCTACAATACTCTAAAGCAGGTTTTCAAATGTATGTTCCAGGAGGAGAAAAAAGAAAGAAATTAACTGCTTTTACCAAATATTAGGTTGTTTTCCTTTGATGTTGATAGCATCCTCTTTTCTTTTGCATGTGCAGATGTTGTGCCTTATTCAGCTCATATTCCTTCATATGCAGACATTTGGGGATGGGTCATGGTAAATTGATTACTTTTGATGTTGTCATGGAGCCAAAGTACATCAGTACCATATTTCTCAAATTAAGGAATGCTTCCCAAATATTCTTACCTATCTCCTTATTCAAATTGTGAAACTACGTAAAGATGGATAAGCATATATTGGGGCAGTTATAGCCACTCTCGAATTGGATAACGAAAATGTATAAAGCTGATACAGCTAGAGTGTAAAAGTGTTACTCAATTTCTAATTGCATTGCTAGAAACTTGTGTATATTACAGCCTAGAAACTACTGCGAATTGCAGGCATCGGATACTCCATTTCTGCTAAATGCGGATGAATTGGACCTCAGAATGAAACAAAGGATCAAAGGGGAGAATAGATACCTAGATGGTAAAACATTCACATCAGCCTCTACCTTGAGCAAAGCTGTCCGAAAATCGTAAGGCTGAGAGACATTCTTTAGCCCTTAATTCATACATGCATTGGTAAATCTCTCTCTTTTGAACTCGTTGAGCTACCTGATTAACTTGAAAAATGGATAAATTGGCAGATTGGACAGTGAGACACATGTTTATTCAGAGGGGGCAGCAAGATTCATCTATGGCCGTGGAACTGCCCATAAACACAATCAAGGTTGATAGTATAAGCAATAAGGGAGCCCCAACAAAGCACAGAGACACAAAAGACTGCAAGTTCCAAACAATCTTTACTTCTTCTTTTATGGTTTCCTGATTTCCATGTTTTCTTTTGTTGTTGTTTTCCCTTTATGCATCTGTACTTACTTAAAAAGCAATGGCAATGGATCCTTGTTTCCTTTCTCATTGTATCATGGAAATGCACATTTTGGATCTCAGCTAAGAGCCGCCTTGAACTTTGGTATATAACTTCATGAGAACCCTACAATCTGATGACCCCCATTTTTAAGTTAATTTTGCTCGTACATTGTTAGACTCCCCTTCTGAAAGCCTGATAGGTGTAGAACAAAGCCTTTTACGTGTTGGCCAAAAATCTCTTCTTCTTTGTACTATTTGGCCAATTCCTTTTTTTCTCTTTGCCTTCTTTTAAAAATGCAGACAAGCAAATGAAAGTTCAGGTGATTATTCAGATTCAGCAAATTAACAAGAGATACGCTAGTGTAACCGATTGTTTTTTGTCCTTAATAGATTTATACAACAGCTGTTTTTCCTTCTACTTTTTTAATTAGAACAATAGCAAGTATTTTCGGACAAACTTTAGCGTTAGTCGAGAGTAAGTCCCTTTTTCACGCAATTATAAGAGATCACCCTCGCATCGGCTTGGTGCATTCAGAATTGGTCACTACCCTGATTTGAACTCAAAATGTTAAGGGAGTAAATCTTATTGAGTACCAAGTCAACTTTAATTCACTTTAACTCGAACTAAAAACTTACAGAGAGTACTTCACATCAAGTCTAAGAGACCAACATTATCCCAAGTAGCTCATTCTTACATTGGGTAGCCCATATACAGTAAGTTTTTGCTTGGTTACAGTGGGCCTTTATATTTCCCTCTTTGCTTTGCATTTCAAGATAGTGGTACATTTCGAGGAACTGGGCTCCGTGACACAGAGCATCATTCCGATATCTGGATAGACCCGCCTAAAATAAATAACAATGCCCGTATCCGCGTGTCAGCTGCTCAACCGTCGTAAAAAAAAAACTATTAATTCTTATTCGGATCTGTTTTACCTGTAAACATCAGCCACATCGACCCGTTTATCAGGTCTATCCGTGAATAAGAATACCATATAAAGTGGATAAGAGTACCATATAAAATCTGTTTTACATCCTTCTTTACTTCTGCGTTACTCAGCTAAAATTCTTCCGAAACTGGTGGGTGATAACTGGCAAGGCCGGAGTGGAGGACGCAAAAGATTATGCTGGCCCAAAACAATGTCATGCTACCTCTGCACCACCCACTTAATCCCTTTTTCATACTCCTTTTCATGTCGGTGATGTATGCATCATTATCGACAGCATATATTCATTCACTTAAATATGTTTTTGTTCTCCAATTATGAATCGTTGTTGATCATACAGCACATGTTCATTCAATTAAATGAGTTTCGGTTCTCCAATTATGAATCGTTGTTGATCATACATCACATGTTCATTCAATTAAATAAGTTTCGGTTCTCCAATTATGAATCGTTGTTGATGGTACATCATATATTCATTGAGTTCAGTAAGTTCTCGTTCCCCAGTTATGAGTTGTTGTTGATCATACAACATATATTCATTCAGTTATGTGAGTGTTTGTTGTCCGATTACGATTCGTCAAATAGGTCTGCTACCTTTTACACGTTCCGTGTGGGGTGCACACTTTAACATTTACTAGTTAGAAGAGATTGCTTTTACTTTTTTGTAGTACATTATTGCATTCGTCCCGATAAAAAGTAACAACTTTTATTGACAATCCACTTTTAGCAACAAAACTGAGGTGATGAGCTTACAAGGCAACGAAGATAGCATATATTTTGTTTGTTTGTTTGTTTTTTTTCTATTTTTGTACCTCTTTTTGTCGTCAAAAAGTAACTCTTATAAACGGCAAAGTGGCTAGAGTGTGCTTTCAAGACGAGATTAGTACATTTTTTTATGGCAATCTGACTCATTCATACGCGTTAAATCTGTTATACCCCAGAAATGCAAAAGGACGTTATGTTTATTGTTTGTGGTCATAGAATGGATATGCTATACCAAATACTCGTGGTATGCATTGCACTCATCAATCGACTCTACATATTATTCGAAAAGTATGATTAGTTCTGCCTAACATTTGTGGGCATAACTCAAACCTAGACATTGACCGAAAAGAGCGAGCACATTCACAACTAAGAAAACACTGGGTAGTTCTTATATATTTTCTGCTAAAGTGACTTTCAATTGCTTGAGATTGTCGCAAATATGAAAAAGGACAAGTGTATTTAATAACCTTATTTATTTATTTTTGGGGTGGGTTCTAAATCCTAAACCATCTGGTTGATAGATATTGACCACGTATTTGAAGCTGGCTTGTCATTGGAAGTCCCATAAGTTATTATTGAAGAGCAAGCACTAACATATAATAATAACAAATACTCTCCCGATTTCCACATGTTACTCAACTCCGAAGTTTGTGAAAAGGTCTACCTCTCCACATGTTTCATGCTGAAACAGTGAGGAATTTGTGTAATGAAAAGAAAACCAACATCTCTGAAGAACAGCTCATGCAGGATAATCACATCATGTTGATTTATTTTCAATACCAAAGTAATGTAGTTTTCTTTTAATATGGAATTTGTCAAATTTAGGTCACTACCGAGCTTCCCTACTACAATAAACTCCCTAACTACTAAAGGTGTACGCAAAAGGCACACTAAAATCACCGATTGACGATATAATTATTTTATCATTTTTCTCCGCTCATTATATTTGGGATAATGTCAAAGTTGCAAAGGATTGCAAGTGGAAAACGAAATGAACAAAATGAAAGAGTGACTTCATCAAGAGATGTGAGACACTTCAAAAGCAATAATGCATTTCATCCTAAAATCTGTTACTATTATAGTCCTTTCGAAACTTTTACACTGAGAGCATCTAATTGCGACACCCAGTATATCCATAGACGCTTGCTTCATTTTTACTTAGTGGAGAGAAGTTTGCTATAGTCACGATCATATCACTCGGGTGGCCTCAAGCTCTTTTTTGGTGTCCATCTAGCTGCATATCCCTTTGGTAGTAGGTTTTTCTCGATAGGCTCGTTGGGTAGCTAGCTAGGTTTTGTAGGCTTTTACCTTTACGAGGCGGAGGCTGAACGTACCTTTTTCATTCTTCAAATGTAAGCAGAGAAAAGGGTGTGGGTTTGTGACTGAACGTGCATCGACTCGCAGTTTTTTAAGTTCTTTTTGATTTAGCATTGGTGGTGGTGGTGGTGGTGGTGATGGTGGGGGGGGGGGGGGGATTTTTTCCCGTTTTCGGCTTTCTTGTTTGTATTCATAAGGTATTTTTTTTCATGTTTATAGCATCATGTCGGAATGGTTGTTCCTAGTTGCTGCTGATACAGGGATAATGTTGCTTAGTAGCTATGCACGGCCTTCTTGTTTTTCTACTGATCCTTCAATTGAAATCTTAAAGGTGTAATGGTTTGAAAAATAGAGATATGCTGATATCCGTTGTCTATAGTTCTGGAATCCAAATGAAATAATTTTTTTAATAATATCCCCCTCATTCAGTTGAAACGGAAAAATATTTGTATATTGTGTATAAAAAGTAGACAGGAGGCCCGCATATATAGGCATTACAGTTGAACAAATACAATGAGTAAGTTAAAGATTGACAGAATACAAGATGATAAGACAATGAGTAAATGAAGAAATAAATGTTTTAATTACGTTTCTTAATTAAATAGTTGGCTATAATACATTATCAACGAAGTTAAGAGATAAAATGATAAATAAAAAATCATATGGACGGTGAGGAGGGCACTTTTGTCATGCAACCCAAATCACTTCCTAGAGGTGAGGACGGACGTGTGAGTCCCATCTTCACTCGGTCCGAGATCCTGACTCAGCAAGCCCCTCGCCCCCTCCTCCCGTCTCTATCCACCTGCCCCCCTCGTCTCCGTCCATAAATACCTCCTCCTGCAGCAACTTCACGGCCTTCCAATTTGTTCATTCTCCCCACTTGTTACCAAAACTTCACCTCTCACACACCCTCCAACCAGTTCCTCTTCTCTCATTTGCCATGGCCTCTTCTTCATCCCCTTTCGATTGCCTGATCTTTGGTAAACTTTCTTTCTCCCTTCTTCTCTGCAAATTCTCGGCCAAAGTCGCCGAAAAATACCCATGTCGCTAAATGCACTTTAGCGAGTGGCAATTTTTTAGTGCTGTTGATAGTTTACTAGCGCACTATGCTACGCGTGGTGTCTGCTGCAAACAGCGGCAAAATTCTTACTGCTTATTAAGTTTTTAGTGCGCGTTTGCACGTCTGTTTTGATGAGCATCTTTCTGACTTTCGAGCAGATTTGGACGATACGCTGTACTCATCCAAGATTGGAATCGGCGAAGCTACCAGAAGAAACATTGAAGGTTGCATATCGCGACTTTAAAGAAAAAAAAAATAAGAAAACAAGAGTTTGTCACAAATTTTACGCTCTTCGATTGGAATTGACGATCATCTTTGTGCTATGCTGATTTGCAGATTTTCTTGTCGAAAAATGCGGATTCGCAAAGTCGAATGCCTCCACCCTGCGCTCCGAGCTCCTCAGGACTTATGGAGGAACTCTTGCCGGTTTAAGGGTAATTAAGATCCTAATCAGCCTCATAATCACTCAATTATCTTTCGTAGTTAGTAATATCTGTTCGGTTTTGCTATTTTTGGCAGGCATTGGGCTACGATGTTGACGCCGACGATTATCACAGGTTAGCCGGCGAATCTTTGGCCGATCAACCAATTGGTACAAAGTTTGATTGTTCTTTTGAGCTAATTTTTTGTTATAATTTCTTTTTGCAGTTTCGTGCACGGAAGGCTGCCGTATGATCTGATCAAACCCGACGCTCGGCTGCGAGGCCTTTTGCGAAGCATCAATCAACGCAAAATAGTAAGACATACAGCCTCTTGCATATGATCATCATCATATATATATGGAAAAGTTCTGTTATTACAGATTATTGCTTTTGATAAAGATTAAAACTGGGTCTAGCATTTATGGAAAACAATAAAGTTGGCTAGTGATTGCTGCAATCTCCCATTTAATGTTGCTAAATATGGTTAGTAGTAAATTTTGAAAGGACAATTTTCCTTGACTTCTTGTTTCCTAGCAGTTCTGAAGATATTTTCTGATGTTGTCAAGCGTCGTTTTTGTCGCTTCTTTTCGTTCAAGGGGGGTCAACTGACTTTTGTTTCTTTGTAGGTGCTAATTTTGGGAGTCATTTTTCTGTTTGCGCGAAATCTTTTGCCAGTAGTTTCACTTGTGTGAGCGACCATTTTTAACTAACAGTTCTCTCGTCTCGTCTCGTCTCTTCTCTGATGCGTTTCACATATTAAGTTAGCACGTCAATTGTCTTTGCATTCAAATGCGCAACATATTTTTTGTCGAAACAATAGAGAGGCTTATCTCTCACGTTTGATAAAAATAATATCAGAATTATCGCTAAAAATATTTACTTCCGGTTGACAGATATTCACAAACTCGGACGGAATCCATGCGATGAAGGTGTTGGATCGTCTTGGCATCAAAGACTTCTTCGAACAAATCATTTGCTTCGAAACAATGAACCCCAGCCTCACGAAATCGAGCACTCCCGACGAGTTCCCCATCGTTCTGAAGCCGTCGTTGGACGCCATGAACATTGCCATGGACGTCGCAGAGGTTGATCCTCGCCGTACGGTATGCAGCCAAACTTTTTTTTTTCCCAGTCCGTCGGCTTGAAATTATTGCAGTGCGGTATGCACACGTCACATCGCCTTTAATGTAACGTGTCAAACGTTGTTATGTTATTGGCAGCTGTTTTTTGACGACAGTGTCCGAAACGTCGCTGCTGGCAAAGCTGTGGGTCTTCAAACTGCTTTGGTAAGTTTCTTGTGCGCACCGACAGCTTCTAGTGGTCAGAACAATAATTCAGCGCAAGCGTATATTTGCATGATATTTTGCCTTTTATATTCTTTAAAGACAAATATCTAAACTTTTAAGTGAAAAATTCAATATTGACAAGCATATATGAGTGTGTGAAGCACGTTCTTCCATATAATGGATTATTTGTGCCAGCTATGTATATTTTGGCAAATTGACTACTTTTTACCAGTTACGATATATGTTTTTTTACTTAACTCCTACTCGCTACAAATAATTTTATTGATAATTTTTGGATAAAAGGAATGAATATAGCAAAAAATATACGTACGACCGTACATTACCAAAGACAACATACGTATTTTCTTGAGTGAGGTAACGTACGTAGTTGTCTCCCTCAGGCAACTTGCCTCCCTGAGAAAATGGCTCGAGGTCCGCCCCTCAAAATAGTTTCCTGACATTGTGTTTTCATTCTTAACTATGATTATTATAGGTGGGAAAAACAATGAGAACTAAAGAAGCAGACTATGCAATGGAGGATGTTCACAACTTGGTCCAAGTGATTCCGGAGATTTGGTACAAGGGCGAGGACGAGCAGAGGTTGAATCGCACGAGGAGCGACATTGAATCCATCCTCACTGCCACGCCTGTTGGCGCGTAATAGATTTCACGACCGAGGCGTGCCTAGCCTTTTGTATGTTGATTTAGACCCCCCCCCCCCCCCCCCATTGTGCAGAAAATGTACATATATATCCTCTTAATCATGTAAAGCTTGATCAATGTGAATGTATTTGTATGCATGGCAATGGTTACGAATAACATGGAATAAAAGATGCACATATTTCAGAGTGACTCAAGTAGTGAAATAATAATGTTGATTAAGGACCCTCTTGAGGTTCTCTCTAAGACCCTTGGATTTGTCCATGGTCTTTTGTCTCCCTGAGGGTTATCCTTGTAGTTGATTACTTAATTTGTATGGCAGATTTCGGCCTTCCTAATTTCCGCTACAGCAATCATCATCCAATCGGTCTTCCTAGTGTCACAACACTGCTCGGTGGGCTTTGGTGACAAAACCTGATGATCGGATCGATCATTCCTCGTGTTGTGACAGCGATCTGCAAACAAAGATTTACATTATCGGTTGAGGTTTTTTTGCTGCAACTCTATATATGCTAAGTGCTTTTTAATTAGTGACACCTGACGTTAAAAGAGTGCTGTTGAGAATTATCGTTAAAAATGTCTGCAAAAATTTCAATAGCAACAACTAGAAGTCTCTATATTAGAGATCGTAGGTTACTCCTACTATCGAGGTGCAGCCAAAATCTTTCTGGTTTCAATGTTGGTGTTGGCGTTGGGGCTGTTGTTATGGGTTCAATGAGCCGGTAATATGCATCTCTTAAATTGTGTTTGGTATAGCTACTTTAGTCATTTGTACATCAGTTTGGCAGATGATTTTTTCTATGGGGACTCTTTTCGTTGCCTTTTAGATTCTTGCCCTATTTGCATGTACTAGGAGTAGGTAGGATGATAGAAAGAACATCGGTGTATGCCATCGACCTTTTCCATATTTCGAGTCTATGTTCTACAGTATGTCAGATTCATGGGTTTCTCAACCCCATAATCAGCGGCGTTCTGATATACATCTAGAGTTCACTCGTTTTCACATTTTCAGCTATGGTCCCTTTCCAATCGTTTTCACATTTTCAGCTATAAATGTATCATATTTGTTACTTCCACAAAACCAACATGAATGACAAGATTACTTCACAAAGAGAAAATATGCCTCTAAGTAATGATTTGGTTCTCCAAAAGTGAAGTGGATCTGTTTTAGCTTGATGGTGCACAAAGGTGTAGACGCAAGCTTTTCCACGTACACCCATCTTCTTTATTGTGTTCTCCTAGTGGGAATCAGATTGAGATAGGCACCACTCACTGGCATCTTTGGTTTTTATATTAGCTTAAAGGCATTTCTTTACTAGTTCTTCCCTCGTGAAGTATGCAATTAGTCCCTTTCAATCTTTAGTTGTGAAGTTGATAGCCTTATTGAATTCCGGAGTAGTGGAGTATTCTAATAGCAATTCCATTTGGCAAGAATCAATAAAACATTCTTAATATGATGTATGGTCAGGTATATGTGGTTAAGGCCAAATTGATAGGGTTCAACAGCAACCACCACTGTTGATTGTGTTCATAGCTATACTAAATGGGTATCTTGTTGCTTTCTTAATGCTAACAAGGTGTTTTTCTACCAAACAAACAGGAGATCGGGAAGCGGATTGTTTATGCATATCACGTAAGTTCCTTGTCCAAAGCAATAAGGCAAGACAAGTGTGAACGAACTGTATTATCTGTCTTTTGTATGAGCTTACGGTATGAGCAGTTATTTGTGATGTCCAGTATTGTAATGTAAATTTGTAGTCATGGAATTGTCATGACAAAGAGCCAAACTATGTAATAAATATTTTTATTAATGTCACTCTCTTATTATTAAGGAAAAAAAAATGAGAGAGTGCACAAACGTACATATGTGAAGGTTTAAACATTGACATTTGTAAATGCTTTGTAGTTTCTCATCTCATGGGTGTATCCTCTCAAGGGAAGCAAGGGCTCACAGCTTGGGATCAAGTCACCCAGAGGCCTCATGGTTAGCAATTGTAGTTTACCACCTTTTGGCTTTCCTTCCTGCGAACGGTTTTTGTATGCTAAATCACTTTGAATCACGTGCTTAATAGTTAAATGTGGTAATATGCATGCTATCAATTGAAGTAGTGTATAATCCACACTGCACTACAACAATCTCCTCCTCTATCGAAGCTCCCCTTCGCCTCTTGGCTGCACAGAACCAATATTTTTCCCAAGAGCCACCGATACAAGTGCAAAGCCGCAAGGCCTATATTGTCACCATGAGCTTCGATACCATGTAGGAAGATAATAGGGAGCAATTGTTCACCATCAAGAAGGTGGACAAGCCCAGCTCGACTTAAAAGCTTGAGTCAGTAGGACTTGGTACATTCAATCATATACACCCAATTTATTTTTCACGCTTGATTTGATGTATATTTAAGTAAATCTACACGTGCACCTCAACAGTACATAAGTTAAAACATCATGAAAGATCAAGGACGGGTTTGTTCCTTCAGTTGCTACAGACCAATGGGAAGGGAAGGTGTGAGAAGCCACCTCTAGGATTCTAAGCAAGTGGTGTGAGAAGCCACCTCTAGGACTCTAAGCAAGTGCCAAATCCATTTTTCAGTTCATGTGGAATAATTTGTGCAAAGAGTTGTACAATGTAGACAACAGAGAGCCACTGTGTCTTCAATTAATTAGCACTTTCAATCAGTCCATGGGTCGGACAGGATAAACCTTGAGCGTACTTGCATGTGCTTGTATTTTTCAAAACTGACCTTTTTATAAAGTGTTGTAAGTGAGCTTTTGAAGACCAAAGATACGGCAGAGAAAGCATCAAAAGTTGCTCTAGTTTATGATGTCCTAAACACATTAAAACCTCGTGGAAGTTCAAAGGTTGATTTGTCACTCTAGTTTATGATGTGCTATGCACATTAAAACCTCGTGGAAGTTAAAAAATTTACTCTAGTTTATGATGTGCTACACACGTTAAACCCGCGTGGAAGACATCACAAATAGAAACAAAGCACTTGATGCTCAGCTCCGATATCATATTAAAGCATCAACCAAGGAACCAGTTTGCAATGAGTGGAGCGGCCTTTCGGGTTGACATACTGGAAACAGAAGATCAGGACTATTAATGTGGGACAAGTTCCTTAACAATTTATGATCCAACTGAGCTCTAAAAGCTATATGATACACAATAAAAGTAATCGTGTGTTAACTTTGTGAATTGTAGCTTCTTGGGAAAAAGGAAATACAAAGTACAACAAATATCCACTAAATAAACACATAATCACACATTAGAATTACATGAACCACCCTCACCTCATATATCATACACTTGCTTCCCAGTGAACTTGACCTCAATTGGGCTTGCATTCTTCCCAATGGATCTCATGTTTTGCCCAACTCCTTCGCGGCCGGGGTTCACCTTCTCCGGGTAGACTCCATCCTTAGGGTGCAAATACTGGACCTCACCATTGGGGAACACCCTGTAAAACTGGTACTTGATCTTGTACTTGGACCTTAGCCTAGTGCCAAGCGCCAAGCACTGCTCTTTCCTGGCCAACTTGAGCAAGTTCGGGCCTTCTCTCATTATGGCAGCGCCACCGGTGGGCATCTCAAAGATCTGCTCCTTGGGTGACTCCCAAGTGATCACGTAAAACTCCTCAACCTGGGCCTTGCGGAGGAGCCCGCCAGTGCTGCCACCGAAGATCGGGGAGGGGGTACTTGGGTCGAGCTCAGGTGGGGTGAAGCCCACCGGTGCCTGCTCCTTGGTGGGTGTCTCGGTCTTCTCGGCCATGGCCCTGATGGTGCGCGGCTGTGCTACGGTGGCCTTGAGTGGCTTGGCGGTGAAGGACACCAGTGATGACTGTTTCCATGGGGCATTTGGGTTGGAGATGGTTGGGGTGAAGAGGGAGGCTTGCGTTGCCATGGCCATTGGATTGCAGAGAATTTTTGCTAGTGATGGATGGATATGGCTTGTGGAATTTGCTATGTAGGAAGAAATGTCATAAGAGAGAATTGTGTGGTGAGCTTTGTAGGATTTTAATCGGGTGGTGCAAGATTTGGGCATGGGATAAGGTGATATGGTTTGGACCAATTAGAACACTTGATTTTGATACATACACTACCCACAACTCTGCTTCAAAATTTTCTTCTTTCTGCCACGTGTCTCTTAGGTACTGGGTGAATGTATCTAAACTAGATACGATTGTAATAATAATCTTGTCATCGTGCAGATCTGCACAATTTTTTAGATTGACTTAGTGACATTTTATGGTGTTTAAATGCTAAAAATGGAAGTTATTTTTTTTTTTCACTTTTGGCAATCTTTGTGCCATATTTATCATAACTATCGCCAATGATAAGATCGTTCTTATGCACTTAAAATTTTAATGTTGTCATGGACACTTTTATGTTTTTTGTGGCGCTAATTGGCATGCTGTCATTTTTTTTTCTATTTCACTGTAAGCAATGTTGTTTCACATACCAAGAAAAAAAAAAAGAGCAATGTTGTCTGATATAGTTACAATAAAAATATGTAGGCATTAAGTGTTAAGAGTTATAAAAAAAATGGTCCTTTATTTATTGTTATTATGTGTTTTCAGTTCTCTATTTATCAAATATTTCAATGTCATTCATTATCAATCATTACATGATCTTGTAGTGATGATAATAGATGGTGGTGGCTTTGATTTTCTAGTTGTGGGCAATTGAGAGGAGGGTGGTGGTCAATTGGGATATAAGTCGGTGGTCGTGGTGGATAGGGATTGTTGTGGGTGGTGGCGGTGGTCTGCGTTCGCGACAATGGACGGTGATCAGGGGAAAGTGAAAGAGAGTGACGGCGAGAAGTAGCGTGGTGGTGAAGGCTACAGTGGATAAAGAGGGGGATGAAAAGGGAGTAACGGGAACTGGGGTGGTGGTGTGCGGGACAGTGGATGAGAGGAGAGTAAGAACAATGGGAAGTGGGTTGGTGACTAGTGAGAGACGATGGATTGGGGAGGGGGGTGGAAAAGGGCAACGGACTCACGAGTCGAAGCAACAGATTAGAGAGTTCGACTCATAAGTTTGATATGAAGTTGGGCTTTTTCTCCTTAAAGACTCATTTTTATTTTAACATTTTTATCCCTCATTTTAATCAGTTAAGAGTCAAAATTAACGAAAAGGAAAAAATAAATTATGGAATGGTACATAATGAGCGACATTGAAACAATTAACAAATAACGAACTGAAGGCACAAAGCATCAACAGATAAAAGATCATTTTTGTAATATAACCAAGTGTTAATAGGCGTACTAGGATTTGTTCAGGGATAGCAGCGTTCAAAACCGACTAATAGTGTAATATAATGGGGGTGTATCAAAATCAGCCAATTGAAGGCTCACATGGGACTTCCACTTCCTACCCCGTCTGTCCATCAACGACTAATACTCGAAATAGACACAATAAAAATTTAACCAAAGTATCCTATCCTATGGCTCATTAGATTACTTTGTAGATGCTAAGACGAATCTCATGGCTAATTAAGTTGTATTTCGAAGTTAGTCCACACAATTTGCCTAAGAAGATGCTACAATCATGAGTACTACAATTATCTGAATCTTTTGTTATACCAACGCTTTATTCCAGCAAAAGCGTCGCCGAAACAATATCCGAAACCCATAAACCCGACAAATTCCCGTGATACAACGTGGTAAGCTTATCTACATTTAAGAAGTCATCTTCAAGTAACACCTCACCTTCTCATACGTGCGAAAACGTTTATTTAAAATTAAATGTCTTGTCCTGAAATGAACCTAACGGAAGTCATAAAGATGATGTATAAATTCATGGCTCATTTTATGCCTTCTTAACTATTATGCCGACTCCGAGAGACATTTTTCGATAGTATATATTTCTGATAATTCTCAAGGGGAAAAAAAACTACTAGGCTCTCTATCAAAGCCTGAAACAGAGTTCGTGAGCCACCTTTCTAGCGACGACTCCACTTCTTTTGGCGACAGTTGGAGAAATACACGGTCCGACATATTATGCTGTCAGTTGTATAATAGCCAAATTCCTGATGAGGCGACACCTATATATATATATATATATATATATATATATATATATATATATATATATATATATATATATATATATATATATAGCTGAAACCTTTACTTAAAATTGCGACACGTAAGATTTTTGAGACTTTATATTTGCGATAAGTAGAACTTTTTAAAAGTCTTCTCCTTCTGACATATAAGCTTCAACTTTGCATGTGGTAATTCCCTAACTTTGTTGGTCTCTTTATTGAGAATGCAACTCTTTTGAATTAGATATGTAAAATTCAAGAGTCCTATTTGTTTTGGTATTCTTTTCTTTTCTACTCTATTTAACTCTTTATTATAATTTATTATTAAAAAATTCGTAGGTATAATTTATGCAATATTTTCAAACTTTATAAAACTAAGAAACTAATTATATACCTTTTAAAACTATACCTAATCAATAAACTTATACATTAAGCCTTAATTTTGATTATTAAAACATCAAAAGCACTTTAAAATAATAATATAAATTTCAAAAATGTAAAATACTAAAATCATACCCTACTTACTAATTCTTTAGTATGATTATTGGCCCGACTTTTCTGTTTAACTCTTTACTATAATTTATTATTAAAAATTCGTAGGTATAATTTATGCAATATTTTTAAACTTTATAAAACTAAAAATGAATTATATACCTTTTAAAATTCTACCTACTTCAACTTTACATGTGGCAGTCCTCTTACTTAGTTGGTCTCTTTATTTAGAGTCCAAGATTCAAGAATCTTATTGATTTTGGTATTCTTTTATTTTTCTACTCTATTTATCTCTTTACTTTAATTTATTATTAAAAAATTCGTATGTATAATTTATGCAATATTTTTAAACTTTATAAAACTAGGAAACTAATTTTAAACCTTCTAAAACTCAACCGAATCAATATACTTATACATTAGGCCTAAATTTTGATTATTAAAATCTCAAAAATACTTTAAAATAACAATATAAAATATCAAAAATATAAAATACGAAAATTATACCCTACTTACTAATTCTTTAGTATGATCATTGACTCGACTTTTATAAATCTTATAAAATTAAAAAACCAAATCTACTTCTTTTAGAGCTCTACAGAATAAAAAAAAGGCTTCATTTTGGACTACTAACTTCTTAAAAATACTTAAAACAAATAAAATAAAATAAAATTTTGCAAATATAAATAAAATCTCACAAATGTAAGCAACGAAAATCATGTATGAAATTAATGATTAATTTTTACAAATTAAAAGATAAGCTTTTCATAGCGTATATTTTCGTTTTTACCTCAATTTTTTAGTTATGCAAAACATTATCCTATTTGTTTTGGTATTTCTTTTCCTTTTTAATGAAATCTTATTTCTCCATAAGTTTTATTGTAACTTTTGTCTTTTTGCATCAATTTTCTTAAAATCTAACATGTTCACACAATATGAATAAAATATTTTAGAACCAATTATATTGAATCTCCAAAACGTAGGATTTTTTGGACTCTATCCTTGCGACAAGTAGAACTTTTTAAAAGTCTTTTCCTTCTGACACATAAGCTTCAATTTTGCATGTGGTAGTCACATAACTTTGTTGGTCTCTTTATTTAGAATCCAACTCTTTTGAATTAGATATGTAAAATTCAAGAGTCCTATTTGTTATTGTATTCTTTTCTTTTATACTCTATTTAACTCTTTACTATAATTTATAATTAAAAAATTTATAGGTATAATTTATGCAATATTTTTAAACTTTATAAAACTAATAAACTAATTATATACCTTCTAAAACTCTACCTAATCAATATACTTATACATTAGGCCTTAATCTTGATTATTAAAACATCAAAAGCACTTTAAAATAATAATATAAAATTTTTAAAGTGTAAAATACAAAAATCTTACCCTACTTACTAATTCTTTAGTATGATCATTGGCCCGACTTTTCTGTTTAACTATTTACTATAATTTATTATTAAAAATTTGTAGGTATAATTTATGCAATATTTTTAAACTTTATAAAATTAAGAAATTAATTATATACCTTCTAAAACTCTACTTACTTCAACTTTGCATGTGATAGTCCCCTAACTTAGTTGATCTCTTTATTTAGAGTTTAAGATTCAAGAATCCTATTTGTTTTGGTATTCTTTTATTTTCTACTCTATTTAACTCCTTACTTTAATTGATTATCAAAAAATTCGTAGGTATAATTTATGCAAAATTTTTAAGCTTTATAAAACTAGGAAACTAATATTAAACCTTCTAAAACTCAACCTAATCAATATACTTATACATTAGGCCTTAATTTTGATTATTAAAATCTCAAAAGTACTTTAAAATAACCATATAAAATCTCAAAAATATAAAATACGAAAATCATACCCTACTTACTAATTCTTTAGTATGATCATTAACTCAACTTTTGTAAATCTTATAAAATTAGAAAACCAAATCTACTTCTTTCAGAGCTCTACATAATCGAAAAAGGCTTCATTTTGGACTACTAACTTCTTAAAACAAATAAAATAAAATCTCGCAAATGTAAATAAAATCTCACAAATGTAAGCAACGAAAATCATGTATGAAATTAATGATTAATCTTTACAAATTAAAAGATAAACTTTTCATAGCGTATATTTTCGTTTTTACCTCAATTTTTTAGTCATGCAAAACATTATCCTATTTGTTTTGGTATTTCTTTTCCTTTTTAATGAAATCTTATTTCTCCGTAAGTTTTATTGTAACTTTCGTCTTTTGTAACATTTTATTGTAACATATTCATATGTAAAATGTATCAAGCACTGCCGGGATGGCTTTACTACAGCGTACTGCTCATGTTCAATATTTTCTATTCCTGTTTTATTATACATTAAGTGTTTTGAATAACTGTTAATTGAGGGATTGCGTTGATACTCGTCCCTATGTTTAAATTGAAATGTTGTGGTTTTCTTCGAAAACCCTTTTTAAAATTATTATTATCATTTGATTTTATAAAGAAAATCATTTGAATCGCTCTGTTTCTCCGTTTTAAAAATTTATCATTGGTTTAAATGTAAATTAGTCCGTATCGTTTCCTTATTTTTAAATCATTGATTGACCTTACTGAACTCTCAAAAGCTCACTTTTGTTTAAATTCTTTTCCGTAGGTGATAAACAACCATAGGTTACCTGAATAAAGATTAGAGCCGAAGAATTTGAGTTTAAATTTAGTATTGATTGTTATAAGTTAGAACCCCTGCGTTGGTGCACTTTGTTATTTGAATTTTTCCAGGCTTAAATTTTACGTTTCATTGATGACAGTTTTTTGAGATTATGAACATTAGTTTAGCTGCTATGATAATAGTCGTTCATTTGTTTGGAATTTAGGGATATTATTGTCTTAGAGATTGTGATCGATCGATTATTTAACGTTCTGAAAATTTCGGGATGTACAACCTAGGGCAAGATTTCAACGGTTGTTGTCCCTGATAATGGTCCATTACCTCTTTTAGGGGACTTTAATCAAATCTTGTCTTGGCAAGATGGATCTAGGGCCCATTCTTCTGATACTTCAGGACACAATATCGTAAAGTATTTTTTAGCGCCATCTGGGTGTTTCAGAGCTACCTTGGACAGACCCTATCTTTGCCTAGTTCAACAATAGGGATAATCTTGCTTGTACATTCGATAGAAAGGCCAGGGGTTTTCACTCCCTCCTTGTCAGCAATTTTTCAGTCAGCATCTATTTGTAACCAGGGTATCCAAAGGTCGGATCATGCCCTAATTCTGCCCGTTATTGGTCTGTAACGTACTGGTCTTATCTTCTCGGTCTATAACACACTGGTCTTCAAATTCCCAATATATGTCCCTGAACAATTTGATGTCATCCTTAGGAAATTATCTAAAACCCATAAAAGCCGACAAATTCTCTGTGATACATGGCGGTAATCTTACCTACGTCTTAGGGGCATCTTCAAGTGCACTTCACCTTCTCATTAACATGAAACATTTATTAAATGGCTAATTACACCTATGTCCCTGAGGTTTGGGGGTAATTACATGCGATGACACAAAGTTTCAAAATGTAACATACGTGACCAAAAACGTTAAAAAAAGTAAAACTTTTATTCAACCGTCAGTATTCCGTCAAAAAAGTATAATTTTCGTCATTATGTATTTTGAAAATGGCAATAGTACCCCTGTACAGTATATCGTGAATAATTTGATATCCTAATTTTCTCTGTCTTCACAATTTAAACCCTAAATCTGAAGTCACCGCCAGCAGCCCCCCTCCACTGCCCCACGCCGCCAGCAGCCCCCCTCGCCCCACCATCTTGCAGAACCACCCCACCACGCCGGTAAGCCCTTGGCAAACCCAAGCTGTCGAGACGCCTTCGGCAAGCGCCTTGGCAAACCCACGCCGCCGGCAGTCCCCCTCGCCCCACCATCCGGCAGACTTGCCCCACCACGCCACCAAGCCCTTGGTGATGGAGGGAGGAAGACTGGATGGGAAGGAGACAGATCTAGCCATTGCAACGACAGCGATTGCACCGCTGGGCGCCATGGTGCAAGCCCATCGTGGTGGTGATGACGCTGCCTTGCTGGTGGTCACGGTGGCGCGCATCTCGAAGGAGGAGGTCGGTATCGCGACGTGGCTCGGTGATGCTTGCGATCTCGGACGGCGCGGGGTAAGGAGGTAGGTCGCGGCGGTGATGGTGGCGACTGGTATGGCCACAGGCAGATTGGGAGTGAGACCGCGATTTTGTGGCGCCGATGCCTCGCCGGATGCGCTGACGGTGATCGGGCCTCCTAATGCTGGGTGGCACAGATGGATTGCATCGGGTTTGGTGACGGCATTGACTCGGTTGCCGTCGGGGAAGGGGGTTGTGGGCATGACGGGGTGGGCGGGTGACGTGGAAGGGGGAGGCAGACGGCTTGGGGGCGGGCGTGGGGGCGGGGGGTGTGGGTGCTCGGTGTGGGGAGAGGAAGAATAAACAGTATGGGGGTGGGGTGGGGGCGCGAGGGGGTGTGGGTGCTCGGTGTGGGGAGAGGAAGAATAAACAGTAAATTAAGTGGGTAATTTATTTTAAAGTCAGAGGCAATCAAGTCTTTCTGTCAAAATCGTTAAGTATTTTTGTATTCTGTTTGTCAATGGATATAAGTGTTATATTTTGAAACTTTGTATTCACGCGTATAATTACCCCCAAACCTAAGGATCATAAGTGTAATTAACCCTTTATTAAAAGCCAATTAACTTGTCTTGAAATGAACCTAACTGAAGTCGTAAAGAGGACGTTTAAATTTACGCTCATTTCATGCCTTCTGACCTCTACTACGCTGACTCTGTCGGTCCCTGAAACTGTTCATGAGCCACATTTGTAGCGAGGATTCCACTTCTTAGGCGAGAGTTGGATAGGACACGGTCTGTTTGACATATTGTGCTGGCAGTTGAATAAAAGCCAAATCCCTGACAAGGTGACACCTATATAGAATGAATGAATGGGGAGAGGGAGGGAGAGTCAGAGAGGAGCAAGAAGAAGAGAAATTTCTTCAATTCTCAAAATGGTATGTCTTCTTCTTTCTATTTCAACCTGCTCTGCTACTTTTCTCCCTAACGGGTTGCAGTTTATGAACTGTGGTATGTTGCCTTTGTGTTCTTGCGGTCCCAACTAACATGAGTTGCACATGAGAAAGTAGATATGCATCTTTGACTGAATCTGCGAAGTAGTCTAGACTTGTGATTAGGACAAACTCGTTGATGCAGAATACCGTTAGACCGTAATAATATGTTTTCAGTACCTTACAGCAGAATTCTTAAGCAGGTAATCTTAACCTGGTAGGAGTTGATTGTGAACCCCGGAATTTAAGGAAGGTAATAGTAAGAACAAAGAAAATTAGGGGCATTGTGATTTTTTTTGTGTTTTTGGTGCTATTTGTCGGACATTTTGTGATGCGTACAAGTCCTTTGTTATGCATAGTTCCGTTGGTAGAGACGTCCTTTTCGTTTCGTTTTTATAGAAAGGTCACGTAGTTCTTTTATTGAAAGATAAAACGACATGATATTCTATCTACCCTATACTAAGATGAGGAAAGAAAGATCATGCACCGCAAAAATGAATGGGCGGAACCGAGGGAGGGGGAAATTGAGTAGAAAAATGTGCACAAATTCGTAGGATCAAGCAGTATCTACTTCAGATCCGTGTAAAGTGTCTTTTAAAAGGAGTTGTCCAAGTTCAGTTAGTTTTAACTTTTAATAAAAAAAAAAGGGAGGCTTTGTTCATTGCTGCATATAGCTTTCGGCTCAGCGGTAGTCAAAGTGAAAATGCCGTCACCGATACAAACAGGTTACGCCATCAGTAACACGGGTGGCTTTCTTCACTGCTGCATATAGTTGGTACTCGTTTGCTTAAGTAGAAACTAGAAGGCAGTCTTAAATTCCAGGACATTTAAGGATAGACTCTACGCTTAATCAGTTTTTCAGATAGACACACTGTTGGGAATTCCTGTGCCAGTAAGTCCACTGGCACTACTGTAACCTGAGGTATTAGGGTATAGCAAGGTGTAAGGGACGTTAACAGGCCCAGTTCGATTCTTTAATCTCTTGTCGCTGTTCCTACCAATTATTCTCTTTTCAATTTCTCCAAGCTTTGACCCAAATCTCCTGAATGCATTTAGCGGTTGAACATCTGAAGTCCAATCAGGAGTTTCTCTCTGCCCAAGATAAACCTCATCTGAACCATGCCTGGACAAAATCTCTATTAGAGATACGCCAAGGAGGGTATGGAACTGCGATGTAATTGTTCTTAGGAAGGCCTTGTCGGGGTTTGTCTCAAGCTCAACATAATCAAGAGAGCCTGGTTCAGGCATGAAGCGCCGGCTTATGGTTGGGCGGTTTGGGAGGAAGCCAGCATAAGGATATTGCCCAAAATTGACGGCTGCATGGAGAGCAGAAGCCACCCATATGATAATGGTACAACTTGAGACAAGTTCAGCTCTTGTCTTCATCTCAGGCCACCATGGCTCGTCTTTTTTATCACCATGGCCCTCGTTGCGGAGATCCATCCACCACGACTGGAGTTCAAAGTCACTTTTGATCAAGTCATCGGTTGGGTAGTAGAAAGAGCAATATTCATCAACCCAGGTCTCAATTGCTGACCAGATTTCAAGGCCATCAACAGCGAAGGGGTAATCTTCTATGAGAAGTTTGAGGCCATGGGGTTGGCTTGAGTCCGGAACTGCTACTCCTCTGCATTCACATTGAAGGGAGTCAAAATTTGTTTTTTGTACAGATTAACATTGTTGTGATCACATTTCACACAAAGTGTGGTAACTGACCTTTTAAGCAGATCAGCAGGAAGCGCCTGCTCTGTAAAAACCCAGTTCTTATAAATAGCAGAAGACATTTCCAGTGAAAACTTAGCTGGAAAGACTGTCATTTCGAGTACGCCACCTGCATTAATGAGGATCTGCCGGGCCAAGGCGTTTATATTCATTGTATCACGATAATGGGGATGCAGAAGCTTATGTATTGGATGCAGCACACTCAACTGCCTGTTTGTTGCAATGATAAAAGGCTCTATTATCGCATGAGTGTTCAACCTGCAACCAGAATCACAATTAAGGGTAAGTAGCATAAACCCAACACTCCTCACACACCCTCTGTTTGTGTGGAGGGGGGAGGGGGGTGCATTTGTTCGAAGAATCAATCTTGTAAACCTACCAGTGGCTAATGAGCTGATGATAACCAGAATCATTAACAACAGCATAGGCTTTGGCTAGCTGCCAAACTGAACCTTCAATGCCATGCTCTGATGGAGTAAAGACTTGGCTGGTGGCGCCATGCTTGTCTCCCTGTGGATGTGGCAAGCTCAATTCAATTGCCAGTGGCTTCAATGTTCCATCATCTTGAAGTAGAAGTAGCGTCCGACTGGCGTAGGTCTTTGTTACTGTCGAGTTTATCCGTCCCAGGAATGGCATTACTGCATCGTGATGGTCTAATATGAACAGCTTTCTGTTCTCAATTGCCTGTGGTTTCAAGGAAGTATAAAGCAAATACATAACGCAGCTCTTGTTTCTTAGATGCATTTATAGTCAAAACTCTCTTGGTACAAAGATGAAGCAAGAACTGTACTTCATTTACGGTAAGCCCATTCATGTTCTTCTCAATGTGCTCCCTTGTTATTGAGCTAGTTTGATCACCATATTCCTTCACGTCTAACTTGCTAGCAGGTGGAAACTCCTGGGAAGTAGAAATACATCATTATGTTTTAACCTAGAAAATCAAGAAAAGGATTAACAAATCACTCATTCACAACGCTGTGTTTGGTAAGCGAGCCCTTGAATTAGTTGAGTTGACTTTGATCCGAGGATGATAAGCACAAGTTTACAAAACATTTCATTTTAATGCCGTGCTTGGTACCCAAGGGCATCTTATGAGATTTCCCATTGATTATTCTTTCTTGGGCATGGGACAATGCACCCATTGACAAAAATATACCCAGACGAGGCAGGGGAAGGTGGGGGGCAGGAGTGGCAGCGGTGATGGTAGGGTGGTGGGGGCAGTAGCAATGGTTTTGGTAGCATGCCAGCGCACTAGTGGTGGTAGTGGGTCATCAGAGGTGGTATTAATGGTGGGCTATTGGCGAGAATGGTGGTGCAGGTAGAGCAGAAAATAGTAGTAGTGTGGCGCTGCCTGTGATGGTGATGAGGTTAGGGTGGGGTATACATGTGTGCTTGTGATATTTTAATCACTTCACTTGACCAAAATCCAAAAAGAGTAAGCAGATTCATAGTCCATGTTGGTCCTGTGTACAATGCGCCCTAGCTTTTACCTGGAGGCGGCGTATGCAAACAGGGTTGACTCCTGCAAGCATTTCTCTGCCGAACTCTTCGTCCGTCCTCCATGCAGACTTGTCCTCTGCAGTTATCAATTGAATTGATGCCTCATAACTTTTCCGTGTGATTCAAATGCAAAGTGAGATGTGAATTAACAAAAAAAAAAAAGGAAAGTCTGCTCATACCTTTGAGGATATCAGGCAGTGGAAATTTTAGGAGTTTCTCACCATCAGAACGAACTAATTCTTTGAGCATCTCCCAAGGGATGCATTCCTTGATTCTTCTTAGTGCATGGTGATCTGGTAGCGCAACCCCACCTTCATATAGGTTGTATACATCTTGGAAAGTGTCAAACTCATTAGGAGATTTATCTAACAATGCGATCTCTCCGGCTAATACCTGGCCCAGGGACTTCAGAGCATAGGCCATGAAATCCGAAAACTTGACATGGCAGAACCTTTCGTCTCGTGGGACATAGATGTTCAAACTTAGAAGTGGCAGTCTGCTTTCCATGGTCGGATCTGTAGAGGCCATAAGAAACCATGTCTGCTTTTAGAAATGAGGATCTGTTGCTGCTAGTACATATTTAAACAAATTGTACTGTTTAGTCATACTTAAAAGGTTTTTTTGCGTTTCCATAGTTGCTTTTCATAATAAACTTCCACTTATACAAGAATGAGAAATTCACTAGGAGAAAAAGCAATCTAATGCCAAAGGTACCAAAAGAATCATGGCATTTATCCTTTTACAGAATCCTGAAACTATGATATAAAGACGCTACCATAGATAGCTAGGCTTCTTACCTCTTTTTGTTGGCTTGCGGCCCGTTCTTCCTCTACGAGGATATGGGCACTTCTTAGATCCACCAAGGACAGGGCGAGGATGGTCTGGACTTCCCAAGTCATTGTAGTATGCATAGTCATAAACTCTGTCCCACTCTTTCAGCATGCCTGACCCGTTTCCACGAAGATTCATAAGTTCTTCTTCTCTGTATTGGCGTAATGGTTCTGGTGTACGAGATGGTAGATATGCCTGAGGGAAGAAAAAAAAAACATTCAAAATTTGTTGTTTTGTGTTCTACTATTCTCCTTTGTAACTAGGCTACAATTCTGTAAGAAAAAGCAGGATGTTACCAAAAAAGCACATAATAAAAACCTTCGACTTAAGTATTGAAGTCCACTAACTTTGGGAACCAACCAACGTCCCAAAAATCTGATCAAGTAAAGGACAAAGTTCTTCAATTATTGATGCAAAAGGATTCCATTACAATAGAGAGCATGAACACTCTAGGCCATATATGGTCGTTAATTGGAGTTTGTAAAGTTGTTGCTGGTGTCTTACTCTCTGCCTGATATCACTGTCAAATGACATGATAGTGTCTTCTTCTTCGCTAGAAAGCAACTTTATCACACAAAAAGAGTAAAACAGCTAATGGAGCATGTGAACGAAGTTAGAATTTTGATATGAGTTAATTTACTTTATGATCTTATTTGTTAAGTAGAGATTGAACTACCTTGTTCGCAAAGAAGATGCGATCGTTCTTGTAACGATGTGCAGGGTAAACCCAGGAATTGCAGAGGAAGTGAACCCTACCGTGGCCGGGGACGTCTTCTAAGGTGAGTGTCTTGAGGTAGAACTGGCTGTGGTGGTGGTTTTTTATAATGAAAGCACCAGGAACGCCCATGGACTTCTCCCAGTCAAATGAAATGTTAAACGCCGCTTCAACTCCGGCTGACACCGAGGTGAATGTTGTTATCCATTTTTCCAAAACTGCTGCTTTCCCGAGTTTCCCTCTGTCTCCATTGACTAGAAATATGTGCAAATAGAAGTATGAAAACTCTCAATCAGATAATCTTTTCTTCCTTCATCGCATCCAGATTTGTGGTTTATATTGACTCAAAAGGTTCACCCGCCCACACCATATTGCACCATGTCCAGTTGCAACAAAACTTGACCCCAATACTCTTATGCCGAGTTAGTTTATGGGAGATGATATCCGCACTCCACAATTCTGCCTTTTCTCCACTTTGCTTTTCGATAACCGCTTTGAAGGCATTTTTCAACTTTGTTTATCAAGAGCAAAGTAGTTGCATATGAGAAACTGTGGTGTGCGTATATCAGAGTTTTAAGTGTGATCTCCCCAGTATATAGTTGGCTGCATCACTGAGGGAAAAAAAAACGAAAGAACGGTGGGGCAGTTGATGGCTAATTTAAGCTCAAGTAGCTTGTAATCATGTCTAATAGTAGGGAAAATCAGCTCTTAATCTCTTTAATACTCTCTCTCTAGAGTTAGTCTGTGTTGCGTGTGAATAGAGATGGAAGGAGAGGAGAGAAAGAGCCTGACCTGGGTCACCATGAGTAGCACTGATGAGTTTTACTGAGACACCTTTGCCCACAAGCTCATGAACGTGGTCGAGAAACGAGGCCCTCTGGTCAGTCAAGTCCAGAACATTCTTCTTCATTAACACCACAGTCCCCTTGATGGTCTTGCTGTCACTGCCATTTGATTCTATGCTCTTGCTTTGACTCTTTCCACAAGCCATCTTCTGCAGCATCTCTGAAGGCCATGGTGCACACTTCCCCATTGTAGCAGCTCGCGCTTACCCCCAACAGTATCAAATATGGTGTCACCTATTTTGTTGTAAGGAAAATGGGTTGTTGTAGGAAGTTTTATAGACTGGTTGAGTGGGAGCAACGACTTCAGCAGTGACGATGAGAGACTTCAGGTATTCACCCCTTAGAGACCTCTGGTTATTATGAAAATTAATAATGTTTGAGAACATGTTGTACGTTGTAATGTAATGGTGGGGTTCATGCCTCTTCATTTTTGCCCCTTAATAAAAGATAAGCTAGAGAACCTGATTCCACCTTCGCCATCAAACAATTATGAGGGGATTGCTTTGCAGTCTGATTGATACTTAAATATGTGGATCACGGATCCGTAAAATATGATGCTCTGCTAACAAACTTGAAAATATTCCAAGAAGTGTCAAGTGAAGCCTTGGAGTGTCTTTGACATATACTAGAAGTGGTATTAAGGCATATCTTGTAACTTCTTTTTTTCAATACTCGTTCAGGATAAGTATGTGTGGCAGGACACTAGACCTACTTTGAATACTACGTTACAGAAGTCAACTGGTCGGAGTGATCTTGGTCGGAGTGATCTGAACAAGTATGCGTAATAAACATGTTTTGAATATTACGTTGCAGACGTCAACAGGTCGAAGTGAACAAAGTCAATTGATTAAATTGGGCAAGGCAGTCAAAGCCACTTGGTCAAAACGGTCAATAAAGTCATGGCGGTCAAAGTGGACCTAGACGAAGGCGGTGAAAGAAGGGTCGAGCCTTCATGGCTGCTCATCCCACAAGGGAGGGCGCATAGCTTAGCAGGGCCAACAGACTTACTATGGGGTGCTCGGCTCGCTTATGTCGTCGTTGGGTGAGGGTCCTCAATGCACGGGCGTCCAACTCATTGAAGAGCTTTCCTGCAATGCTTTGAATACCTAGCTCACTGTCTCGGAAGTAGCTACGCAACCGTGACTTACAGGACATACGATTGTTTAGACATTAATAAAGCACTACCAATATTCTTCGGCATTTTTAAAAGTGATGACCTCAGTGGTCACTCCCATAAGAAAACGAGCTTATCACGTGGCTTAATTGAAATTTTTTTGATACATTTGGGGTCGGACTCAAATTGATCAAAACACTTAGGACCAGAGTTTCAATACATGTGAGAAAAATCTCGGACTTTAAATGGTAATTAATGTTTCCTTTTCATTGTGATTAGTACTAAAAGTTGCTGTGGAAGTGAAGGTCAGGGTCTGTGTTTAAATGATTGAACATTTGCCAACCGTGAATAGTTGACGTGAGGTTCATGCATGTAATGAGTTGGTGTTTGGTCTCTTGAGTTGATTCATGACTGATTTAATCAATTATGAATTGGGTCCCAAATTATTTTTCAGACATTTTTGCAATTTTAGTAACTAAATAAGAAGCTACAACGCTTTTACTTAGCAATAAATAGTAGTTGATGTGAATAAAGTTGTTGACATCAAAACAAATATATTTAGCGATAATTTTTAGGTAAAATGTTTTTACGTCACTATATTTTCTGAACTAGTCGCTATAAACACCAAAAAAGTACAATTCCGGTTGCCGTTAAAAGGTATGTTTTTGGTGGTGTTAGGAAAAATGTTATTTTTACCTCTTTATACATTAGTTACCTTCTTTTTGTCACTAAAAGCATAATTTATCGACAAGTATTGACCTTTAGCAACAAGCAACGAGATTGACTAACCTGTTATGAAATAACAATAGCCTGTCGTTTTGTGTTATCCGTGGTGAACTTTGGAGTCAAGATGAACATCATTATGAACATTTGGCCCCTCATCACAATTTGTCTTCTCGCAATCAGAGCTATGGAATAAAAAGGATTGATGTAGGTCTCATTATATTATGACGAGACATGGTGATCTGCAAATTATAGAAAGCATGTATTCACGCAATCATTTAATTGGAAACAAAAAGTACGATGAAGAAAATATAAAATGAACAAAGACGCCAAAGTAGAAAATAGTGCAAAGAAAATTAAGTAAACAGTGATGAAAGTGCAAGGGATTATATTTATTTGCGTTAAGTACACGATTGACCATTGTACTGTTAGGCATATTTCACTTTGGTCACTAAACTTCGATTTGTGTCAAAGTGACCATTGAATTCTTCAATTGATCTCAATTGGGTTACTCCGTTAATTTTGACCCGTTAACTGTCCATGTTCGAGGCACGTGGAGCTTAAATTAGGAGCAAAACATAAAGAACATTGGTTCTCTTTTATTTTTCTAATTTTTTTCCTCTTCTTCCTCCTCCGATCCTCACTACCTACCACCCTACCCAACCACCACAACTACCTAACCTCACTTCTTCCTCCAACCATCGCCACCACTGTCCAACCATCGCCACCATCACTAGCCCTTAGACACAAGCAGTGAACGTCGCCGCCGTTGTTAACTACCTCCCCTTTCCCCTTCCCTTTTCCTCGTTTATTTCAATCCCAGTCTCACTTCTCGTCGATCTGCCTCCCCTTCCCCTCCTTTTTCTGTCGATCCATTTCCCCCTCACTTCATGCCCAAACCAGCTAGCACCACCTTCAATATCATTTCAAACACCACGCCACCACGCAATCGCTGTTGAAACCCAACCGTTTGTCATAACCCAACCACCATCAATCTCATCACCACACCACACCTTCATCGTTGCCCCCATCGCAAAACCCGTCGGATTTGTGGTGGTTACGCGTCTCTATAATTTTTCACGAGAGATCGCTGACGGTGATAAATCATAAGAGTTTAGGTGGGGCAGAGGCGTGATAGTTTGGGTGCAAGATTCTAAGGGTGGGGGATGTCGTGGTTATGTTTGGCAGTTGATGGTGGTGGTGTTGGGTTAATGGTGTGGTTGTGCTTTGGTGGTCGTTGGTGGCGTCATGTGGTGGTCAGTGATGATGTTGGGCTTGAAGGAAAATAAGGGGAGAAAGAAAGAAGACGATATTGAAATGACAAATTTACCCCCGAAGAAAGTCACTTAACGGACTTGGGACTAACGGAGCCTAACAGAGTGACTTGATTGGATAAATTGAGGACTACAATGGTTATTTTGACACAAATCAAAGTCTAGTGACCAAAATGAAATATGCCTAGTAATACAATGATCAACCGTGTAATTAACTCTATTTATTATTATCGAGATTGGGTTGGTGAAACCCAAACCTAGAAGAGTAAGCTCGGGAAGCTCGACGTGGTTAGGGGGGGTGTTGAAAATATACATCTAACTATTTGAGAACAAAACCTTACACCGTTAAAATAAGATCGGTCGTAACATAACAACTTAAGTTTTTGGTCAAATTAGCATTTTTTGCAAGCGAGCTATCATTTAATTACAAGCATATTGCAAGTTCTATTACTCCGTAATACAAAAACCTGTTTATGCTCCTTAAAAAGCTTGCTTCTTTAAGATTTAGACTAATTTTAAGAGCTGAAATTCTCATTTAACAATTGAACTAGGACACTTTACTTTTATTACTAAAAGTTGGCAACATGATTCATAGAAGTGTCACCATATGTCATTTGAAGTAGGTTTGTTGATAGTAGGAGTGAGATATTATTTTTCATACTTTAATTTCCAATTTCTTTGTGCTATTACACGTCTCGGATGTTCGTAATTAATTTTTTCTCAATTTTCAGCACGAAGGAAAAATGTGGAGTATTCGGTGTATTCTTAAGCGTACATGTTCAGATGTTTGTTTTCAATGTCTGACTAATATGTGAAGAATAAGGGAATTCTATCAAACTTAGCAATAATGTACTCATGGGATAACAAAAGGCACACCCCTAGACCAACCCGATACGCAAACCCAAGTTAGATAGGCATAGGTGCACCTAAAGTCGTTTGATAGCACTTGAGGGTGAGGACACCACTATCTCCCTCCAAATCTATTATGTGTCACTAGTCTCATATATTCCCTCTTGTAATTAGACCTTTTTATATTAGTTGTCAATTACGGTTTGATCTTAAACCATACACCTACTAATTTGACCAAGCCCAATAAGCCCACTAGTACTCATCAAGGTGACTTAGACCCAGGGCCAGAGGGCCTTGATAACCTAGCCTGCAACCATGTTGTCCCCGATGTGGCCCATTAACCTAGCGTCGGTGTAACACCCCCCCTCCCTCAAAAACCAAATTTAGCTTGAATGTCCATAAGGGTCGCAAACCATGACCTACCTGACTAGACTTTGGGCCTTACCTCCCTTAATCCATCTGGTTTTTTTGGCTCCATATTGTTATCTTCGTTTAGCCCAAGATTTATACCCTGGTGTGAATCCCCATAAAGTGCTAATAGGACAAAAAATACTTACTCAATTGCACATCTGTCAAACTGATGATTTTTGGCCTTAGCTATGTTGCAACAAAACAACATGCATTAGTCCAAGGTAACCCCCTCACCCCAACCACATTTTAATCTAACCCTCCCCTCTCATCTTAAATGTAGGGATGGCAATTTGGTCCGCATCTGTAGGATATCCGCCCCGCTCCGATCCTATAGGAGTGGATTTTCTTGACTTTGACTGGGTCGTGGAGCGGGTACGGTAAAAATATTTTAAACCTACAGCGGGTACGGGTCAGATCTGGTACTCCGTCTAACCCGCCCCGGTACCCGCGCCCGCATGTTATATGACAATCTTTTATCCTAACCCTACATATAGTTCTGTACAATCTTAGCCGTTGATTTCTAATCATATATAATAAAACCCTAGACATTTTTCTCCTCTATCTTGTTCTCTGTTCTCAGGTTTTCTTCCGCAGCTCAATCACACTCTTCCTCGGTTCCTTCACCCAAGCCCAGCAATAGCCTGCCCTCATTATTGAAGGTCACACCATACTATGAATAAGGTCAGTCCCTGCTGTCTTGATCGATTCAGGAGAACATGTCTGCTTTCGAAGCCAGCCACACCAGCCTGAGATCTGAGCTTAAAACCATTCCACCTTCTTCTGATGACAATACTTTTAAGTATTTTCAATTAATCAGCTCGTGAGCACAACTGCAAGCATCAAAGAGAGCAGCAAATTACTGTTGCCCCATTCTCGAGCAGCAATTGTGCAGTGGTGTGTTGTGTTGGTGACTGGTCGTTGCGTTGGTTGGTAGATCGTGCGACGGTGGTGCTTGGTTATGTGCCGGTGCTTGGTTTGTGCATCGGCGGTTATGGATCTATGCAGTTATGTCTATGGTGAAGGGAATGAGGGGTCTAGGTGTAGGTTTCTGGGAACCTGCAGATGATCAATTTTCGTTGCTTTGGTACAGATCCGGGCGGGGGTAGATTTTCTTGTTGTCCATCGAATCGGGGATGGTATTCCTATCCCTCGACCCGATAGCAGAGCGGGGCGAGGCAAGGTGGCAGATTTGTGTTGTCGGGGCGGGTTCAGTTATTGTAAAATCCGCATTCGACCCGCCCCATTATCATTCCTACTTAAATGGCTTTGTCATTCATCTCTCACTGGGAACTCTTCGATGAATCGTGAGCCCTAACTGCTTACCAAGAAGGAATAAGAGGTCATAACCCACCTATTGAGACTCCCTCAAACCATCAACCTGCCATCAAGCCCCTAGTACCCCTTCTCTTACTTTGATTACATTCAAAAATATGGCACGTGAATATGTTAAGAGAGCAAAACTAGAAACAACAACCATTGTTGGACTGTCTTTTTTTTCCCTCTTTTTAGTCTCCCCAAAAGGACTAGATTTAGTCCTCTTTGTCAGCATATTGTTTTCTCCCAAGTAGTTTTTGGGGTTAAATACACGTAAGTACCCTGAAACTACCACAAAGTCTCACTTTATGGTCCCAAAGTTTAATTTTTACACATAAGGGTCTGCAACTACAAATTTGCAATAAGTAAGTACATCCGTCAAATTCTTAACGATCTAGCCCTTCAGGGGCATTTTTGGGTTTATATATTCGGTTTTTTATTGTAAAACTCCTTGATTTTTGGAACCCTAATCCATTGTAAGAATCTCATCTCTGGCCAAATTCCCAGAACCACCTCGTCAACCCCTTGCATGTTACAAGCCTTCACCACTTTCTCTCTTATACCAATCTCATCTCTTTCTCTCTCTCTCTCGATCTCTAGAGCTGAGCCCTTGTATGGAGACAATTACCCATCTCAATTCAACCACTATAAACCCCAATCCTCAAAGTTCAAATGGCCACCGAGGCCATTCCCAATTTCCAAAATCCTGACCTCATCCTAGTCTCGCACCCGCCCGATTTCCATGTTGAAATCGAAGGCTCAGCAGCCCACGATGGCCTCCACTTCTGGTAGTTCATGAGGTCGGCTCTGACGGGAAGTGGAACACTTCAAAGGTGGGTCAGGTGATGGAGATACCACGGATCTGGTGGTCTTCGGGGATGGGTCTACGCCGGTGGTCCAGGTGAGATCGATATTGCTGATCTGGTGGGCCTTGGCGATGGGTCTGGTCGGTGGGTCAAGTGATGGAGCTCCGGCCAACTTGTGGTCTCTGGAAATGATGTTGCACTAATTATTGATGGCGAATATGTTAGTGCGCCACAGTGGTTGTGGTATTGGCACCGGTGGTAATGTGAGGAGACGGCGCCAGCGATGATGGTGATCTGATGAGATGAGACGGTATGGTGGTGGTTTGATTGTGTTGATGCTGATTCAGGTAATTTGGCTTCTTTGTGTATGCTAGATCGTTGGTAGGGCTTGGATAAGTGCCAAACTGGGTAGGAGGAGATGAGAGAAAATTTGAAGAAGAAGAAGTAAAAAAGAAATTAAAGAAGAAGATAAGAGAAAAGTTGAAGAAGAGAAGAGAAAAAAAATTTAAACCTATCCAGACAATTTTACTCCTGACGGAAAGGGCTAGATCGTTAGAAATTTGGACGGATGTACTTACTTATTGCAAATTTGTAGTTGCAGACCCTTATGTGTAAAAATTTAACTTTGGGACCCTCAAATGAGACTTTGTGGTAGTTTCAGGGTACCTACGTGTATTTAACCCTAGTTTTTGTTATGATGCTAACGATTTGATGGTTATCCCCTTACAACCTCAAACCCTTAAATGAAAATTTGTGCTAGAACTGTCGTGGTTTCAAGTAACCCTAACACCTATCTGTCCCAAAAAAAAATGTCAATCATGTTTCTTCAATCTACATATGTAAAGACTGGGTTTTCTAAATTTTTCTTAGACATGATAGGTGTGAAGGTTAATTTATATATTGGTTGAAAAAACAGAACTTCGGTATCCCTTTTGTATAGAGTCCAGAATCTGCTTTTATGATCCATCTCTTACTGCAGTGGTACATTACGCATATGAGGTCCTATTTGTGATCACCCCACTTTGGCAATGAGGAGAAGAACCTAGGCTAGAATTTCTGTTGTTCTTGTCCCTAATGGTGGTCCATTACTTCTTTTAGGGGACTTTAATCAAGTCATGTCTTCGCAAGATAGATCTAGGGCCCAGCATCTAATATTCCAGGCTATAATAATTTAAAATATTTTTTTGCACCATCTGGATGCTTTTTGACCTACCTTGGACAAACCCCATCATTACCTAAGGATGGTCTTCCATGTACATTCGATAGAACAAACTAGGGGTTTCACTTCATCCTTGGTAGCAATTTTTCTGTCGGCATCTATATATCACCAGGGTATGTAAAGCTCATATCATGCCCCAGTTCTGTTTAACGCTGATACTGGATTGCCTCGAAGAAAATGTCCTTTTTCGATTTGATGCCTTGTGCCTTGAGTCATAAGAATTCCAAAATATATGGAATAAACATGTCAATGGATTATCATCAGAACAATAACGAGAGGAAGAACGTTGGCAAGTACTCTTACTGACTCGAACTGGAGATCCTTTGGTCATCTTCGTGACCTAGATAGAACTCACAAAATATTAGTTGCATAACATTTAATTTCTTCTACCGGATCTTGTAGCACAAGCTTAATTTCCTAAGCTATCAAAAGTTCTTAATTGAATTATTCAAATTGTGAGGAATTACTATGGGTACAAAATTCAAGGAAAGATATATTTGTTTTGGTGATAAGAACACAAAGAATTTTCATGCCTCAACGATCTTAAAGAGGGCATAACCTTAGCAGATTGGTTTTCGACCCACATGAAAATTTGGTGTAAAATCGGGATCAATTCGTCCTACTTTAAAGAGTACTTTAGTGACCTTTTGCAATCAAGTGAACCAAACATTCCTCAAGCCAGTGATGTTATGTCCATCTCAACGATTCAAACATTCCTAAACTCAAAGGAAATAGAACTCTAAGATAAGCCTTGCAATGCCATAGAAATACACATGGAGCTTTTTGAACTCTTCCCTTAAAAGCCTCTGGAACAAATGGAATACCGACTTCAGTGTATCAAAGGAGTTGGTCTAATGTGGGCAAATAACTCTAGATGTCCCATCATTTTGTACTTGGACATATGCTTTTCAAGACTAACAACACTTTCATTACCCTCGGTCCCTACCAACCCATAAGCCTCTACAACACTATTTACAAGATTACACCATTGGTTATCTTAAGAAAATAAAGAGAAGAGATAAATGAAGACATAAAGAGAGAATTGACTGAATGTTTTCTATGTGTCTTTACATTGAGAAGAGCATGTATTTATATACACAAGAAGAATCAATTAATCCCTAATTCTAAGCCATAAAACATGTGATCCACTATCAGTGGGATATGATAAGCATAATTCGTGTGATCCACTATCAGTGGGATATGATGCGCATAATTCGTGTGATCCAATTCTTTAACACTCCCCCTCAAGTTGGAGAGTGAATATCATGAAGTCCCAACTTGTTACGTAATGTCTCGAATTGATCTTTTCCCAATGCTTTTGTGAAGACATCTGCTAACTGAAAGCGGGTAGGCACATATGACGGTTTGATCATTCCAGCTTGTAGTTTTTCTCGAACAATGTGACAATCTATTTTAATGTGCTTTGTGCGCTCATGAAAAATAGGATTCGCTGCAATATGCAAAGCTGCTTGGTTGTCACAAAATAATCGTGTGGGAGCTACCTGTGAAACTCTTAGATCTTGTAGAATATAACGTAGCCACGTTAGCTCTAAGCATGTATTTGCCATAGCTCGATATTCTGCTTCTGCTGATGATCTAGAAACATTAGCTTGTTTCTTGGATTTTCATGAGACAAGAGAATTTCCAAGGAAAATGCAATATCCCGTGACTGACCTCCTTGTGGTACGACAACCTCCCCAATCTGAATCACAAAAGGCTTTCAAAGTAAGATTGTTTGTGGAAGAAAATAGTAAACCTTGACCATGATTACCTTTGATGTATTTAAGGATTCGTATGGCTACATTCCAACGAGGTTTACGAGGCTCATGCATGAATTGACTTAGTGTTTGAACAGAATAGACTATGTCGGGCCTTGTGACGGTAAGATAAATCAGTCTACCAACTAGTCTTCTATATTTAGTTGGATCACTCAGTAAAATTCCATCTGTAGGAGTAAGCTTCAAATTTTGTTCCATTGAAAATTTGTCAGGGCGTACACCTAGAAGTCCTGAATCTTGTAAAATATCTAGTGCATATTTTCTCTGAGACATGAAAATGCCTTTCTTTGAACGAGAGAATTCAATACCCAAAAAGTATTTTTAAGTCTCCAAGATCTTTGATGTGGAAGCGTTTGAGAAGAAATTTTTTGAGACGTTCAATTTCTTGAAGATCATTTCCAGTGAGAAGTATATCGTCAACATAGATGAGGATCGCAGTGAATGAAGTACCTTTAGCTTTGGTGAAAAGAGAATAATCAGCCTTTGATTGTTGATAACCTGCCCTCTAAATAGTCTCTGAAAATATGAGAAACCAATTTCTTGATGCTTGTTTGAGGCCATAAAGGGATTTGTGGAGCTGACATACAATGTTCTCCCCCTATCGGCGAAGACCAGGTGGAGGTTCCATATACACTTATTCTTGCAAGTCGCCATGAAGAAAAGCATTCTGAACATCTAATTGGTAGGCAAACCAATGTCGAGCAGAAATAATAGTGAGAAGACAGCGAAGTGTAGTGAGTTTTGCTTTAGGAGAAAATGTTTCCTGATAATCGATTCCCTCAACTTGAGTATAGCCCTTTGCGACAAGGTGAGCTTTATAACGCTCAATTGTGCCATCAGATCTGTATTTGGTTTTATAAACCCATTTACAGCCAATAGGTTTATGACCATCAGGAAGTTGAACCAAATTCCAAGTCTTATTTTGTTGCAATGCTTCTAATTTTGCATTCATTGCTTATTGCCAATATGGATCAAGGATAGCCTGAGCATATGACTGAGGCTCGGTATGACTTGTAATGTTGGATAAAAAAGTACAATGGGCAGAAGAGATACGAGAGTAGGAAAGAAAGTGAGAAAGAGGATAGCGAGTACCTGGCGTAGAACTTGGCACTGTGGAAGGAGGATTGACCTGTGCTAATAGTATGTAGTCTTTATGCCATGCTTGAGGTTGCTTGGGTCGAAGGGATTGGCGCGGGGGAGGAGAGGAAGGAATGATAGAATCTGAAGAGGTTGAAATAGGTTCAGCGGATTGGGCTGGAGGCAAGGATGTAAGAGGCTGGGTAGGATTGGGAGAAATATCCTCTGCAGCCGTTGGTTCAGCTAAGGGAGATTGTATGGAAGAGGTAGATTCTTGTATGGTTACTGGCTCAGTGGGTTGAGGTTGGGAAGAGGGGATGTTTGTGGGTAAGGATGGTGAAGATTGCCAATTGTCCATGAAGTCGGAAGAAATATAGGGCAATGTGGAAGTTGGATGTGCAGCCGACATGAAAGGAAAGATAGTTTCAGAAAATTTGACATCACGACTAACAAAAAATGTTTTAGTTGTCAAATCATAAAGTTTGAAACCTTTCTGACCAGTAGGATACCCAACAAATACGCAACGTTTGGCACGGGAATCAAATTTATATGTGGGATAACAATAGTTGCGTAACACAGACAACCAAAGACTTTCAAGTGATCAAATGATGGTGGATGATTGTACAATAATTCAAAAGGTGACTTGGAAGATAACAATGGGATTCGCAATCAGTTGATAAGATAGACAGCAGTCAATACACATTCTCCCCAAAAGGTAAGGGCAAGTAAGACTGAAAGCGTAGTGCACGTGCTACAGTTAGAATATGGCGATGCTTGAGTTCAACTACCCCATTTTGTTGTGGAGTTGAAACACAAGTGTGTTGATATTCAATACCATGAGAGTGAAAAAAAATTTGCATGTACAAGAATTCTTTACCATTATCTACTCTGATTGCTTTGACCGAGGCATGGAATTGAGTTTTAGCAAATACAATAAAAGACTGTAAAAATTTTTGAGTTTCTAACTTGTATTGCATAAGAAATAACCATGTGCACCTTGTAAAATCATCCACAATTGTAAGAAAAAAAACGAGCCCCTGAATGTGTGGGTACTTTGTGTGGACCCCATATATCATAATGCAACAAATCAAATGGAGCACGAGTTGATATAGATAGTACTTGAAGGAAATGTAAGTCTAGTCTGTTTAGCCATAGGACAAATAACACAATTATTATCAAAATAAATATTATGAGAAGGCAATAATGGAGCAATTAATTTTAGACGAAATGGTGATAGATGTCCCAGACGCATGTGCCACAAATTTGAGGGTTGTGAACTTGATGAGAAACATGTGCCTGTTGTATTGGGGACATGTAATAGAGACCACCACGCTGCTTACCTGAGCCAATCATCTTCCCCGTAGCCAAGTCCTGGAAAGCACAAAAGGTAGGAAACAAAATGGCACAACAATTTAAATCATTGGTGAGTTTGCTAACAGACATCAAATTTAAATGAAAAGAAGGAACACATAAAACGTTGTCTAATGTGATATTTGAGTTAAATGGTATGGTGCCAATGGAATTGATTGAGGCAGATGACCCCACCGGCAAATTGACAGAGGGTATTGATGAGGAATTCGTTTGAGTGAAAAGCGTAGGATCGGAAGTGATATGATCAGTAGCTCCGCTATCCAAAATCCAAGGCTTAGTAAATACAAAATTAATTGAAGCATTTTGAAAAAGAGACAGACCTGTAGCATTTGCATAAGCATCGCTATTACCAGGAGACTTCTGATTTTGAGTCATCATAGACAAGGCATGAGCAAGTTGTTGAAGTTGATCTATGGAAAGCTCGAGTGAACTATTGATGTCTTGCGGATGGACCCCATGTGTAGATTGAGAAGAATCTGTTGTATTCGTAACATGAAATGAATTGATTGCATTTCCTTGAGACCCATGTTGCCGCTGTTGTGAAGTGTTGTGTCGATTACCTTGGCCTCATGTGTTGTTGGAAACCCATATCCCATTTTAAAATTTGCATCTGTCCTCTGTATGACCTTTTCTATCACAATACTTACAATCAAATTTCAGAGTGCGACAACTTTCAATTGTATGACCTTCTCTATTGCAATGCTCGCAATGCTTGTCTTTAGATTTATTTGAAAAATTATTTCCACGTCTCTGAATTGCAGCCGCGATGAAAAATTTTCAGTTGATTCCGTTGTCATTTGTCGCTGTGTTTCCTCTTGAATAACAATGGAATAGGCTTGTCGTACATTAGGCAATGGCGACATCATGAGGATATTTGTATGTACAACATTGTAAGTGTCGTGAAGACCCATGAGAAATTGCATTAAACGGTCTTCTTCCCTTTGCTCATCATGTGCTTTCATCTGGTTACAAGTGGGAAGTGCTCGATATGTATCTAACTCGTCCCAAAGGCCTTTGAGTTTTGTGAAATAAGTTGAGACAGTCATGGTACCTTGTGAAAAAGAAGCCAATGATTTTTGAATCTGGTAGATAGCTGGCGCATTCTTTTGTGAAAACTGGTCCTTGAAATCTTCCCACACATGATAGGCGGTCTTTGCATGAATGACTCCTTTGGCTAGATCCGGTTCTACAGAGTGAGTAAGCCATGATAAAATCATGTTGTTGCATTGGTTCCATAAAGCGTATTCTGTTGGCTGATCTTTTTCTAAAGGTTGCTCAATGGATCCATTGATGAAGCCAATTTTGTTTTTGGCTGTGAGAGCATGAATCATGGATTTACTCCAAGATGGATAATTGGTTCCATTTAATTTGATGGGTACGAGCAAGTGACCAGAATGATCTGAATGATGAATAAAATATGAATTTGATGGATCCATGCTGAAATTGATGTTGCTGGTGTTTGAGGGTTTGGAATGATTGAAGATTTGGAATGAAAATAAATACTAGAAGGATGGCTCTGATACCATCTTAAGAAAATAAAGAGAAGAGATAAATGAAGACATAAAGAGAGAATTGACTGAATGTTTTCTTTGTGTCTTTACATTGAGAAGAGCATGTATTTATATATACAAGAAGAATCAATTAATCCCTAATTCTAATCCATAAAACCCGTGATCCACTATCAGTGGGACATGATAAGCATAATTCATGTGATCCACTATCAGTGGGACATGATAAGCATAATTCATATGATGCGCATAATTCATGTGATCCAATTCCTTAACAGTTATCATCAACAAAATTAAAGAGGTCATTAGCCCACTTATATCCTCTTTTCAAAATGTGTTTGTTCTCGAAAATAGAATCACCAAAAACATATTGATTGCCCAGGAACTCACATATTAGATCAGGCTTAAGAAGTCGGGCTTGGACAATTTTGTAGCCTTAAACATGGATATTAGTAAAACTTATGACAACTGGGAATTCCTAAAAGCATTTCTCTCCGAATGCTTGGGCTCTTGGTTCATTTCACAAATCTCATCATGCAATGGATATCTACATTATCCTTTGCAGTACTAGTCAATGAAACTCTTACGAAGAGATTCATGCATTCATCCGGACTGACACAAGAATATCCCCTAGCTCCATATTTCTTCATCGTGTGTGCTCCACAAATCCTTACTAGCTTAATAATTAGAAAGATTTAAGGGTCTTAAATCAGGACTCGCAGGCTGCAGCACCATCAATCAATCACTTAGGTAGCGTTTGAAATCACTTTCAATTTTGATTTTCTGTTTTCAAAAAATAAAAACCAGAACCACTTTAATTTTTTGCTGTGGCAGTAGTGGGGCATGGCCGTGATGGTCGGCCGGCGACGATGGTCACCTGCGGGGGCTGCCGACAATCGCCGGCGGTGGCTACAAGCAGTCAGCAGTTGCCAACCGTGGCCAGTGGCAGTCGATGGGCGGTGACTACTAGAGGTGAAAGGGTGGTGGTAGTCTCAAAATAAAAACCAAAACTAAAAATTCAAGACTCCTAAATGGGAGTTTTCAAAACTGAAGAAAAAACAAAAACAAAAACTATGTGTCAAACGCATTTTTTTCTCCAGTTTACAAAACTGGAGAAAAAACTGAAACCAAATGATTTTCAAACAGAGCCTTATTCTTCGTAAATGATTTTTTTTTTAAGTCAACATGCTAAGGTATAAGCTTCAGAGGATCCTACTGAATAAACACTCTCAGGAATACAGGCAACGAAGTAATCAAGAGAAGTCAAGCATAGTCTTTAATTAGTCCTAACGCAACTAATGCAATTATCCAGTATGCTACCATAAGATAGGGCATACCAAAAGGGACTCAGTTTGGCACATATGTAGGGACAAGTTTGGATATAATCACTAATGGCAACGAAATCATCCGATCTCTCGTCAAGAATACAAGATAGGTATGCGAGATATAAAAGTTCGCTTCTAAGTACGGCAGGTCGAAGTACGCTCAATAAATCTATCTTATCCTCCATAACATGCTCGTCTCCAAATTCTCAATATATGTCTGCAAACAAATTGATATCATCCTTAGGAATTTTTTGCGGTTTGGAGGGAAAGACTAAGCCAATTCGTTGAGTTGATTGGTTTGCTTTATGTGAACCAAAATCGTCTGGTGCTATGGGATTCAAAGACACTTACTAACCTATTAAATTAGGCACTCCTGGCCAAAATCAATTAGAGAATCTTAAATAAACACGGTCTTCTTAGTCAAATTTATTAAAACAAATACTTTAGGACTCGATTATTTTTTGAAACAATGACAAATGCACAATGTTCACGGGCATAAGAAAGAATTGTACATGGTCGTGGCAGTCTTGGCTCCAGCATAAGATGGCAAGTAGGAAACAGTGTGATGATATCTTTATGGGATTACGCGTTATCAAAGGTCTTACTAGGAATGGCAATGATGCGGATCGGGTGCGGATCTTATGAAATCCGAACCCACCCCAGTTGTCCTTATCTACCATCCCGCCCCGCCATCGGATCAACGGATGGGAATACCATCCCCGCCCCAACGGACTTTAATAAAATCTGAACCCGCCCCGCTGCCCCGATTTTTCAAATCTATGTGTTTTGCAAATTATAAATCTGATTATATTAATTCATCCAAACTACAACAAATAAAATAGGACAAATATTCAGTAAATCTCCAAATATTACAAAAGAGAAATAATAGATTACACCACCAACACGTGAAATAAATTGTTACATTTTCAGTGGTTACAATAGACATAATAAACCTGATTACAAAACTAATCTCTATTAGAACAAATAAAATGGGAACTAAAAAAATCGACAAATACATCAAATAGCACATTTCGTGAGACTCGTACAACGGAATATAGGAGGAAAAAGCTTCTTGGCAAAACCTGCAGCAGCATCAGATCATAGAAGACCAAACTCTACTGACTGTAATGGTCCAACTACTAGAAAAGAGGGGCGGCGCGACGGAGGTGGTTTGTGGAGGGAGCCGATGGTTTATGGCCGTTGTGGGGTGTCACTGAAGACGATGTTTGGTGGTGAGGTGGAGGTGTTTGTGGCCGTGGGGCGTGACGGTACGGGGAGTGAAGAGGGGCGGCGTGACTGAAGCATTCTACAGAAGAGGGAGGAGAAGAGAGCGGCTGGGGTCTCACAAAAAGAGAGAAGAAGAATAGGGTTTCTATCTAACTTGTACTATATATACTACTATATGGATGGCTAGGATTGCATATCATTAAGGGTTAGAATTTATATTCAACCGGGGCGGGTACGGGTCGGATACCGGGTCAGATACCGGGGCGGATCAGATAGAATACCAAGTCCAACCCGTTCCGCTGCGGGTTATTAATTTAGATACCGTACTCGCTCCATAACCCGGTAAAAAAAATCGCTCCGAACGGATCGGAACAAGTCGGATATCCGTCGGATCGGATTTAAATTGTCATCACTAAGTCTTACCCTTAGTTTTACAAAATTATCATTAGATCAATATTTCTGCACAGCATCTTACTGACGTGATGATCCGTTCCGGATGGAATGTACCGTTGCTAAAGCAAATCTTACTATCTAGTATTCCCTCCGTCCCTTAATAATTGATCATCTTTCTTCTTTGGGTCGTCCCACAAAAATTGATCATTTTCAAATTAAGAAAGATTTTGTAAGTATGTTTACATATTTACCATTTTTTTACTTTTTTTTATTCTATTTCTCTCTCCACATTTAACTTTCTACGGACTCATTTTCTCTCTCCTAACCCACTACTTTACACTTTTTTATTCTATTTCTCTTTCTACATTTAACACTCTACCAACTAATTTTCTCTTTAATGGCCACCCTCTTCTCCCCTTTCTCTAAAGGGTAAAATGAAAAAAACACACAATATATGACTAAAATCATTAATATGCGTACAAAGTAAAAGTAATCGATATTTTAGAGACGGGGGAGGGAGTATCTACTATGCCATCATGAGTATTCATATCTCTAGACGAAATGACCTGGATAAGCTCATTTGGTGCCTTCAAACCGCTTGAGTCACTTCATAGCGAAAATGGCATATCAGGTACTCTATGAGCAAAAATCATGCAAATTAGGATAGGTAAACAGAAACCTGATTCTGGGTAAGGTCATTTTATCCAAGGTTTGGAACTACATATGTAAGTTTCGGCTCCCCCAAAAAATATACTCCACCTTTTCTATGGCAACTCCTCCTGAACAGACTTTCCATTTAATCGAATATGGTCAACTTTGGCAACTCCTTCTGAACAGACTTCTCATTGAATCGAGTCTGCTTAACTTTAATTGTAGCTCAGCAACATCATGCGTTTTCTGTTCCTCAGCACCGAATGCCAGACCTCATGTTTTCATCAAATGCCAGGCTATAGATTCGTTGTCTCCCTGGCATCTTTTTGCGTGCAAAGCTATGGTTACTACCTGACTTAGACAATTGCAGATCCAGCTTGTGTTAATACGCGGGACATGGTTTTCTATTTTGCATGTATGTATTTTGTGAACTGAATTTGGTAAAATAACAATACCCTGGACAGCTTGTTATAACATCAAAAAATTCTTAAAGACAAGTTTTTACTATTAAAACCAAAAAAAGATACTCCATTTGAACTGCATTGCAAAGGGAAGCATGTTCTGCACATGTTTGAGTTAGAGGCGAGGTGGGGTGCGTGGGGTTGGGGGGGGGGGGGGGGGGGGGCAAAGGGAGGTGCGGGGGCCACGTCACTCCCAAAATTTCATCAAAATTTTTATCTTATTTCTAAGTGGGTATTCATCTTGATATATGCCACTGCAATGTATTGAGCTTTTGAGTTCTTGCGCCATCGGCTCTCACAGTCCTTGTTTTTATCTATCCTTGTTTCATTTTAATTCTTTCAAGTTCTAAATCTTCATATTACAATGAAAAAGAATAGATCAAGGTTATTATTTTTATGTTTAAATACTTAATAATAGCATATACATGCACTATTGTCATCATATAATGTAATCTTTACATTACTAGTTAAGCTTCTTTCATGCATGCAAGAATAATGATTTATATTGATTTTTTTTCAAATCAAGCAAATTATTGTGAATAATGAAATTATATGATTAGTACTCAATGTGAGTGATATTGTAACTACTAAATGCAATTTTTGATTACGAAAATGGTCAAAACTCAACTCAGAAACAAGATAGATGATGATTTTCTCACGAATTCTTTGATTGTGCATATTGAGAAAGATATTATGGAGGCATTTAAATAGACTTGATCATTAATGACTTTTGTGAGTAAAAAAAAACGCAGAGTTCAGCTTTGATTATTGGATTCATACCAGAAAAATTACTTTTGTAAGATTTATGTTTCTCTTTTCTCGTGAAGTCGTGACGAGAGGGAGGAGGGGATTAAAACAGTCTCACTGGCATCTTTTACATGCAAAGTCAGATCTTCCGTGTCTCTGGCATAGTTACTATAGGAAATGAGGTCGATGTGCATGCGTGCTCGTGTTTTTGGGTGTGGGTGTGTGGGTGGGTGGGTGGTGGTGGTGGTGGTGATTAGGTGTTTGAAGCTTGTTTACTGTTTTCTTGTTGTGGTACCTAATAGTTAGATTTTTTATCTGTATTTTTGTTGTACAAACCTTATCGATGAATCATTACACCCCAAAAACAAAACGTCTTTAACGTTATTTCTAAATCAAATAGAGACACTGCATCTATTATCAAACGATGACTAACAAGACCTTAGAAAAGAAAGTAGAGTAGACTTTCGCTTTCTAGCTTTACAACAAATGGCCAGGGCGGATGTGTCAATTTCTTTTTGAGAGGGACATGAGCTTTTCTCATTCTCTTGCACTTTCCTCCTCCTCTTTATTTCTTTCCATCTTCATCTACTGCTGTTATTCCTTCCTCCCCAGTCAAGTAAAGAATGGCGTCCGGAGTACAAAAAAACTCATACAATTAGCATGGAGAAAGCCAAGAGTACTTTACTTGATAAAAAAATTTATGCATCAGACCCATCAGATCTGCTTTCTGGATCTTCTTTATGCAAGACCAATCTGGTGGGCGATGTATTCTTAATGCGATGCTGCATTGGAAAGCAGACAGATTCCACATGCCCTTTACAGCAAAAAAGTGATTTTCTTTTCTCAGTCAGTTTGTTGTTCACAGTCTTGTGCCTGTTTCTTCTTTGTTTTTGGTACGTCTTTCCCTTGTTTTAGCTTTACTACTATGTGAACATCACGTCTTTGTCATACAAGAAGAACGCAAGTTTTGTTTGTTTTTTGCCCAAAAAACGTTATCATAGCTTTGTCCGCGCTCGCCTAAATCCTGTTGGAGATAAAGGGTCTTCTCTCAAAGTCACACATTCACAATAACACTTATTATGTAGTCTCTCTACACTTACTTCTGTCATACTCAGGCGAACTTAGCTTTTTATAATATTCTTGAGTAACTTATAAACATAAAATTAAGTTTATCACTAACTCATTACTTTCACAATTTATTAGTCACTACTTTCACTAACACACAACCCTTGTAACTTGCACTAGCATGCACCACTAAGACACCAAAGTAATAACTCGTGATCATATTACTAATCATCCCCCTTAAACTTGATTTATAGCTCCAAGTAGTCTTGGTCATTGAGGGGCTCGGTAAAGGTTTCAATTAGTGCTGCAAAAAGTCTTGGTCATCCACAATATCTTGTCATACGAATTTTTTTTTGTTTGCAAAGCGGTATCATAAATCAGCTTGCCTGGCCTATATTCATCTTTCGAAACGCATCAAAAGAAAGTCATACGCACCCAACTTAAGGATGTCTTCAAAAATTCGATGAACGTACTGTTCGAATCGAATTATGACATAACAAACAAATTGATGTTCAAACTCAAAACTAAGATCAACATTTCACGATGTATGCGTTCAATCCGCATTATGAGTGAACAGACACGCAATTGTACGTGCAGAATGTGAACGCTACAAAAACGCCTTATAATTTATTTCTACGAGGTGGCAAAGGTCTCAATTGTTGCTTCAGATAGTCTTGGACATTGACAACATCTTGTCATACAAAAAACTAGCAAATTTTGTTTCTATTCTCCTCAAATCGGTATCATATATCGATTTGCATGCACTCCACTAAGTTTAACTTTTCGAAACGGATCAAAAGAAAATCATACGCACCAAACCTAAAGAAGCCATAGAATATTCACAAAACGTAGGATTTCAATATAAAACAACATTTCTCTATGAATGTGTTCGGTCTTGTATCGTGCGCGAACCTGCGTGGTTTAAGACATGCATGACCGTGTTATAACTTATTACTTATTTTTTTCCTCTACACATGTTGATATTTATTTATGTTGCTAGTTTAAGGAAAACTATAATATTTTTTTATTATAATGGAGTTTATTACTTGTCTTTAATGTTTGATCTATGTGTTTGTTTAGTGATTGATGTAGAAAATTTTCTTTAGAAGTATTGTATTTCATCTAATAAATTAAACTTTTCATTTATAAAAAATAAGGGCTAATTACACCCATGTCCCTGAGGTTTGGGGGTAAACACGCGAGGACACAAAGTTTCAAAATGTAACACTTATGTCCATTGATAAACGGAATACAAAAATACTTAACGGTTTTAACAAAAAGACTTGATTGCCCCTGACTTTAAAATCAATTACCCACTTAATTTACTGTTTATTCTTCCTCTCCCCACACCCAGCACCCACCCCCACCCCCCTGCGCCCCCACCCCACCCCCACGCGTCTGCCTCTTCCTCTCCCCATACCCAGCACCCACACCCCCACCCCGTCTGCCTTCCCCTTCCCCTTCCCCGTCAGCGCAGTAGCAGGCCCTCCGGCGAAGCACCGGCGCCGCAAGATCGCGGTCGCCATACCAATCTGCCTGTCGCGGTCGCCATACCTCCGTACCCCGCGCCGTCCGAGATCGCAAGCATCACCGAGCTACGTCGCGACACCGGCCTCCTCCATCGAGATACGCGCCATCGTGACCACCAGCAAGGCAGTGCCATCACCACCACGATGGGCTTGCACCATCGCGCCCACCGGTGCGATCGATGCCTGGTGGTGGGTCTGCTCCGACAGCGACGGTGGGTGGGCCGATCTGTGGAAGCGAGCAGTTGTGGTTGTGCTGTCGCCGGCCGTGGGTGGGCCGATCGATGGGGATGTACATTGGTGTTTGGTTGGTGGCAATCGCCGGTGAAGAATAGCAGTGGCCGTTGTTGGCCATCTGCCCTCGTCGAAAATGGTGTAAGGCGTCGAGCAGGAGACTGGTGCCTACGGCGGTGGCCTGTTGTTGGGTCATGGTGGTCTGATCAGTTGAGTTTGTGGCCAGCGGTGGTGGGGAGGGGGGCTGCTGGCGGCATGGGGCGGCGGAGGGAGCCTGCCGACGGTGACTTCAGATTTAGGGTTTAAATTATGGAGAGAGAAAATTATACTTTTTGTGACGATATACTATACAGGAGTAGTATTGCCATTTTCAAAATACGTAATGACAAAAATTATACTTTTTGGACGGAATACTGACGGTTGGATAAAAGTGTTACTTTTTTTAACGTTTTTGGTCACGTAAGTTATATTTTGAAACTTTGTGTCCTCGCGTGTAATTACCTCCAAACCTCAGGGATATGGGTGTAATTAGCCCAAAAAATAAAGTATATCATATAAGTCAAATGCGAGTCATGTTAGTCTTTAGATAATGAAACGAGTTGAGGATCATTTTATATAATAAAAGACAAAAAAATTAACGATATTAGTTGCACTTGGGTTTGTTTGGGTTAAAACCGACCCATAGTATTTTTACTTGAGTTGGGTCGGGTTGGGCTTTTTTTTTACAAAAAACCCAAGTTGGGTTGGGTTGAGATGAGCTTTTAAAATGTTAAGTTTTCTCGGGTTGGGTTAAAACCCAACCCAACCCGTCTAAGTTGCACCCCTAGTTAGTATCAATAACAAGGTGTGCATATTATTTGTTGTTAAAATACCTTTGTCAATAAATTTTACATTTTCAGCGACTTTGGGGAGTAATTATCCAATTTATGCTAGCTAACGAATTTGACCATTATTATTATTATTATTATTTCTTAGTCACAGTTTCATTGAATTTTTTGACCTTTTGAAAAATTTTAAAATAAATTTAACACATCTAACATTGACTCTTTTTACATTTCCTACATTTACCTTGACTTGTCCAAAGCTAATAAGTTAACCAGTGATTGTTATTTGAGCTCAATTCAATATTTATATGTACTCAATATTAACCTCAAACTTTTGTTTAAAGGCAGATGTAAAAATCCAATAAGACGAACGTATTGATAATTAACCATGAATAAGTATATCAAAATCAATTCACAGTTTTTCTAAGGCTAATTTGTCAAGTCAAACAAGAGTACAGTTGACACTTGTTGTAGTTGGAACATGTTATACTCTGTCCTGGTCAGGTATAAGAGTGAAAAGTAAAATAAAATATTAAGTTATTATGTTTATATATATGACAGGGTGGAGGTGAATTATCCGTACATACGGTTATTCAATAAAATTTTGGATCTATTTCAATTCCAAATATATGAATTGGACTTCAAAATAGAATCTATTCCAAATGTATATGTCATGATTCTTTATTTTGCCAGGCTACAAGAATCAATATTTGATATTTTTAGATACTTTTTTAGACTTATTGCCGATACTAAGTAGCTGTCAAATTTTGGTATCCATTTTTTGCGATATTATACATGGATTTGATATATAATGGCTAGAAAATGATCATGATTTTGAACGTGTTCTTCTCGTGATCCCTCTTAATTGAGACAGAAGATCAAATTACTTGAAGTAGGAGTCACTTTGATTTCATTATACAAATCCTCCCATGTGAATAACCAATAATATAAAGAAAAAATTTACTGCTATCCGGGTTGGAGGAATCTTCCCCCTACCCCTTTATATAGTGACAATCAATATTCTCTAAATATTTTTAGTGATTTTTATTTAGTGAGGTTAAAAAAGTGTTACTAATGATTGTCGCTGATATTGTTAAAAGAAAAGCCACTAAAAATGTTTAGTGACTAATAATTATCACTACATATGGGTTAGAGGAAGATTCCTACAACCCGGATATGAGCCAAAGTTTATTCATATTATAAACATGAGACACAAGTCACTTTCGTGATGCTATTTAAAGTGTGACACGCTTCCTTAGCTTGATCTCTCTTTCGTCAATTTGTTAGCCCATGGTTAATAGTCACAGCGATGGAACGACAAGGGTGATGGAACTGCCATGGATGGCTTGGCACGCGTAGATGCGCGACCGCCTAATAATGACTCTACAACTGACGCTCTCTCTCGTAACCCACGACACCACAATCTCCGCAAAGTCCCCGACGAAAGCCACGTGGCACTTGTGGTACTACTGAAGTACCTCACCTCTTTGGTCGAAACTGAAATTGCATTACACTAATTAAAACACCAAGTTCAACCTAAAGAGCATAAACAACTGTTTGGCTCTAGAAACAGAGTACCCAAAAGTACAAACAAAAGGAGTACAAGCACAATCTTGATTCTGGAACATAAACTGGCCAACATGGCCTTAACAGAAAATGAAAAAATAAGTATTACCATTATTGGACTTACAAAATTCAAATCAAATGGTACTAGAGTGGAATTGTAGCAGCGAGGCATCAATTCCTAGGGCCGCTTGAAATGTCAGTTTAGATTATTGCGGCGATTTTCTTCGGATCGAAGGGAGGTGGAGCGAATTCCCAAGGTCGGATCTGAATGATTTGAAGCTCGAAAGGAGACGATATTCTCCATCTCGTCTAGATCCATCCTCTTCCCGCCACAAACCCGCCATATCGGACCCGTGTCAGAGAAGTCAACCCAAACTAACCGGATTGGAAGTCCGGCGACCATGACGGATCTGAAAAAACCTTTCAGATCTGAGAGTAGCGAATGAGAAGGAGTAAGATTGTGGCTGAAGGGCTCCCGATCTGTGGGTGGGGGGGAGATCGGGTGGTGGAGGATGGTGGTGGCGAATGGCGGCACAGCTGGGTTGCCGAGGTTGGGGAAGCAAGGGACGCGAGAAAAATGCACAGGAGGAGAAGGAGGATCGGTGTGAGGGCCTCCCCTTCCATCCTCACAGTCATGGAAGCCGAAGGAGGAAGGGGCGACGGCTGGTCTTCAGAAGAGAAAAAGATGGAGAAGGGTTTTTTCGGGGCTCTCAAATTGTAGATCACCTCTGCAACACTCTAATTATAACTTGCATTATTCATTAAATGTACGAAATATAGGAGAAGAGATAATAAGGGAGAAGCTATGATCTGCAACTACTGGCAAGATAGGCTAACATTAGCAAGTAGGGTCGACGTTATGATTGGTCGCTTATATGTAGATAGATTAGGGGGAAAAAAAATCCTTTTTTTGGTTTGCACGATAATGGATTCAAGCTTCATTTCAAATTAGGGTAGGTGTTAAGGCATTTTCAATATTATGTTGTTTTCTTTCTTGTAGACCCTTAATTTTATTTTCTCTATGAACTTTGACGTAAATAATAAAGCTATAGGATTGTTGTAATTTATTCCTTTTATGGCACTTGCAGAGTTGCAGTTAAATATGATTATCTTTGACACTAAACCAGTTTGAATTGGAACTGCTCACTTCATCTGCTAAAAAAGGCTTGCTGAGTGAAAATATGGGGAAATCTAGTACAACTTGGAAGAGACTGAGATTAGGCTGTGGACGAGAAAATTTGGCAATTGGGCAGTAAGCCCAAGTTAGATGAGTAAGGGCTGCAACTTGGGTCAGTTAGACCGGCCCAAGATCCAAACCATAGTCAACCCACTCTCCAAAATTTGTATCCTTGCCCAACTTAACCCATTTACGGATCGAACAATATCTATTTACGTTATGTCCATAAAAATTTCGGTGGGTACGGACTGCCACCGGATTGTCCATATGGATACGAATTAGTTTTTGTTTACTCAATTTTTAATCATATCATGTACCATCAAAGTTTACTAACAAGTCATGATCAAGTTTATCTTTGCTTAATTTTTAAGCATATTAATTACCATCCAAGTTTAATAATTAGTCTTGTTAATAAGAAAAAGTACGCTGAAGTCTCGAGATGGATTTAAATATAAGAATAGAAACAATATTTTAAAACAAATTAGAAGAAAAATAAAAAGACAAGAATCACAAAAAAAAAAAAAATCTTAAAAAATCTAATCCGATAATAAAAAGTAAAATTAAAAAAAATCTTTAAAGGTCTCCGAACTCATGAATTAGAGAAGTTTAAAGACTAAGGAAAAAAACAAATATCTTGTTTAAAGGGAAATCCAGTTTCTTACTTGTCCTTAAGGAGCTGTAGCATTCCTGATTCTCAACTCTTCTTGGTGGGGAAAGGGGGTCTTGCATTCTATAACATAAAGGGAGTTTCAGTTGCTTTCTTATCTATAAGACTATAAGAGTTTCAGTATTCGTGTTTTTCTACTGAAAGATATAAACATATATGGGCTGGATAACTTTTTAAAATACTTTCAATACCTGGCCCATATCTTTAACTGGCTCAAAAGTTTATGTCCACGTCCATCATGATTTCTATAAAAATAAGCTTATGCTGATATCTTTACGGATTGCCCACGAACTGTTCCAGCCTAACTTGCACCCCTAAGCTGAGTCCAGACCCCAAATAATTAAGCAAAATAAGATAAATAAACAAGAAAGAAGAAGTGATCTTATGTGGGCGATTATAATTGCAATGCTTCCTATGAGAGAATGCGCGATGCATTTCAATTGCCAGTTAGCATAATCCCGCTGGTTCCGCAGAATGCTGTACCATTGAACCTTTGTAGTTGGCAAAAACCCGAAAATGATGTAAGTCAAGAAACTGGTTGCGCCAATTAAGTTGATGATTTCGGAGAGTAATTCAAGATTATGTCACGTACTTAACCAAAGGGTAGATCAGCACGTAAAGAGACAGCCATATGGCCTGTGTGGATTCAGTCCGAGACACGACTTAAAGACGGACTTCGAGGTCCAAATTTCCGATGTTTGAGTCTGCTACTTGGCTAAGTATGGTCAATGGTCAAGTTCAATTATTGATTTCTCCGTTAAACCTCAAGAAGGTATGCTTCTTATAGCATGCCATCAGTTCTGAAACCAAGCGAAACCATCATGGTTTGTTTTCTTTATATAATAGACTCAATTGGCACACTTTCCTCAGGTTCTGCTTGGCAACCTTTGCTCCCAAAGGTGAATTTTTAAGACTCAGCTATGTACTATAGACCTTGTTAAGTTTGAATCATCACCAAGCTGAAGAAGTAGGTGTAACCCAACATATGAGACCAAGTTAGATGCTTAGAGAATCTGAAAGCAACTCAGCTTGAAACTCGCTTTTTCACAAGGATGGAAATCTGGAGAAAGAATCAGTAGAAACAAGTGCATTTGTGGAAGCTTTTATGTATAGTGTATCTTCTGCTTGCCTCCAGAATGGAGTGAATTGAAAGAATAAATGAAAAATCGGTAACCTTCTGCTGTCTTGAGTGGACAACATTATTGATTTCTAGTACTTCATGAACACTGTCTACTATTTACTTCAGATTGACACACTGTTGGGGATTCCCCTGCCGGTAAGTCCACTGACTTTGCTGTAGTCGGAGGTGTTAGGATAGAGCAAGGTGTAGGGGACCTTAACAGGCCCAACTCGGTTCTTCAGTCTTTCGTCTTGGTTTCTATCATCTATGCCGGTTTCAATATCCACCAGCTTTTTCCCAAATCTCGCAAATGCATCAAGAGGTTCGCAATCTGCAGTCCACTCTGCAGTGTCTCTTTGCCCAAGATAAATCTCATCCGTGGAATGCCTGGACAAAATCTCTATAAGGGACACACCGAGGAGTGTTTGGAACTGGGCTGTGATCGTTTTCAGGAACGCCAATTCAGGATCCGACTCGAGCTCAGCATACTCGGGAGTGCCTGGCTCAGGCATGAAGCGGCGGCTTAAGGTTGGGCGACTTGGCATATGGCCAGCATACTGGTACTGCCCAAAATTGACAGCCGCGTGAAGAGCAGAAGCCACCCATATGATGATGGTGCAACTTGAGATGAGATCCGCTCGTGTCTTCATTTGAGGCCACCATGGCTGATCTTTAATGTCACCGTGACCCTCAGTTCGGAGCTCCATCCACCATGACTGGAGCTCAGTGTCATTTTGGATCAAGTCGCCGGTTGGGTAATAGAAAGAGCAATAATCAGCTACCCATGTTTGAATTGCTGACCAGATTTCGAGGCCATCAACAGCATAAGGGTAATCTTCTATCAGAAGTCTGAGGCCATGGGGCTTGCTTTTGTCCTCAACTGCCACTCCTCTGCAATAAAAAAGAATGGGGAGCAACATTATTGCCTGGTTAAACGCTATCAAAACAGCGTTTTTCATTTGTGTAATGATGATAAAAAAGATATTTTTTTTCGTGTATATTTATATTTTTTCGGTTCTATTTTGAATAAAATTTTCAAATAGTATCAAAAAAGTTGAAAACACCCAAAGGGTGTTTTCACCTTTTTCCTTGAACTGAATTCTCCTTATCAGAATACTACCTCTTCTCCCTCATATTTACCACCCTGTTTCAACAAACACTCACCAAACTAGACCACCCATTTTACTGGGTCTTCCTAGAAATGAAAATAGTGGGGTCCATTAATGAATTAGTTTAAAAAAAAGTTGATGAAAACGAAAATGAAATGATAAACGTACAGAAAAAATTGAAAAAGTAGATACGGAAAAAAGTAAAAGTACACAGTACAATTTTAGAACTGAATACTAAATTCTAAAAACCAAAAACGAATATAGAATACAGAAAAAAAAAAAAAAATTTGTAAGCGTACGGGCCTAAGTTTTTGTTTACAGCTAAACTACTCACCTCTTCAGCAGATCAGCAGGGAGCCCCTGCTCTGTGAAGTTCCAGTTCTTATAAATTAAAGTGGACATTTCCATTGCGAACTTTTGCGGAAAGACTGTCATTTCGAGTATCCCACCCCCGTTGATGAGGGTTTGCCGAGCCAGTGCATTTATTTGCATTGTATCACGAAAGTGTGGGTGCAGAAGCTTGTGGATTGGGTGAAGCACACTCAGCTGTCTATTTGCTGCAATGACAAACGGCTCTATTACCGCATGAGTGTTTAACCTGCAACCAGTATCAACTCAGTCGGTAAGCAGTGAAAATCGACGCTGCTAAGGTGATAGCGCTGTCTTAACAATTATTCATCAGTCATGTAAAAGTACCAGTGACTAATGAGCTGATGATAGCCGGAATCATTAACAGCAGCATAAGCTTTGGCCAGTTGCCAAATTGTTCCGTCAGTTCCATGCTCGGCTGGAGTGAAAACTTGGCTGGTGGCACCATATTTCTGTCCCTGTGGATGGGGTAAGCTCAATTCTATTGCCAGTGGCTTCAGTGTTCCATCGTCTTGGAGTAGAAGGAGTGTCCGGCTAGCATACATCTTCGTTGACGTTGTGTTAATGCGTTCCAGGTATGACATCACTGCATCATGATGATCTAATATGAACAGCCTCTTGTCCTCAATTGCCTGTAGTTGCATTAAAGTGAACAAAATAAGTACTCTTCTATTTAGATGCATAACATGCTACTGCCTGTTCTTGTCACTGATCAGTGATTGGCAAAGTACTTTGGGAAAGAATGATGCAGAAATGTTACTTTGTCTACAGTAAGCCCTTTCATGTTCTTCTCGATGTGGTCCCTTGTCATTGAACTTGTTTGGTCGCCATATTCCTTTGGGTCTAGTGTGCTAGAAGGTGGAAACTCCTGATAAGTTGAAATAGTGAACTGTTTCAGCCCAGAAAGTCAAATCACCACTAGCAATTTCCTTATCTGCAGCAGTCTATATGTTACCTGGAGGCCACGGATATTCACAGGGTTGACTCCAGCAAGCATTTCACGTGCAAATTCTTCATCTGTCCTCCAGGCAGACCTGTCCTCTGCAGCTTAACAGAAGGAGTTTATGTTATCGACATGAGGTATAGTTGATTCATTTTTCCTCAAAGGAGGACTTTAGACGTCAAAAGGCCACGTTGAACGTAAACTAGCTTGTTTATACCTTTGATTACATCAGGCAGCGGAAATTTCAGGAACCGCTCACCATCAGAACGAGTTAGTTCTCTAAACATCTCCCAGGGTATGCAGTCCCTAAGCTTCTCTAGGGTGTGCCCACCTGGTAGCTTAACCCCACCTTTGTAGAGGCTCAGTACATCTTCAAATTTGTCAAACTCTTTAGGAGTTGTGTCCAGTAGTGCAATCTCTCCAACCACCACCTGGCTTATAGATTTTAGAGCATAGGCGAGGAAATCTGAAAACTTGACATGATTGAACTTTTCATCTCGCGGAACATAAATGTTCAAGTTCAGAAGTGGCAATCTGCTTTCACTTGTAGGATCTGGAAGATTAACAAAATGGAGCTGGTTAGGGGAACATGATTACTTCTTGCTGCTAGAATACTCACAAATAAATGTACGATTTGTTATCAATTGAAAGTGCTTCTTGCTTATGAACAAGCATTGTCATTCTCAAGTATCCGAGTTTTTTTTTTTTTCCGTGCAACGTATATAACTCCCAGTAAAGCACAAGATAAAAAGGATAGAATGTAATAGAACTAATCATTTAAAAAAAAAAGATAGGTAATGAGTCTTCTGATTACCAGTTTTTGTCGGCTTGCGACCGGTTCTTCCTCTTCTTGGGTACGGGTACTTCTGTGATCCACCGAGCACAGGGCGAGCATGGTCTAAGCCCTTGTCTGGACTTCCTAGATCGTTGTAGTATGCGTAGTCATATACTCTATCCCACTCTTGCAGCTTACCTGACCCGTTACCACGAAGATTACTAAGTTCTTCTTCTCTGTATTGGCGCAATGGCTCTGGTGTATGACACGGTAGGTAGCTCTGATAACAAGGGAAAATCAAAAAATTGGCTAGTCAGTGTCTTTATCTATTTTTCATAACCGCTTCTTCGTGGTACATTCTTTGATGAGACCACATAAATTTCTTTGACGAAATGATTGAATTCAAAGTGCTGTAGCCACTAAATTAAAAGCCATGTAGCTTAATAGATCTAAGAGAAGGACTTGACTAATACTAGAATTATGAATTATGAATTTGGCACAGACAAACCAAGTATAACAAACACCTATCATATCGTGAAGGACCATATGTTAAAGCACACTAGCAATATGGGCCATATGTTACGCTTATATGAAACCATAAAGTTATGGCTGGTGCCGTACTCTCTAATGATTGCCATCGTTGAATCATCTTGTTCCTTGAAAGGTGAGACTATTTTTGCACCCCTTTTGACAAATCTCATCCTCTTTTCGTTGCTATAGATGCATTAGCAACAAGTTTTCTGGCTTTTTAGTGTCAAAAGGGTGCCGAAATAGCATCTTCAAATGTAAAGCTAAAGTAAAAACTCAAAAGGCAGATGACACTGCACACTTCAGAATCCTGATATGAGTCTACTTCTTAGGATGCTCATCAAGTCAAAGATGGGAATACCTTGTTTGCAAAGAAGACACGATTATAGTCGTAACGGTGCGCAGGGTAGACCCAAGAGTTGCAGACGAAATGGACCTTGCCGTGGCCGAGAACGTCTTCTAAGACGACCGTCTTGAGGTAGAACTCGCTGTGATGGCTGTTCTTTATGATGAAGGCACCAGGAACACCCATGGACTCGTCCCAGTCGAATGAAACGTTGAATTCAGCAACGTCTCCGGCTGACATGGAGGTGAAAGTTGTTGCCCATTTTTCCAAAGGTGCTGCTTTCCCGAGCTTTCCCTTTAATCCATTTGCTAAATATACATATGCACAACAGAGTTTTAGCTCAGATAATTCAATAATGTAAAGATCAGATTTGAACATACGCATAACAACTCTTCTACGAAAAATGGACACGGTTAATGTTTCCCAATTGATTCTTTTTATAATTAAACTGTTCACATTGAACAGGACAGACACATTGTTTGGTTGCAGGAAAAAGAAACAAAGAACGTGAGTTAGATATGGTGATTAACCCATAGCCGCCGACTTAGTGTCCAAAAGTTGATTAGGGTACAAGTGTGACAAGAAGTTGATTTTTGTCAAAAGTTTAACATATGTTCATGGATAGATAGACAGAGAGAGATAGTAACCTGGGTCACATTGAGCAGCACTGATCAGCTGTATTGAGACACCTTTGCCCACCAGTTCATGAAGGCGATCAAGAAGGGAAGTGCCATGATCATTCAAGTCCAGGACCTTCTTCTTCATCAGCAACACTGTCCCTTTGACCGTCCTTTCGTCACTGCCATTGTATTCGATTTTGCTGCTTTCGTTCTTTCCACAGGTCGTCTCTAGTATCTTCTGCAACATCTCAAGTGACATACAGTTCCCCATGGCAGAAGCTGGTCTAACTCAATGGATTCAAAGACGGTATTAGCAGAAGTGTAAACACGAGGTAGGAGAGCAATCTAAGAGTAATGCTTAGGCTCTATGTTTGATCCTTGGCTTGTGAATACTTCAGCTTTTCGTTGAGAACACGAGAGGTAAATATAGATTTTATGAGTACATGTCCTTTTGGACACTCTTATCTAGTGGTTGGGACCGATTCAGGGCCTCCTATCTTGGCCAGCTTTCCTTGATTCCACCTTGGCCACCTCATCTGACTTTACCACATCAATTTACGCGTATGGGTAAAGGTTTTGGCGACTTTGTTGCAAATTCTCCGTTAAAGTAATATCATTGTCTCGTGGTACGTACAACCTCAAGAGACTATTATGAGTACATGCCCTAGGTGGAGAGCCTAATTCGAAAACAGGTCAACATAGGAAACAACTTCGCCGCCGGGACATCGTAAGAAGTCATTATCCAGAGGATGATGTCCCGCACCTATGACTTACCCGGGACAAATTGTTTCCATTCAAGCATACAATTGGGTTAGCATACTAGGCTATAGGATATTATTTATCTCAGTCCTCAGACCTTGGTCGCATGCTGGCGGCTACCTGTATGAACCAATTAATTGTAACATAATCTATGTGAAATAAATGTTGTCCATATTGCATGGATGCACTGATTTGGTAAAAGAGGCTTGAACACCGATGATGATGATAAGATAAAGGAGAAAAAGGAACTTTTGGACGTAGTCATTTTAGAGAGACCGTTTGCGTTGATTCTTAGAAGTAGATTTTGATTAACTCAGAATCAGTTTTTAAAATCAGTTTTAATCCATTTTAAACATAATAAACTAAAAATTATTGAAGGTATTTGGATAAAGAGCATTTAATGTTGTTTATATGTAAGGATATTTTGGTAAATCTCTTGGTCAAACCTGATTTTTCAAAATTAATTAAACCTTAATCCAAAAAAATGAGGATTATGAATTTAATCAGTTTTGAGTACATTGGAACAGATTTAATCGGTTTATATTTTTTGTCAAACACTTCAAAACTGATTTAATCTAGATTTAATCAGGTTTGACCAATTTAGAATCAATCACAAACACTCTCTTAATCATTGCATGCATTAGTCGTGCCTTAAGATTATGAATATCCGAAAGAGGAAGAGATCTCTATATCTTGTTCTTCTTAGATTATGAATATCCAAAAGAGGAAGAGATCTACATCTTGTTCTTATTGTACAAATTTGCTTGAAAGTTGAAATTCACCGGCTCTACTTTTACTTTTAGGATGGTCTATGACTGGGATGTTGGTGAGGTAAGGCCTTGCATTTTTGTCTAGAGAAAAATGTTGGTTACTTTTGGAGAAAATATCGAGTGAGAGAATGTCTGGGTTGAACATTAGGCGTTCTTTTTTTGAGATATATATATATATATATATATATATATATATATATATATATATATATATATATATATATATATATATATACTAATCTGTTGATAGCGCTAGCAAAATGGGGTATTTTGCTAGCGCGATCTGGCCGTCCATCCTGAAAGATGGACGGCCCAGATCCTGCCTTTTTGGAAATCTGTCAGTCGTCCATGAGACTGTCTCGCGGACGGTCTTTTTTACCTTTTTGCCCTCGTCCCATGTCCGCGAGACTGTCTCGCGGACGACATTCAGTTCCTGACATGTGTCAGGAAAAGGCGCCCGCTACACAGTGTAGCGGATGACCTCTAGGATGACACATGTCAGGACCTGTCCCGTCGGTTGCTTCATCCTTTACATATAACTCTCTCCTATTATAGATATTATTAATCAGATCGGGCAATCAGCTTTTATCAGTTCGCTATATTCTCTCTCTCTCTCTCTCACATCTAACCCAAGCCGCTACCCCATCTAGAACGACCCACATCTCCGGCGACACCACCGTCCTCCCCTCAACGCCGACCTCGATGGCTTCTGGATGGAAGACCACCTACGATTTTATTGGCAACTTGCACCTGGCAGGCAAAGACTTTTTCAAAGTCATGATGCCGGGATTTGAGAATGAACTTATAGGTCATCCCTCTTTCTCTGTATTTTCGTGTGTTAAAAGTTTGATCTTTTATTTTTCTTAATCAAAACTAACTTCTTTTTTGTATTGTGTTTGGTAGGACATACCGAAAGCCTTTACTAATCAATTTACAACAATTCATGAGAGTGCAAGATTATATAGCCGCAAGGGGGCATGGCAGGTTGAAATCAAGCTGAAGCCCGGCCGACCCCAAAAAAAGCAATTCGCAGAGGGTTGGAACATCTTCGTGCGCCAGCATGGCCTCGAACTCGGGGACTTTGTAGTGTTTGAACACCTTGGATGGTGGGATTTTCAAGTTGTAATCTTTGATCGGAGCGCTTGTGAAAAAATTTCGATGCCCAAATGTGAATCCTAATTTATTATTAATAAAAAAATTTATGTTCTTGTTCATTATGTTTCCAAATTTTTTCTCACTTAATTGTGCGGTTTTTGTGAATCATACATTATTTATTGTTTATCGATATTGAGATTGTTAATTCCGTCGCTAAAACAAGTCTTCGGGCGCCAATTTATTAAAACAGCATTAACCTACTATGTCGCTAAAACAAGTCTTCGAGCGCCAATTTATTCCAATTTATTAAAGCTGCATTACGCTACATTGTATAGCTCTACTATATAGCGGACACCAAAGTCTAGCTCTACAATATTGCGGACATAAGGCCTCCGCTTCGGCCGGGGTTCAGGAAGGTCGGAACTAAATGTCTAGTCCGTGCCAACCATTTTCTGGTCCAACACTTAGTTTTTATTTTTTGGTACTCTTTTCTGTGTCCGCTATATTTTTTGGTACTCTTTTCTGTGTCCGCTATACTATGTAGCGGACGGCCTATCCGACCCTTAATTTTTTTCTACATCCGCTGTACTATGTAGCGGACGGCCCCGCTTTTGGTTCTGTTTTCTATGTCAGCTATACTATGTAGTGGACGGCCCTGCAGATTACTAACTATCTATATCCGTGATACTATATAGCGGACAGTCCCGCAGAAGGTGGAGCGACGGGACAGGACCTGACAGGTGTCAGCGCGCGCCAGTCCGCTACACTGTACAGCGGCCATCTGTAGCGGTGTCCCATCAGGACTTTAATGTTGTCCGCTATATTGTATAGCGGACAGCAAATATATATTCAAAAAAACCCTAACTTCGACACTCTTCTCCATTCTTCCTACTCACAAATATTCCCAGCGGCGTTGGCAAGCAGATCTGCGCAATTTCTTCATAAGAGCAGCTTTAATACCCTAATAGATCACGTAAGTTCACAAAATCAATCCTTTACATGTTTGCAGTCTATAGTTGTGATGAATATTGCGTTTTATGCGTGGTTTTGATTATACATTGAGCATGTGCTAGCGATGATGAGGATTTATATATGTATGTATTTGTTCATGTGCTGGCATTTGTAAAATCCAATTCCATATATATCTATTATGGAGCTGCTCATATATGTTATCATTGTATGTATTATGCATGTGCTAGCGTCGTATTTTTGCGAGCAATTATCAAAATCCAAAACGTAAAATCCAAACTGAGAAGGTTTTTCCATAGTTTCAGTTGCAAAAAATGGAATTTAACCCTGGACCAGAAGATCCATCCGTATTATACGACCAATCCAACCATATCAGTACGTTCATATGGGATGGTGGAGTAAGATACATTATTTATCAACTTTCTTATTCTTACGAACGTTATTTTACCGTTCGTTTTGCTTAAATTGTATTTATTAATTCGTAGGAAAGAGAACTTCTCACTACCGTAGAAGTATCTCGCGAGTTCACAAGATAAGAATTGAACAAGTCCCAGAAAAAGATACTGCGTGAAATTGGGTTTGGGATTTTCACACATGGGCAGATCTTTCAACAGCTTGATCGGGCCTTGATAGGTGCCCTTGTTGAGAGGTGGAGAAGTGAAACGAATACGTTTCACTTCTCGCTCGGAGAGATGACAATTACCCTAGAAGATGTAGGGTTCATCTTAGGGTTGCCGGTGACGGGGCGGCCTGTAATTGCTCCTCCGTCAGACGCAACGAATAAGAGAACGGCGCAGGACTTCTTCACTTCGATACCCCAGGATCAATTTAGCATTGGTGGTATAAAGTTGAAGTGGTTGGTAGATACCTACGGGGTTTTGCCGGAAAACTATACGGGCCGTGAGCTTGTGGTGTACACAAAAGCCTTCTTCGTGGACAGAGATCGCCTCGCTGGCGCCGGGAGTTTGGTTAGACAGTGGTGTCATTTCGCACTACGTGCAAATTCTGAGGCAAAGGTGTCGGGAGCATCCAAACATCGGTCCACGGGTGTTTATTTTGGATGCTTTTTTTCATCAGATCCTAGTACAAAAGTGGCACGACTGGGCCAGTGCAAGGAAGGGGAAGGGGAGAACCCTGGGCCAGTGGAAACCGTCCGCTAATCTACAAGCATATCTTGCTAGGGATAGTCCAGTGAGCGCAAGTGTTGCCGACGTGTTTCTAATCCCCTTTTTAGGGAATGCCCACTGGTACTTGGTTTGCTATGAACCATTAGAGAGCACGGTATCAGTCGTCGACAGTCTCTACGATGATACAGACGTGATGCCTGTGATTGACATGTACCGAGGCATAGGCCAGTTGGATGCCATGGTAAGATCATGTTTCCTTCTTATTGTAACTTGCATATTATAAAACTGATAAATCTTATTATGTTTGCTATGTTTAATGTTTAATGCTTACTATGTTTCTCGCAGAATCTATTTGCTGCCTTGGTCAATGGTAGGCGTCGGGAGAAGGTATCGCGTAGGCCGGACCTCATTTTCCTATTGAAGAGGAGTAGGCCCAAGCAACATAATTCCTCGAACTGCGGCGTCTTCCTCTACATGTACATGGATTATATTTATCGGTCTGAGAGCCTCAAGAAGACTGTCTGGAGCCGAGAATGCATACAAGGCTTTAGGTATAGGATTGCTTGGGAAACTATGAATGGCCGGCCTAGAGCTATTAGGTTTATTGTAAATCCGTGTAAGGAACATCATTCCCGCGGGAGATGAGGGCCCCCAATTGACATTTTAACGTTATATTCAACACTTTTTAAAAAAAAACATATATTGAATGCGATTGATTTTATTGACCGATATGGTTGTGTTGAATTCAATTGAGTTTTTTATTTGTGGTCAGAGATAGCATTTTGACTGATCTGTGATTTTAACGGTGGGAAACCAAGTGTTGGATATCTGTCTATCTGCAGGGCCAGTGTTCAAAAAATAACCAAGTGTTGGATAGCAGACATAGAAAACATAACAAAAAAACTAAGAAAAAAAACTAAGTGTTGGATAGCTAGGTATTCTGCGGGGCCGTTCGCTACATAGTATAGCGGACACAGAAAAGACATCCAAGAAAAAAAGAAAAAAAACTAAGTGTTGTATAGCTAGGTATTCTACGGGGCCGTCCGCTACATAGTATAGCAGACACAGAAAATAGAACCAAAAAACAATTAAGTGTTGGATAGTTAGGTATTCAAAGTGGCGAGGAGTCTGCTCTGCCGTCCGCTACATAGTGTAGCGGACGGTCTAAACACCAAAAATATTCTCAGTACCTTAGGTTTCTAATGTTGTGCTGCGCAGTGTAGCGGACAGTGTAAAAAATCACATAAAAAAATGAGAGTAAAGGTTATTACAAAAAAATCATTACTAAAAAATTATTACAAAATGTCCGACAGGTTTGATGGCTCATAAACGATTATTACAATAAATATTCAGTAGACTAAAGTTCCACTGCAGCTTGTTCGTCCTCATCTTCGGCGTCATCTTCTTCCCCGTCTTGCAAAGGCACTGGACTTATCCCCAGTGCCTTGTAATGGTTCCGCTTTTCGTGGTTGGTTATTTTGTTGCACAATGCACACCTTCTTAGCTTTTTTTGGTTGAGTTGCCGTTTCAATAGAGCTTTTCATCCACGTAGATCTCTTGTGGCCTTTCGTTTGCGATATAATTGGATCCAAAGGCCGGATATCATTGTCGTCTCCCTCCCCCGGCTCATCATCTCTGATCCCATCGTAGGCTCGGTGTCAACCGCATTGCTGACTGAAGCTGCTTCCAATTAGTCGACGATGGGCTCTTGCTGCTGAGCTACCTCGAGGAGATGTGTTATATCCGACCATTGTAGCAGCACCCTTACGGACAAACGGGTGAACATCGTCACCAGATGATTATACTGCAACGTCTCTGATTCTTCAAAGTCAGTATACGGGTGCTCCGGAAAGGAAATGGTACCGTGCAACCTGTTTGCACCTTTCGTCCACCGTGGCAGGACGTATTTATCGGGGATTGTCCTGATATTCTTCAGTGTGAAAAACCGCAGAATGTGTCTACACAGGATGCCATGGAACTCAAACTTCTTGCAAACACATGTCACCGAGTCCGTCAATGTGTCGTGGGTCACCGTATAAATTCTGCGCAGCTTCTCAGGGACGAGGTCATTCACGAGCGAATAAACCTTGTACTCACGCGACGACTTTTTTGCCACCTTGTTTATATTGTATCGGCCCGATTTTTGAAGCTCTACTTGGTATAGCAGGAAGATCTCCTTTGTATAGACTTTGGCACCGTTCAGCTCCAGCGGGGTCTCAAGCAACCTTCTCCTTTGCTTGTACGTGGTTGCAAAGTCTGCAGCCCTTTCTTTCACGAATAACGACGCAACCGCTTTTTATGCAGATGTGACGAAACTCTTCAAATTGGTAGTTGTACACACATAACTATCGAACGTGGCATTCATAGATTCACTCCTGCCCGTCGTTTTCATGCTCGCAGAAAAATGCCTCCTCGTGTAAATGCCAATCCATTGCTCTTTGAGCCCGTACAAGTGCTGGAGCCACTCTTTGTCTTGCAATGAGTAATCCCGAACAAGCTTTTCCCACCTCTCCTTGAATTCCTCAATCGTTAATGACTTGAGCACGCATTTTTCAAAATCCTGTTTAAAGTCTGGATACTTTGCGTACATGTGATGCAGACATTTCGGGTATTTGTTGCTTATGTGCCAAGTGCACAAGTTGTGTCGAGTATTTGGGAAAATGGTAGCAATAGCCTTCTTCATTGCCAAATCTTGATCGGTTATGATAACTCTGGGTGCTTTGAAGTTCATTGCTTCCAGCCACACCCTAAACAACCATTCAAAAGAACTCTCGCTCTCGTCCCTTAACAAGGCGAACCCGAACAGGATGGACTGATAATGATGATTGACACCCGTGAAAGGAGCGAACGACATCGAGTACTTGTTGGTACGGTATGTGGTGTCGAAAGTCACGACATCCCCAAAATACTTATAAGCTAGCCTCGAACGACCGTCGACCCAAATAATTGTGCTAACTCGATGCTCGTCGTCAAGTTTATAGTCGAAGGTAAACTGCGGGTTCTCCATCTGCATCTGTTTCAATAGGCTCATTGTGGATTGAGCATCATTGAGGTCATACGCGGCTCGTCTATGGGTTCGGACCGCGTTATGAACGTCTGTTGTGTTAAAGTTTAACTTTTGAATTCCCCCAGCCTGTTCAGCAAGAACATTAATCATGTCGGTAGGTCCTAGCCCCGCATCGCTCATTGTGTGAATTAGGCTCCTCGCGACCTTACCCATCTTCTTGTGTTGATGCATCTGACTCACCTTAGAAGGGGTTACTAACGGGTGATTGTGTGCCAGTTCCAGGCTGGTAATAAGCCAATGATCTTGTTTGGCTTTATAGCTTACGAACATCTTGACCTGGCAATTCGTGCGCGCAAAGCAGTCCCGTCTTCTCCGCGCATACCCTATTTCGTCATCATCACTGTCATCGTTGCCTACGCGTGTCTCACTTTGCACTGGGTTTCTGCCCCTATGACACTCGTATAAGCGAGAGCATATCCTTTTCGATACGCTGCTTGTTCTTGTAGTTTTTATTCTAATGCCAAAACCAACCCTCAATGAATACGCTCAAAAACATTCTCCAGCTTCTTCCAATGTTTGAAAGGTTCGTCCTGGATACGGATCACTAGCATCTACGGGGGTGCTGGAGCTCGACACGAAATCAGACATTGTAAAACAAGACCTATATAAAAATAGACTACGCTTAATAATCAAATGACATTTTCAACTGAAAATATTATCTCAAAATTATCTTGACGAATAGACCGATTTAGGATACCATATACATAATCTTAAAAGTGTCTCCCATTTTGCTAATTATAGATTTATCGAACATAACAAATTAAAATTACTAAGATAAACAGACAAATTCACCATGCCAAAATACAACAAACATATCTTAAAAAATTCGAATTTAAATAGAATACATGTGTCGAAGTTAGCGAACCTCAAAAAAATTGAAATTAACTATAATTAATTAGTTTAAAGTTAACAAATTAATTTCTAGAACCACACAAGTTGATGAATAAAGTGACAAATTTCTAGAACATCACCAAAGATCTATACTTTTTTGTCGAATTTTTTTTTTACTTTATCAGTCAATCCACGCAGAAAACTTTTGAGATCACAAATTTACCTTGCTTGAGTGAAGCTTAAACCAAGTGTTACTCGAAGCTTGAAGGGAGCTGAAAATAGAAGCAAGTGAATCTAAAGGCCGCGGAAATTTACTGAAAAAGTTGATAATTAGGGAACTTTGGGTAAGAGGGCAATACTGTCCGCGACACTGTACAGCGGACATAACTCCCGACAACTCTGACACGTGTCAGAAATAAATGTCCATAAATAAATTTTGCATATAGCGGACACTGTTAACGTCACAGATACCAAGGGGCACAGTTGTCGGGGCTTTGACAGGAGACTTTCTCGCGACCGACGAGACAGGTCCTGACATGTGTTAGCCTAGACGTCGTCTGCTACACTGTGTAGCGGGCGCCTTTTTCCTGACACATGTCAGGAACTGAATGTCGTCCGCGAGACAGTCTCACGGACGACTGACAGATTTCCAAAAAGGCGCGATCTGGGCCGTCCATCTTTCAGGATGGACGGCCAGATCGCGCTAGCAAACTAGTAACTTAACCTAAGTTGCTAGCGCGATCTGGCTGTCCACGGGCGAGAATGGACGGTTAGATCGCGTGCCACAACAACGAATTTTTTCACCGTCCGCTACATAATGTAGCGAACGGGAAAAAAATTGTCCGCTACATTATGTAGCGGACGGCCCAACAGCACTAGCAACTTGCTAGCGCTAGCAGTGGATCTGCTCCCACACACACACATATATATATATATATATATATATATATATATATATATATATATATATATATATATATATATATATATATCTGCAACAGGTTGTTGTAACTAATGTGCTTCTCAAGATAAAATAAGCAATTGGATATTGTTATTTGCAGATTAGTAACCAAACATAAATAGTCTTGTGAAAGAATGTGAAAAATTCATCTATTAAAAGAAATCTTGAAAGTCGTTTATAATGCTCGAAAATATCTGGTTATTAAACCAAACATCACTTTTAGAGGTCATAACACTCAATCAAAGGTCACGATCGCAACCTTAGAAATTGGACCCCAAATGTCCATAATTCGAAAGTTTCCAACAACCAAACATAAATATCTTGTGAAAGATGTGAAAAACTTCATCTGTTATTAAAAAAACCTTGACAATTGTTTATAATGCACCAAAAGGTTTGGTCATTGATCCAAACGTCACTCTTAAAGGTCATAACACTCCATCAAAGGTCATGATCGCAACCTTAGAAATTGGACCACCAATGTCCATTATTCCAATGTTTCCAACAACCTTATTGATGAGGTGAAGCTCTTGGATTTTCACCCTCAAAAAGAAGAAATGACAACTCCTTGCTAATTACATGTTCTCTAATCTGGAATTAGTTAGGCATCAAAAGTTAGGGTCTTGGACCTATAAAGTTGGGCAAGTGGAACTATTTTAGGCAAAATCATGGCCTTCGCCAAATGATCAAGAAAGATAAGGTAACCAACTAGGCAAATGGCTTCAAACAAGTCACCATAATGATAACCCAACTTGCATATGGTACAAGGAAAAGAAGACAAATTAACAATTTCATCCAAAAGGCATGTTCGTGTCATTAAACCGTGTGTGCAAATCGATTAATCAATTAGCCAAGTTGTCTATTGGGTCAAATTATGTAAGCTCTCTGTTTCAGTCCCTCTGGAAGTTCTTTAAGAGTGTGAGAGACATATTTCACGTTTGATTGTTTCGCTTTTGGTAATGGCGAATCAAATTACTAGTTGAATTATTGGCAAAATTATTGGAAGATTGAGCTATTTGTGTTGAGGAAACGTGATTGGCGAGTTTCACAATACAACATATTATCACTAGTACATATTATAGATTAAATGCAGCAAGAGAAAGTTGAGAGAAAGAGTGAAAGCGTGAAAACAGACAAAACTGATACCTATATTTAATAGTAAATTAAACAGAGAGATATGAGAACGACGTGAGCATGTGGCAATATTTATTGACCAAGACAAGTTGGTCAACTTCTGCAAAGGTCTATTTCAATTTGCATTATTGTACTGTACTCTTATTTTGGGCCAGAATGTGTCTCTCTTGTATGGTACGGTCTGCAGTGGCATGTGGTACCTGCCAGCTTTCTAATTCATCATGCATGAACTTAGGGGCGTTTGACAGGATTTTTTTTTGTTCTTTTTTTTTCAGTTTTGAAAATTGAAAAAAATAGGAGTGTTTGGTACCACTTTTTTTTCAATTTAAAAAGTGACTTTTTAAATTGTAGAGTAAAAAAAAAAGAAGAAAAAGTTCTTTTCGTTTTCACTTTAATTTTTTTTTGAGACCTCCATCACAACTCACCCACCGCCACCCGGTAGCCACCGACAGCCACCTCTGGCCTCCGGCAGCTACCATCGCACGGCGGTGGGCGGTGGCCACCACCGGACGGCGGTGGGCGGTGGCCACCACCGCCGCCCGACAGCCACCTCCGGCCGCCGGCAACCACCACCGGCCGGCAGCCACCTCTGGCCACCACCGCCCCCGACAACCACCGCCGGCCACCACCACCGTCGACCACCGCTACGCCCCACCATTGCCACCGCAAACCACCTAAAAAAAAAAAGTCAAAATAAAAAGAGTTGCCAAACACCACAAAAAAAAAAAAAGTTATCAAACACCCACTTGTTTTGTAAAAAAAAATAAAATTAAGTTACTATTTAAAAACTGAAGACCAAAAAAAAAGCTCTACCAAACATAGCCTTAATTTGGTGCCATACTTTTCTTGGGTGGTATGTTTTGAGAAGAATGAACAGCCTCCGAGGTGAAACCAGAAGAGAGAAGTGGAAAAGGAGAACAGAGGAACCAGAGACTTTAAGAATTGAAAAGGGAGTGAAACGTGTGCTTGGTTTGGTTCTTTGCTTCAAATGCTATTGTGTCTGTTGATAGACCGCGTGATGACAACCAAAAGAAAAAGGGCTTAATTGCTCACTTGCAGAGTATATACTACTGGGGACGGTCTATGTAGTTAGCTTAGTTGAGAATCAATCATCAGCCACCGGTGAAAGTTTTCATGCATATGGAAAAGCAATACACCTCCCGCAATGACCCCTTGACAATGTTTTTTTGCAAAATGCAGGTGCACTGGCCGCGTTATTACGAGTCTCATAACAACATGCAAAGCATCTCTAAGTGATCCTCTGTCTTCAGCCGTCTTGCGACGCTAGGCGAGGTGATCATTTGTCTTCTTTCCTTTTTACGTTCGAAGCTTTTATCTGCAGCCTGAAGCTCTTGGCTGGAATTTCCTGTTGGCCGACATTCACAATTTTACAAGTTCTCGTTAAGATGTTAGATATAATACCTCTCTAAGTGGTTGCTATTGTTAGACATTCGGCGATGAGGCAACTCTGCAACGTAGACGAAAAATATAGACTTGCGCTCAAGGATCAGAGATACATGTTAACCATTGTAGATAGGAAAAAAATTGATTGCTATCCCGGTTGAAAGAATCTTTCTCCTACCCCTCATATAGCAACAGTTAATGGCTGATATATGTTTTTAGTGACTTTTAATTAGCGACGCTAAAAAATTGCTGTTAAGAATTGTCGTTGAAAGTATTAACAGAAAAGTAATTAGAAATATTTAATGATTATTAGTTATCATTATATACGGGATTAAAAGAAAATTCTTATAACCTGAATAGCAGCCAAAGTTTATTTTTATAGATACCCGCGGTGGTGGGGTGGGGTTTGGGGCCGTGGCTCAAGGATAGGAGACGTGTCACTATTTCAGCCATATGCATATGGGCCAGTTAAGGCCCAGGAATGTAATTGGGTTGGCCTGAAGTGAGATGAATGGATTTCTGAAGGGCCCAAAATATCTAATCCACTGAATGGACTTGGACCTTCATAACTATAGGCCTATCAAGGATACTTAGCTAAGGTCCACGGCCTTCTTCCTCACTAAGCCCGAGTTAATTATTCAGGTTTCAGATCATGCACTGATCCAGCGCTATCTCAACCTTAATTCTAACAGTTGTTGTTCAAATTGACAATGCGCTATCTCAACCTTAATTCTAACAGTTGTTTCTCAAAATGATGTGACTTGTTGTGGTTTAACTGCTTAAAAATTTTTACAATAACAGTTTAAAGTTACTTCAAATTTGTCAAGATCGCGTCATTTAAGAATTAACTTTAAGACTAAGATTGGGATCTCAATTATTTTCGCCCCATATCTTAACGGTTAATTTACATGTATAAGGAGTGTGAGAAGACGCAGAAAACTTCAAAACTGTCATGAGGTGCCTACTCCCTTTGAAATCATGATATTTGCACTTCTTTAATCGGATAGAAGTTCTAATAGTATTAAAAATTGTCACGTAAACTCGACAACTCGCGTTTAATCATGGGTGTTTGCTAGTTTAAGTGATAAGTCTATTTACATCGCAATGGAGAGACGTCAGATTGATTTACGAATACGTGAGGGTTCAATGAAGGTTTAATCCATTAATTCACACAAAAGTAAACCCGCGTTGTTGGTGCATGATCTTATTGAAAGGGGAGAAGAAACACCTGAGTACCAAGTACCGAAAAATACTACCAAGTACCAAGAAACACCCGAGGGAGTTGGGAAATCTGTGTAATTTTCCATCACATTCGTTTACCTCAATTCAATTGTATTTTAAATTATTTTTATTTTTGATAAAATAGAATTTTTCCTTGAGCTAAGCCGATTTGAATAGATTTTGCTTTTCTTTTGTTATGTTATGTGTTTTTTTAAATAATATGAATAATCATATTCAATTGCAAACCAAGTTGAAGAATAGAAGAGCCGTGTCACAGAAAAGTTTGTCTTCTTAGTTACACAAGTTGTTAGGTTTTTTTCAAGAAGACCAATGTACCTAAATTGATTATTACGATCAAATCGAAAATAAAAATCACACTAATGTGTTTGATAATGCAATTAAGCACTTTAAACTCAAAGTTTTTAACGATTTTTTTTAAGTGTGTTGATAAGTGATAACGCTTAATGTGCTATCACTTAAAAAATTATTACCAACCAAAAATAGACTAGAATTTTAAGTAAAGATGAACTTACTTAATGCTTATTACTAAATTGTAAGTGAGATAGTTAAAAGTTACTAAATATCATCATACATAAAAAGAATAATTATCATCTTAATGCTGTCACAAATAATTTGTTGGCAACACAGCCTTCACCTCATTATAATCACAGCCTCCACCAAAATAATTATTTCTTTTTGCCACCACCATCACAATTACCACAACCTAGCCACTACCATTAAGGACACTGCCACTTCCATCATACCATTGTCGCCCCACCACGTCCATATCCATCAAAACCATCTAAATATCCATCACAATACTACTGTCATGATCGCCATGCTACAGCTTATTGCCACTACCACTATTACCAACATCATATCTTAATGCGTTACTACCACCACCGTCTACACATTCGGCCCCGCCATCATCACCATCATTACTCCATTGTCACTGCTGACCACAACCACCAACAGCCAACAGAGTTTTGAGTTTTATATATATATATAGCCTCACGCGCGTTGCACTATGCTAGCCACCAAAACGACGCAGTTTTGGATAAAGAAACCTTATATTTCTTTTCCTCCACCTTTTTTTCTCTCTCCAATCTCTATGTCGCCAACACTCGGAACCCACCCATTGCGCCCTAATTCACCTCGCTCGGTCACTAGTCTCCATTGTCGAAGAACCTCAAAAATCACAACCGCGGGCCCCCCACCACCCCCACCATCAAACCATACAGGAACCCAAAACTGTCGGTGCTCTCTTTTCCTGTCACATCACAAAACCATTGGCCATCACCTCGCCCGATTTTTGGCCACCATCGTCGGCCAGTCTCCATGGCCGGTGACCCTCACAAAACAACGATCAAAGGCCACCCACAATCCCCACCATCTTAAACCACTACCAACATGCAGAAATTGTCACTGCCCGTGCTCTCTCCCCCACCACATATTATAAATAACCCAAATCAGTGCAATTGAGTTATTAAAAGAGTTAACCAAGCGGTTGATTACTGTACTATTAGGCAAATTCAACTTTAGTCACTTGACATTGATTTGTATCAAATGACCACTAAACTTCAAAATTCATTTTAATCACACCACGCCGTCAAATTAAGTTAATTTCAGTCCATTTATTTAGGAGTAACATTGTCAATTCACAGTTCACCTTATTGCTTCTTCTTCTTCACACACAGAGTAGTTTAATACCATCATTATGGAGTGTTAGGCCTCCAAACTAAATAGTTATAAACTTCAAAATTTTCAAGAACCCATTTTTGGATACTTGCAATTCTTGGTTCTTGTGGGCAGACAAGAACCCATTTTGAGCTTCTTGGTTGTTTTCAAGTAATTATGCCACAAAACTCTTCTTCATTAAACAACCCAAACCAAAGGTTGATTTAACTCAGCCAAAATTCAGTTAACAAGAACATTGGATCTTTTCCCATAAACTTGAACTTGCGCATTTGTTGAAATTTGGTATTTGCAGGTCATGGGGAGAGAAAAAGGGAAAGCAAAGTAAAAAATGGAAGATTATGAAGTGACTGAGTAGATCGGGATGGGTGATTGAATCTAAATTAACCTGCAAAGACCAAATTTCTCCATATTTGAACAGATTGGATCTTTTGAAGTAGCAAATTTTAACATTAGGGTTCTTCAAATTTGAACAGATCCAATCTACTCAAATGAAATTTGGTAAAGTGAATAAGCAGATCTAATCAGTTCCAATCTGCAAATTTCTCCACGTTAGGGTTCTTCATATTTGAACATATCCAATCTACTCAAATGAAATTTGGTGAAGTGATTGACCAGATCTAATCAGTTCCAATCTGCAAATTTCTCCACGTTAGGGTTCTTCATATTTGAACATATCGTATTTTTATATTAGCCCAAAATGATTGAGTAGAGTAGGGTTCTTCATTCAAAGACCAATATAGCCTTGAGTAACCTAACAACGTCAAACTTAATTTGACGGAGTGGCCTGATTGAAATAAATTTTAAAGTTTAGCGGTACACAAATTGATGTCCAGTGATCAAAGTTAAATTTGCCTAATAGTACAGTGGTCAACCGCGTAATTAATTCTTGTTAAAATCATAAGTTCGACTTGATTAAACTCTAATGCATAATTATTCGAAAAGACTGAATAGATGGATTTTGCATTGGATTGATTTGAAAGGTTGAACTTTCAATGTGATGGCGACTGTGGTGCTGGCCGGATTTTGGCGAACAATCGCGAAGCTCATGGGGGGGGGGGGGGGGATGGAAACTGTGGAGATAGTGGGTGGTGGAGACCGTTTGTGGCAGGGATGATTATTTATAACGACAGATGATGAAAGGTTAGTGGTTTACGGCGGGCGGCGATGGAAGATGGGTGGTCTACAATGGTCTGTGACGGTGAAAACTGTGGTGGTCGTCTATGATGTTGGTGGTGTACATTGTTGCGGCAAGAAGATAAGTGATTTTATGGCAGGGACGGTGGTGTGATGGTGGTGGTGGGTTACGAGGACAGGCCTGCCTGCTACAGAGATACGGGAAGGAGAGAAAAATTGGGGGAAGGGAGAGAGCGAGAGAGAAAAAGAGAATTTTCTTTTTTGGGTTATGTTTATTTAACCAAAATTACGTAGTTTTGGTTGCTAGCCTCGTGCAGCTTGCATAAGGCTAGTCTTATATTCGATTTCCTCTTAATGCATATTTTGGGTAAAATAGATAAATTTATAAATTAAATTATTTTTAGACATTTCGCTTTTAGTTTACCAAACATGTTAACTTATTTTTCAGTAACAAAATTCAGTCGTTTAAAATTTTCAGTTTCACGAATTCAGAACTCAAATTTTTAACACTTAAATTTTAATTTTATCAAACAACTCTTAACTCTTAGTTAACTAAACCTAAACCCAAACTTCGACTGGTTGACCAAATCACAAACGGATAAATAAAAATTTGATTGATAGAGATATATGCTGCACTTTCCACCATTTTTTTTACCAGCGACCCTTTTCCTTAGTATCCATGCTGACCCCTATTTGGTCTTTTTAGCCTGTTCATAAATGCTTGCCCGTGCAGGTACATTTTCTGTGACCCAAATTTTGTCTTTAATCGGGAATTATGATTTTTTTTAAAAATTATCCTCCAATCACTTTTGTGTCTTTTGAACGGTGCTCCAACAAAACTAATCAATAGTTAGGACCAAAAGTAACAATTATTTACTTTCATGTTATGGAATTGATACAATAATTAGGACGGGTGGCAAGAATTTTTATATACTCTTATGTCATTAACGCAAGTCAATCAGTGGGGACAGTTCTGTAAACCCTATTATAGAAATGAAATATTTCTTCTATTCACAAAAAGGATTAAAAAAAGAAAAGAGAAAGAGTGACCAAAAGAAGTTAATGCAATCTGACCAAAACACAATTTGAGCGCTCCTGCTCAACAATTGGGCTCCATTTTGTCACTAAAATTTTAAAAAGCATCCTCGTATAAATATTTTAACTGTAAAAGTAGAGATCTGGCTCAAATATCAATTCTCTGTTTATATACTATTTTCTCCTAACTCATTTTACAAATTCCACTGGCACATCCTTGGTCCTTTTGTTGTACTGCTGCACAACTGTCTTCTATTGACTAGTTGCTTGAGGTCCATTTGTTGTTTTTAGTAACTTAAAACCTTCTTAAGGGCAATTATCTATAATGCAACAAAATCATCACTACTAAAGGTTACAAAGAGTTTGATGTACATTCCAATTCTCTTTACCTATGATAGCTACCTCTAGTTGAATAATCATTAAACAGTTGCTAATGGGTATGTTCATGACACTTTAATGCCTTTAGCGACGATGTGTTTTTTAACAGAGAAATGGATTTAATTGCAAAGTCTGTGAAGCTTAGAAAATTATTTCCAATTATCATCGACGTGACCAATAAGATGGTTGAAGACTTGCTTTCGTTGTCAAAGAGTGTGAGCTTGAATTCTTCATGCTACAACGAGAAGAAGCAGACTTTATTAGCACTTGTTCAAGACCACACGTAAGAATTTTGAAACATTATGGCGAGAGTGCACCATCTTTCCATCGTTATTCTCTATATCTAAAAGCAAAAAGGCTGAATATATGCCAACCGCAAAAAGGATGAAAATTCGAGGGTGAAAAGGCATTCAACCACCGTTGAATATATGCAATAATAAAGATAGCGTACACTTTTTCTCCCCATTGATTTCAATTCTTCCTGTTAAAAAATGATAATGTTGCTTTAGGAAAAGGCTATTTTCTTGTTTATTGCAAATTGACTGGCATTTCTTAGTAAAAATATATTTTTTTATTAAAAAAATAACATAATAAAAAACATATAAAAGATGGTAAAAATAATATTTATGTTTATCTTATTACATAGATGGAGCCATCTGCACGATAATTTTTCAAATGATTTAAAAGTCCATGCTTCTGAAAATGACTCAAGTACCCAAAAACCTATATCAACAAACAAAATATAAAGGGTAGACTTGATCATCACATGATCACAGCACCAAAGCTATATTTGGCAACAAAACAAATCCAAAAATAGGAAGGGCAATAATGTAACTTACAAATAGACTTATAATAGTGCAAACTAGTATTATTATAATATATATAAATCTATAAAAGGCATAAATGTATGTTTTGGACTTTGTTTTGCTTCCAAATTGTCAAGCTGATCAAATTTATCTATCCATCAACACATTTATTGCTGGGGGAGGCCTCTAATTTTGGGACATCAGGGGATCTTCACAATCTTCCACGCCAATTCCCCGCATCTGTCATTCCCCACCGGCCAAACCCGCCCCAGATCTGCCGAGAATCGCCGTTGATGACGTCAGCGCTGGCATTCTCGCATCACGATGAGTCGCGTGTACGTATGGCGTGATTTGAGCGGGTAAAGTTGCGCGATGGGCTCGAAGAAGAAAGCGAACTCGCATCAACCGTCTCGGCCGTCGTCTCACCGTAACGCCATGTCGATCTCAGGCAAAGTCAAAAGCTTTTCAATCTGAAGTTTGAATTTTTTTTTGTTAATGCCCGATTTAATTAGGTTTTTGTGCTTGTTTTGGTGATTTTATGCGTTGGTTTGGCTTGCTGTATGGATTTGCGGAGTTGCGCTTGAGAAATTAGGTTAGGTGTTTTGAAGCGGGACATTGTGGATAATAAGTTGTGCTTCTACGGTTAAGCTGTTAGTATGAATGTGTAAAACTTAAGTTAGTACTCCATCGTTTCAATTGATTTTCGCCATTCACTTTTTGCGAAATCCTAGCATATGTACTTGAGCTGAAATAGCCATCATGAACTGAAAAACTATTGTGGCAAGTCAAGCAAGGGTAAAAGCAACGGGTAAAGTCAAAGTTAACATGTACTAAATCCATCGTACGAGTTTGCGAAACGTCAAAGGGGAAAATCTAATGAAATGGAGAGAGTAGTATTTAGGTACTTGATTAGGGCAAGCATATTATCCCTAAAATATCGCTTAATTTAGTCCCAATACGCACACATACAACCTCCATTTTCAGTAGATGTTAGGTGACATGATTTCTATGCGTGGGTTAATCTGGGCATGTGCAAATCAACAGGACTTAGCTGGACTCTACAATCTAATTTTTTTTATGATGTACTGATGGGGTAAAAGTAGGAACTTGATTGTCTATTTCAAGATTACTCATCTTACACCTTCTAGGTTTTGCGCGATAGTGGAGATGTAATACTTTGTTAAGATGAGCTTATTACCCTTTTTCTGTATGCAGCTATTCGATACCACCGCTACTGTGTTTGGATTCATTAGGTCGTTTTCTTGTGCTGTTTAGAGTTGAATCTTGGGGTTCACCTAGCAGATTTTTATGGGTCCAGGAGCTGTTTACCAGCCCTCCTTGTTTTCATGGATGGTTGACTAGTTTCCAACCTGCGTTGAACAGATAAATATGAGACATTTATTACAATGTTAGACTAGGCGGAGCTTGCGAAGTTGCCTTTAAGCAAATTTGCTCTAGAGGTTAACCCAAAATCTTCAGCCATGTATGTCCAAGCGAAAGATTGTGCAGGACTGATAGATTGCATAACGCAATCTGAAACCATTCTCAGAGAAATGCTCACATGTTCTTAATGAAAAAATTAATGTCATGGGAAACATAGAAGGTCATGGGAAATAAATAAGTCATGTTTGTCATCTTTGGTTTTTTCTACAAGTTAATACGAAGGCTTGTAATGAATCAGTAGGTAGACAGATGGAGGATCTGGACATATTTGTTGTTGGCAAAGCATACTTAATGGAATCCTTGCAACAAATGGTGCTTAGGAAATAGATTTTCTTCAAATTGGACTTTTTATTAGGATGCTTCCAGTGCCTTGTCAGCTCATACTCCATTCAGTTGGCAATATCAAGAAAAATTAAGGAGTTCAAAAGATCTTGTAGGATCGTGGACCAGATTTAACTAGCTGTAGTTCAGTTGGAAAGTAAGAACATAGAGTGAACATACCATGGTTGTCTGGCTAAATGGCTACTCAGAATGTGAAGTTTTATATGGCATACACGAGTATGAATTATTTCATTGCACTTTGTTACGCTTGTCTGTGCATTCTTAATAATTATGTTGCAATGCCATCTGGCACTATTAGTGGTATACAGCATATTATTTTTACTACTAGGAGGAGAAAGAAGTAGAATTTTGCAGCCGTTTGAAATGAAATCTTGTATATATGACCAGGTTCCTTGTGCTCATAGACATTCTCTTCTTTGCAGGACTTCGCGAAAAGCATGAACAGGAACTAGAAAACTTGACACTAACAATACAACCTTTTAAGACATTAAAGCTTTTCATTTTGGCTGTTATTCAATATCTTAAGCGGTCAGTCTTTTATCTTTTGACACATGGAGGTTGGTTCATGCTTCTTAGTACCATTCTGCTGCTGTCTGGAATACTGCTTATAACCATTGATGGTCCTCATGAAAAAGTAAGTTAAGTTGCCAGCTCTATGCATGTTTTTATTTCTTAACATTTTATATCGGATAGCATCTCTCTCCGTCACCTTGTGGAATATTAGATGTTGGAAGTTTGGACTGCTCTCTAGGGCTTAGTTTCAAAATAAGAATTAAGATTCTTCATTTCATTGTGCTGACATGCCTCTGTCAGGTTCACTAGGTCAGTTTGAGGATGACATCATTTTAACATTTGGATTGAGATATTTTATAGAAAATTACAAGTTCACATTTTGATGTTGATTGCTTTGGATTCTTGTTGATAATGGTTATATGTCACTCACACTATGCAGCATGTTGAGGAGCTTCATCAATATTTTCAGTTTGGATTGTGGTGGGTGGCCCTTGGTGTTGCATCTTCTATTGGCCTCGGTGAGAACTTTTTGTCCACCGAGTATGATAGATTTTGATTTCTTGTTAGGTTAAATTTTGTGGGCATCCTTAGTCAAAGTAGCTCAAACACGGATATCGCGTCCAACACCGACACTGAAGGGAACACCGGACGTCTTAATTTCCAAAAATAACAAACTTTGGATACTGCAGGACCTTGCTAAATATCTGTATGTATATATTATGTATGGGCATGTTTATATAAATTTCAAGTGCGTTCTGCCCTCTTGAAAAAGTGAAACACCAACTAATAAATCATAACTTATCTCATACTTGAGATTAGGTTAATTTAGACATTACATAGTGCAAGATCCCGCAAAATCAAGCCAAAAGGAAAAGATAATTGGCTTTCATCCTTCCATCCACAAAGATTGAATCAACATATTTGTCTCGTGACGTTTATTGTCCTCCGGATCTCCACATCGTCAACCTCTTCCCTTCACACGCTTATCAATTGAGATATTGATCTTCTATATCTAATTGCCTTCGTCGAAGACCCCTCTCAATGAGGCATAAGTCGATTGGAATACAATCTACCAATGGGGTTGCCCTAATCTTCCTATTTACAATACAACCCAACTTTTCCTAAATAAATAAAAGAATATCCGGACACCAGCAAGAGGTGTCTGACACGTGTCTAGAGGTGTCAGGGTTTCGGTAGGTGTCAGACACGATACCTCAACCCAGGTGAGGTGTCCGTGCTTCCTAGCCCTTAGCCCATCTTTGTGCGCAATCTCTAAACTCTAGAGAGGTTTTATGTTAGTTTTTGTAATGGAGGGGTGACCTGCAAAAACTAACATGCGCTCTCTCAATCCCCTTACCGTACGCATTATTGCGATCACCTATAACAACTATGAAGCACAGTGCACCAAAATGGTTGAAGTACCGGCATCGGGTGCGCGTCGGATGCGTATCTGGTTATTTTGATTTTTTTAGAATTTCCTAAATATCGAGTGCGACTTGGGTGCGGATAGGATCTGGCTTGGGTGCGTAGAGGATACTTATCAAGTGAAAGCACAATTTTCAAAAGAATTTCAAGGGTCAAAACATAAAATAAAAGTTTCGGGATTCTGATCATAATGAAAGAAATACTTAACCTAATAAAATACAGATCTTCTTAGTCTAAGGCTTGAACTTTGGAGGGAGGGAGGGAGGGAGGGAGGGAGGGAGGGAGAGAGAGAGAGAGAGAGAGAGAGAGAGAGAGAGAGAGAGGGAGGGCGAGCACAAGTGATACCACTGGCGACGAGCAGCAACTTCTGGCAAAGCAAAGCAACTAGGCACAAGCGCTACCACTGGGGACGAGCAGCAACTAGGCACGAGCGCGACCACCGGCGACAAGCAGCGACCACCGGTTGCCATCTCCAGCAGCATTTTTTGAAGAGTAAGTCTTGTGTCTTCCTTTCTCTCGTTTGCGGAGCTTTCACTTAATGAGCCAGAGTTGGAGGCTGTACTTTTTATGGATGATGCTGATGGAGAAAGAGATGAAGATGAAGATGTTGTTGTGGCCATGTAATCCTAAATCCTAAATTCGTGTTTCATAGTATAACAGTTAGCTACCGAAGACCACCACCTCATGCAATACCTTCCCACGAACTACCTTCTTCCAATTCCCTTACCACATGCAATACAAGAAGCATGGTAGCCATTACTTATTTGATTTTACTCTAGGGCATTTAAGTACTTTAGCTGTTTTGTGTTTCTTTCTGTCCATTCTGTATTAGGGATTTGCTTTGCATAAGTTGTGATCTAACTTCATTGTGATTCTGTCTTTGATTATCGAATATTGAGACTTAGCCAAAGGGCCCGAGTATCTCCTCGCTCTCTCTCTTATTCTCTTTCTTCCCCTTTCTCCCTAGCCCTTTCTCAGATCTTACTTGCATTTCATGTACTTTTGACATAAATTTGAGTAAAGTGAATTTCTTGTATCTTATTTTATGAAAGATGTATCTAGTCTGAAAATCATATTTTTGTATCATATCATATAAAACACGTGGAAAAAGAATTGTTCTTACAAGTATCTTCCAGTATAAGTCTTATTTACTTACATGGGTACTGTGTCTAATTACAAGTACCAGTTGCTTCCAATTTTAATCAACACATAAGATACAAAGACCAGTTGCTTCCAATTTTAATTAGTATATAACATACAAATCTGCAAACTGAAGAGCCATTTGTTTCTTTGTTTTTAAGGAAATCACGGTTCCTGATTTTTTTGTGTTTTATCACATATCTTTAGACAATTATTATGTATCTATACCCTGTATAGTAACGTTTGCCTGACACAATCGCAATATAGTATCCATTGCTAGTGTCTTGTATTACTCCTTTATCTGATCGTGTTGAAAGATTGAACTGCGTACAGTAAGACACTGACAACTATGAGGAAGACAGGGCCGTAGTTTCTTTATATGACCTGAACCGAAGTCAGAAATATTTATTATCAAGTCTAATAGCAGTCATACTCTTTTAGGTATAGTAATATTTCTTATGCATGGCAGAATGCGTTTTTATTTGTTTTGGTCACATAGCCTGTGCCGACTCTTTGCAGACCTAGTACAATGAAGTTTTAGGCTGATAAAAACTTGTAATTCTTGTCCTGTTGAAGCCTGTCACCAGGCTTGGCATGATCTATTGTAAAAGAAGCATGATTTCAAGTTTGGTTACCTTTTGAATTTTCTTTCCTGAATGATTTTCTGTCTCTCCTGTCTACTGGCGTTCTAATGATATGCCTAGAACATCCTATTGAACATAGAAGTGATTAAGGTACTTATGTTGGTTTACCTTGTACAGGATCAGGTTTGCACACTTTTGTCCTTTACCTGGGGCCTCATATTGCCTTGTTCACTATAAAAGCAATGCAATGTTGTCGTGTTGATATCAAAAGTGCACCATATGATACAATACAATTGAAAAGACGCCCTTCATGGCTTGAGAAGGATTGCTCAGAATTTGGGCCCCCTCTGTTTTCATCTCTACATGGTTCTCGGGTTCCACTTAGTAGTATATTGCCGCAGGTCCAGTTAGAGGCTATTTTGTGGGGCATAGGGACTGCACTTGGAGAGCTTCCTCCGTATTTCATTTCAAGGGCAGGTATGCTTCCAGAAAATAAGTGTTTTTCTATTTTTAGCACATTGACGACTTTTAGTACATTCCGAGAACAATTGCCTGTTGGCCTCTAGGATCACATATAAAAGTGACATAGTAATCCAGAATCTTGGGGACACTTATGCTAAATTTTAAAACATTATCCTAACCCAATGATCATGAATAATGTTGTTGAGATGTGTTTTGGGACTTGTAAGCAAATTGAATTCCACCTTTTAAGCATTTTAAGTATCAAAGTTTTTTCCCTGTTCAGGTCATTTAGTTTGTCCTACGATGATTGGGCTTTCACTTTCCTGCAAAAACTGATGCAATTTCCATGAATTTTTATAAAGGTGGTTATTATTGAAATTATGAAAGCACTAGGCTTTCGACAATGACAGCATTGTGCGATGCTGGCATTTGCTGGTTACGAGGTTTTGAAGAGCCGAGAAGAAATATGTTTGAATCTTACTCATGCTTAGAAGGCAGAAAGGACCTCTCTTTATGGCGCTAGTGCCTATTCCCTCAGAAGAGCTAAAGTCGGGTCAAACACACTGGATGCCTCATTTTTGTTCTGTTAAGAAACAAAACAACTATCTGGTCGAAAGATTCTGTATGAGATCCCACGTTTGGTTTGTCATGCAATGTTGTTACCCTGATGTTCCTTCATCCTTCAGGGCGTTATGCCTTGAGCCTTTCTTGCTGTGATTGATATACAGGATAATATTTCTTAGCAGCATCTTTAATATAATGTTTCTAATTGTACATCCCTTCTTTTATAGGTAAATACACGTGCATAAGAAATAGAATGATCACCTTTCAAAACTTGAAAAGACTACCCAAAAGAGCCTTATAAGCCAAATAGGCTTCACCAGAATTAATAACTTCCTCAGCCAGGAAAACAAGGTGGACAAAAAAACTCAGCATCCTCCTGCCATAAACACCAAAACCAAACACAGAGGGATCTAGTCCCAAAGCCTCGACCTCAGTCTACGTGCCCTGAAAAGGGGACCAATACCTGAACTGATCCACCACCATATGGGGCATCAATCAATGATTACTCTCCAAACAAGACATCAAAGTCCATGATTACGTAGCCGCTGCACTCTGAAAAGGAGATGTCTATAGATGCTCCGTCCCTCCTACACAAAGCACGGGTTCACATTGATCCTCCTCCTTTTCAGATTGTAACCTGTCACAATATCACTTCTAGCTGTCTCCAAAGAGAAAAGCTAACAAATGGAAGGGACTGAAGAGGGCCAAGTATCTTTCCAAGGGAAAGAGCCTCCAACCTTAGTCACTTGAGTAGAGGAATAGGACTTCACTGACAAGACGCCTCTAGGAACCCCCTCCCCCCCCCCCCCCCCCCAAAAAAAAAAAAAAATGACCCACCGGCTGAATCTTATCCACTCTATCCCAAACCACCACCAAAGGATACTAGAGCTTCAACAAAATGTAAAATTGCACCTAAAATTTCCAAGAGTGGTCACCATCTTGGAAAGAATTCAAAAACAAGGCTGTAAAAGAACAGCACAGCTCCTCGTCGCTGCACCATTTGTTCAACCAGAATTTAACATGAACCCCACTTCACCCCAGAAAGGAATATTCTTCTTAAATCATTTCCAACCCCTGCTTATACCAATTTGCAAGCTCGAACTATTAAGACCGAGAAAAGCCAGGTTTCCAACACCCGTCAATGCAACCCAAAATTTTCCCACAATTAACCTTCTCCATCGAGAGGAAAGTGGAACTCTTTGATCCCTCCCTTTCTCTCCCCCTCCCCCCTCTCACCCAACCCCCCAAAAACAAAAGGAGAACCAACGACATCTCAACTAACTAAGGGGTGTTTGTTCTTCATGATGCTCCTTCCCACAAAAATCTTCTCTGCTTCTTCAATCTCTTAGCCACTGAAACTGACATTACCATCACAGACATGAAATAAGAAGGCACAGACAAGAGGGTACTTTAATTTGAGCCAACCGCTTGCCTTTAGACAAATATATTTCTTCCAAATGGTGTAACGTCTTTCGAACCGTTCCACAACTGGGTTCCAACAGGCCTTAGGTCACTCGGCACCCACGTTCGAAGCAAACAAAGTGATACCAGGGACGACACACCCTCTTGAATAATCTCACTCATGGCCATATTATTTTTCAACCCAGAGAAAACCTGAGAGAATAGAAGCACAAGCCTTAATAATGCAGTTCTGACATGTCTGCATCAGAAAACACAATGATGTCATCAGCTAATAGCAAACATGAGACTTTGATTGTTTCTGCAGTGATCTCTGAGGCTTCAGGGTGATAATATTATGCATCGATCAAGGTCCCCTGCGATGCTAATATTTCCTGCCTAATTGTGAAGTTTCTGTTGGATAAAGTGTGAGAAACAGTTTTGATTACGAGATGGCCCACATTGTGTATCCAAAAAATGTATGATGCCATTATTTTCTATTGTCGGGTCGGCAGATGATCCCCAGATTCATATAGAGGCCTGGAACGTTTATAAATTAAAGATGCTTCTTCTTCATTTCTTCAAAGGGGGAAACTATTTACATATTCTTTTACCCAAGGGATGACTTTTGTGTGATCACGCTCTTGTGTGGTAGAAATAAAGCGCGTCAGGGGATGGGAAAGTTTTCATACAAGTGTTTATTGACGTCTTCTAAGATACATTTGGGTTCTACTAGAATCTTTGTTGGGTCTGACTTAAATAATGCCTTGACTGTATTATCTGTTCGGATCAGTGGGACTGCTTTGTATGCTCTTGGCTTCATTTTCATATCATGTTTCAAAAAGGTCAAAGGTTTTTCTTCACATATGTATATGCAGCACGGATGTCGGGTAGCAATTTGGATGTTATGGAACAAGTATCCTCAGCAGAAGATAATGGGGTTATAGCTACTCACCTAAATCACATGAAGCGTTGGTTCCTCTCGCACTCGCAATATTTGAACTTCTTCACTATTTTAGTGCTTGCTTCGGTCAGTTCTAATCTTGTTCGCACATTTTTAGCATTACATTTTAACAGTTGACTTGATTTGCCCATTCAGATGTGAAGTTCCTCTCTAATCACATCTCTGTACACTGTTGGTTAACTGGACTATTTTCAGGTGCCAAATCCTTTATTTGACCTTGCTGGCATAATGTGCGGACAATTTGGGATTCCTTTTTGGGAGTTCTTTCTTGCAACTTTGATTGGAAAGGCAGTAATAAAAACACACATACAGGTTTGTGAAGGTCCTATTTTGCATCACTTAGGGGTAGCTTGGTTGGCTCAAAACTCAAAATCTAGCACCGTGACTGGAAGTTTCTAGAGGAATTTAGGAACTTTCAGTTTGTTCCTTCTATTGTCTTCACGGAAATGACAAAAGTTCATGAATTTCAATATTTTTCTTGTGATGAGTAGGTAGTGGTTACCTAATGAAAATCTTAGGGACAACCAAACTGGCCCTTGCTATTTGCTGTTCAGGATCTTGGTGCTTGGTGTTGCCGATTTTATTTGGTTGTAATTAAATATAAGATTATTTATATATTTCTACAATGGAAAGGCTACAAGATGGGTAGACATCCTTAAAACCCTCATGTTGGTTCCTGACTCTTGTGCAGACGGTGTTTATAATCTCAGTCTGCAACAATCAACTTCTTGACTTGATTGAAAATAAGTTGATTTGGGTGCTGAGCCTTGTACCTGGTTTTGCTTCTGTCCTGCCCAACCTCATTGCCAAACTTCATGCTGTGAGAGACAAGTATATGGCAACTCCACATCCTGTTCCCTCACATGGCAAGGTAGTACTCATTGACTCCGAATTACCTTCAGTTCTGATTTCTCACTTTTGTTGGTGTACGTTATGCCATTTATATCTTTCTCAGGTGAAGAAGTGGGATCTCTCGTTTACATCAATTTGGAATACTGTTGTATGGTTAATGATCATCAACTTTTTTATCAAGATTGTGACTGTAACTGCTCAGAGTTATCTTAAGAAGCAGCAAGACAGGGAGTTGGCTGCGTTGAAAAACAAGTCACCAGCATCAAGCTCTGATGATACTGATCATTTATCTAGATGAACACAATTATTTTACACTTTGCTTTCCTCTCCGTGTTAGGAGTAGGGGTGATGAAATTGAGTGATAGCTTGAGTCACCATTGAATCCAAACCAAAACCCTTCCCCGCAACAGATTCTGTCAGAAACTTGTATAGACAGCACGGGATTTGCAGGTCTATTTCTTCTGTGTAACGTCGGGGAAGCATTGATGTGGGGAGGAATATTAAGTACCATTGTTGGGGACATCAGAACTTTATTATTCTTTAGCAAATCAAGACAGATATCTCTGCTATAGTAACGAGTCCCTCGTGACTGGTTCATCTCCGTTATTGTCCTGCTTAGGTTTCGAAGTTCGCTGTACTTGTATTTTGATGTCCTTTGGGCGTAATTAATTATGCCAATTGATCGTAAATCTCCATGTTAACTATAGGTTTTTAGTTTATAAGCTGTAGTCATTTCCGTAAAGTACCGCCCATTTGCTGGAAATTTAGAACGATACGCGTGATTTCTTTCTTTTTGCAACAATAAGAGAATGACATCTCATAATCGGATAATATGCAGTTTTTCACGAAGTACCCTTCTGGTTTTACAGGGTAGGATTCCACGATTTGAGACCTCACGTTTACACAAAAAGTTACGCTTCGACCTTTATTAGTGATTAGTAGGAATTACACTTTATGTTAAACAACGCGGTACCTTTTTTTATTTTATTTTTTTTAATAATAATTTGGCCACCAACTAGCTCTTTCCCCTTCAACTTTTCTGCTAAAAGATTATTTAAATGAGAAAGCCAATGCAACCTTCTTCTTTGCTAAAGCTGGGTGATGCTCCCTTTCCCTCCAAAATTGGAACCTTTTAGTTTTCTCGGCTTTTTTTTTTTTTTCTAAAAGTTATGATAAATTCGTGAGCCTCCAAACAAGACCAGGTATTCACGCACAGCCGGAAGAGGAAAAACAAACCCAAACTTTTATCTCCTTCTTGTTCCCCTCTCTCAAAAATGACGAAGTTGCCTCTCAAGAAACGTTGGAGTCAAAGGATTCCCAAATTTACAAGGTTCAAGTGGATGCACGGTGGGCTACCTGACAGAGCTGAACTAGTTCCTCAGGTTTTTTTTTGGATTCTATTTTTCAGTCTAGCTTTAAGAAGTTCATTAAAGGGAGTAGGATTTTCAGTACACAACAACTTTATTGTAACATATAAATATCACTATATATATATATATATATATATATATATATATATATATATATATATATATATGATGAAAGATTGTCACTTTAAATTTTAGTAACAGTGACAATATTTTTAAAAGCAATCTTTCGTCACTAAAACTTTCACAACAGATATATTGTAAAGCCGAGGTTCCTTTTGTAAAATTAAACATGCACTCTGTAGCCGAATCCCAGTTTACACAACTTAAAAACTATCACCTAGAGCATATGCATCAATTCCATTTACAAGTCCAAGTGGACCGTGCACCTACACTAAAAGGAGCGGATTCAACAGAAAAAAGTGGATTAAAACCCTCAAGTCAAACAAGTTTGGAGCCACTTGCTGGACCGCCCTATCAGCTAATTCCATAACATTCGGTTGTTAAATCGAGGGTGGTTTAAGATAGTTCAAAATTGTTGTGCATGTAATAATGCACGTACAGATGAATGTATGTTAGCATCATAATCATCACTTACGTAATGGTTCCATCCATGTAATGGTGGTGAGTCGCAGATAAATCCCAATTTAATGAATGCTAAACCCAGCCCCTTAGCTAGCCTAGAATCATCCATCCATTGAACATCGTGTCATACCAAATGATGTTCTTCTGACATGAATAAAGAAACCAATTGAAGAATTCCTTCAACTAAGGGCAGAGAGAGAGAGAGAGAGAGAGAGAGAGAGAGAGAGAGAGAGAGAGAGAGAGAGAGAGATTATTATATAGTATATCATATCATAAACTGACATATACTATTCAATCATGTATATTCTGGTCTAATATTATAAAACTAAATCTTGGATTGATGAGTGTCCAATTAAATGAACTGTGTATATGCAGAGAGATAAGGTGAGTACATCTTCATGAAGCACTTGTTTAACATTTCTCATTGGGAGATCCAAGGTATTGAGTCTTAGACAACATAACTCAACATGCATTGAGTTCATGCACAAATTTTTTAATCTTGTAGGAAATGGGTGCACCGATGAAAGACTTGATTTCTTTTTGGAAATATTCAAGAATGATGTTGTTCCACGGTGATAACGAGTACAATGTTCTTATTTTACCTTGTAAAACATTATTTGAAATGGTTGTCAAATGCTAATCTGGAGGTACATATCTTATAGGATGCACAAGAGTGCCGCGAGACGAAGACAAGTGCTCGAGGCAGTCTATCATCGTCTAGTCCTCCAAACTTGTAGGGGTCGGGCGAATGCTGATTAGGCTCGTATCCTTTAATCCATCAAGGGTCTAGAACACATCCTGTATAACTTATAGTGGCGTTCAGACGTGTTTACGTGCACGCATGATTTGTTGATTGTTAATAAAATTCTCCACATCCAACTCTCTGTGCATGTCAGCCGAACTCGTAATCAATATATATATACAACTTTTGTTCTAGGGCTGTTTAACGTATTTGTTAATAAAAATGGACAGTAGGTAGTTAAGTCTTTTGACGTCTTATTTATGGGACTTTGAATTATAATAGGAGGGGAGACTAGCCTCAATTTGTGTAGCCTAACCCTCGTGTAACAACAAATCTTAGCACATGGGTTAACTAGATCCTGAGATTGATTGAAGATCTCACCTGATTCCTTATTTGACTGAAATCTGAGATCAGAACCTGCGTTTGATCCCATCCATTCTTCTCTCTAAAACTATCTAACCTAGAGCTTTTGTGTTTATCTGAACCAGTAGAATATGAACCCTAATCCGAATATGCAGGCCATTGCATGGTATAATAGTGTTTGTGTAGAATCTTTTGGTTAGAATACAAGTGATTGCGATCTTGCAAGAATAAAGAAATGCCTAAGATTGCCCAGTCCCTAAAATAAAATTGTGTTTCTCACTTAGTTAATCTTAACAAAATTTTATGTTGAGTTGTTCATTCAGTTACAAATCCAAATGAGTCCTAGGAGTAAAGTGACCACGTGAAGCAAAGTCCAATTCTTGATTTGTTGAAACCTCATTGCTAAATAACTTAAACTTTTGGGGTGTATCGGGTTCCATAACGTACACCTGGACCTTCAACATAAAGCGGCTCACGATTGACCATATTGTCTTCGGCTAACCATTTTGATCTTGTGAATTTGGTAGAGTTGCACGTGAGAGAGAGAATGTTGGAAAATCTAAGAGGATGAAATCTCACATCGAGCTAATGCGACTTATAAGAGAGACTTGTACATGTGAATGAACTGATCGCCTAACAGCCTAAGCTTGAATTTGGGGTCAGTCCGAAGGCCAGAAGCTACAGCAGCCAGCTTGAGAAGAGAAGAAACCCAAAGTTGGAAGCAGCCTAGCTCGAAGACGAAGAGAAACCTGTGTCCTAGCTTGAGGAAGCAAAGTTTGTGGCCATAAGAGGCCTTGAATTGGGTGAACTCGAGGGTGTCCTGATATTTACGTCTGATACGAAGAAAGTTTGTTCAATATGGCCTTGCATAAACTTGGAAAGTGACCAATCTCCCCTCATCCATGAGGTGTAAAGCAAGTTCCAAGGGTACACCTTACTATAGCGCATCAGAGAGTAAGACCAGCCCTGGTAAGGCCAATGCAATGTCATGTTTATCTCATGAGGTCCAGAGGGGATTTCGGCCTAAACCTTTGCAAGCTAATCTCCAGAAAGCAAGAGCAACAAACTGTCTAAGATGACGCGTTGTAATTGTAGTAAATTTTAGGTGAGAAGTCTTTGACGCCTCATCCGTGGTAATAACGGATGGAGGGTCACGGTTCAAGTAGAAGTCTCACTACAACTTAACCCGGATGCATACCGATGCAGAAAATGAGTATTCGCAATTTATATCTTGCTTAAACGATAAGTTGTATGCGTTTTCATGGACCAACATCCTCTGTTGTAACGATAAGATTGTCGCTTAGATGATAAGTTACTACCGCATCACAACATCTTATTGCTGTAACAGCACAGACGATTTACAGCAGAAGGTTCTTCTTACCTTTTCATGGCCTCTTGCATGAAGCTTTCCATCCATTTTGAGGGTATCAGCTCATGAAAGCCGAAGCCCATAGCACTGCAGTTAACCTTTCACCATTTTATTCCTAACACCCCAAAAAGAACGTGGGGTGTAGGCCTCCTCTCTTTCCCTACCAAGGTCTGTGGATGCACCATTGTGGTAGGGAGGACCACATTTCAAATAGGACAATGTGGTGGTGGGGGGTAAGTTTAGCCGTAAAAGCCGCACGTTCTAACATTATGTTGCTCATAGCAGAATTTTCTATTGTAACAGTAAGATTTTTGCTTAAATAGCAAGTTGTTATCACATCACAACACCTTATCATTTTTACAGAACATGCAGACGGTTTGCAACATAAGATTCTTATCATCTTTTCCTTGGCTTCGTGCATAAAAACAAAGTGCTCGTAAGCTTTTCCATCCATTTTGAGGGTATCAGCTCATTAAAGTTGATGAAGCCCAAAGCCACTGCAGTGTTACTTTTCACCATTTTCCTTTTATTCCCAACACCAAAATCTGTTGATGCACCACTTGTGGTGGTGAGGACTCAGGACCACCGTTATGTGGGGGCGGGACTGGGAGGAGGGTGTAAAGTCCAGCTGTTAAAGTAGTACGTTCTACCACCTAGACATGAATGCTCACTCTACAACTATCAAATTATTATTATTATTATTATGGTGTCCGTAATACGTAGGACCCCTCCTATTTTCCCTGATTTTCCGGTTGTTCTCTTACCTGTACTATTGCTGTCTGATTGAGAACATTGGGTCCCACGAAATATCTACTGGGTCCCACCGCCTCTCCACCTGTAAAATGGGGAACTCCTACTTTCACGCATGCGTAAATCTCGGGCCCTTATGGTGACAGATCGGTACACGCGTCTTTTGTGTAGTTAATACAAAATAAAGTGTAACGCATGAAAAATGATGTTTAAATCAATAACGAATCACGTATTGGGTTGATCTGCGCATATGTTGTTATATTACCTAGAAACTGATAGAAATTGTATGGATTTTAGCTTGCAGTTGTTAGAGTTGAAAACGATTCTACGATCGTAAGTAAATATGACGTGATATAATTGACGGATCGAAGTTGAAAAAGTTTTACGAATTCGGGTCACTTAATATTAAGAATCCTATCAACACGTTAAAACTCGTCTACCTGTTATATATACATCATTTTTACGGTTACGTGTCCTCGTAGATACTTTCATCATGTACGAGCCTTAATAAAAACGAGTAAATCTACCCCAAAAACCAGCAGTTTCCTTGTACACGTAGCGTTGGTTACCTCCTTGGTGAAGTTGTCGGAGACTTGCATAATCCTTTACCCTAATTTAATTTAGAAAGTGATATTTGAGTTCTTTAATTGACATTTAATCATCTTAAGTATTACTAAAGGTCATATATACGCTTAAAAGATTCTTAGCGACAAAAATGAAGCTTAATCATCAATTTCGTGTAACTCCCATTCATTTTGAAAGGGTTACCCACCCCTTGCGGGTTAGATAGATAAGGAGTCTATTCTTATATGTTGGTTTGACTGGCATTAAATTAACACAACTACATGGCCATTTATTTTTCTTAATTGTGAAAACTTTTATATTGTTAATTGTAATATTTAATTACAAGAAGCATCCAGAAAACTCGTTGTGTATTAAATATATTTAAATGGTGGCTGAAACGTAGAAAATAAGATATCCCCATCTTGATTATAAAACTAAGGCATGCATTAGGGAGTTCCACCTTGATCCATGGCAAGGAAATTTGTTGTTTATCCACGACGAGTGAATGACCTCAATTTGGTCATTATTACTATATGCTGATTTTTTTAAAAATGAAGATAGGGTTAAATATACGTTTCTATATTATATGATTTTAAGAGTTTTAAACTTATATGATCTACCAACTCATACATAAAGAATAACATGATTGTTAGCTTGTATTTTCTTTTGTGCAGACTTTTTCCTCTCAACAAGTGAATAGATAATGAGCAATTGAAATATTGGGCAAAAGAAATGAACGCCACTACTAGTATCGACTTGTGGCGAAGACCCTTCTATAAAAATTTCAACTCGTGTCGAATAAGTTTACTGACAGTTACTCAGCCAGGCCGGACAAACATAAACGGAGAGAGGATGACTTGGTCATTACCCAACAATCCTTTATACCAAGCGACTGCGAAACACTGTTCTTCCGGATCCAATTTTTTCATTTTTAATTTATTTTCTACTTTTCTACTGCCATCATAAACTCCTAACCATGAGCACCAAAACATCTATATATGTCAAGCAAAGACCACGTCCACCAGACCACAAGTCATCGTTGTTTCCTCTCATCCCATTCCCCCATCTCAAGGCATCCCTACTCAAAATCACCCTTCATAGCTCCCAATTACAAAACCGGTTCCTGTCTTATGTACCACATCAATTCCACCCAATGAGTTTGTTTTTGTTTTTTTGACTATATATGTGTAGGATAGCTATGATATTGCAAGTTTGAGAAAAATACTCATTTATATTATCACATATATAATGAGAGTAAAGTAAATGAATGAACAATGTGGGCAGGCAATAAAATTATGCTAGCATTGGAAGAAAATTATACTTAGAGAGATAATCTTTGTGCATTATTGTCCTTGTATGAACTTAATTAGTCTACCTTAAAACAGAGGATTTAATCTCAACTAGAGCCATAAACGAGTCAAAAGGCAAAGAATCTGCAGAGAAAAATAAAGATAACGCCTAATTAACCCCAACCCCAACCCCAACAAAGGCCAATAAAAGTCATACTCCGTTCTTATCAATCCTTAGATTAATTTCGCGCCCACTCAAAAACCTATTATATCCATTAAAGGAAAGACCATACTGCAATGGGAATGAAAAGAAGTGGTTAAACAGTTGTCTAATGGTAGTCTTAATTCAGGTCAAATGTAAGCTGTTGTACACAAAGGAAGAGACCGAGGATGGAGAGGAAAACTTAGAACTTTCTGCCAACCCTAACTACATTTGACATCACATCCACCTCTTATTCATCTGATTGAATGGTTTCTTGCTCTATGTGAAACACATCCCTTTCTATACGAATCTGCATGTGTGATATAACCCAATCTTGTCCTCTGTGCACGCTCATGCACCAACACATGATATATGTACTTCCCATCTTGTAAACGATGTGTCAAGTACCAGTCATCATCATATATTAAAATGCTGAAACAAGAGAAGTTCGTACGTGTGTTTTGGTTCTTCCTTTTGTTCCTAAATTGTGACAACATCTCATCCGTTGAGTTTATTGGTCGCTGTTCAGTTATACTTCTAACGGTAAAGTGTCGCTAGCCAAAGGCCCAAGTTCAACCAAACACCCGTAAGGAAATTGTTGCTGCTGTAAAAAGATCGAGAACCACGAAATATAATGACTGTCAATACGAACCTGACGAGAAACTCTCTAATGCTCAGACTCGATTACAGGAATAAGACTCTAACAAACTAAAGATGTCTGTGCGTGATTCCTTGTATCAACATATCTGGAGGTCTTTTATTCATAAACATAGGTATCAGAACCCCTAGTAGAACCCAAGATTGACCGTCTGAGCTTGGGCCCGTTCTTTAGAAGGCAAGACGATGTACTTTAGTAATTATAATTAAAAATTAAAACTAGTCTTGTTTCTCATAATTTGACCGAGGTTGACCAAACATGCTAAATGACTCCCAATTTGATAGGCGTCCTAATTTTAGCTATATCAGAGAGATTAATGAACGATGGGGAGAATCTATCTCCGAGTGAAAATTAGAGCATAAGAAAGAAGAGGTGGATCGAGGAAGGGACACGTGTAGAGATGAGAGAAGTGGAAACCCTTCTTTGAGGCAGGATATTTCCTCTTCTGGAAAGCTAATACCCGGAAGCCCCAACACCTTGAGCTATAAATAAAAGATCACTGTGAAAGGCTATAATAGGAAATGGAAAAAAAAAAACAGCTACAGGATTATTTAATGCATTAAAAACTAAATTAAATATAATAAAGATGGTAGAAAGATAAAGAATTTGACAATAAGTAGTATCTGTGACACAGAGACACGGGCCACGTGTAAGAGCCGCGTGACAACCAGAGAGAGCCGCGTCCCTTTAGACAACCTGCTTTTTGTCAACCACCCTTGTTGGGTCCCATTTCTCCGCTTGTCCCTTCCACAAAGCAAAAGTCTTTTTCCATTTTTATATACGAGTAACGGTGACACACGCGATGCGTGTGTAAGAATAAAATTAATAGTGTAAATTTTGTTAAAATATAAATTTTATGGGTAGTTAGTTACCGATTAAGATTTTTATTTTGTCAATTTTTATCATTTTTCTTGGAATGTCACTTGTCACCACTATAAGTAAGTAGTTATGTAACACCCAAAAAGGTGTTTTCCGATTTTACCCTCATTTTGGACACGTGTCAATATTACAGACACTCTTAATATAACACCAAAAGAGTATGACACCAAAAAATATCTTCTCATTATATATAGTATATATATATATATATATATATATATTTATTTATTTAATTCACGATATTGCTAGTACTTAAACTTTATTCTAATAGTGTGTGCAACACTTAGCACATTGGGCCACCTTGCCCTGCCCTTCTTCCTTTGCTGACAAAACATCAACACGCCAATCAAGGTACCTCAAGACACCCACCCACGCACTCCCCAACCAACTCTTCCATGCCACACACTACTTGAGCCATGTTGCCTCTTTTTTTTTTTTTATAATAATAAAACTAAAGGTAGCTAGACAACACTGTGCCTCCCTTCTTTCAAATTGGACAAAAGATTGGATGAAGGGGAGCAAAGTCAAGATGGATTGCAGTAGAAAGCATTGGCAGCTAAGTTGTGTGCTGTAATGTTCAAGTTTCTGGAAATAAAAGAGCAATCCCAACAGGTAAATTTCTCCAGAATTCTCGTTGCATCTTCAATGATGTTCTTAACACACCAATGAGGGGTATCGAATCACAAGCATCTAGGTAATATTCTGCGTATCCCCTTCAAAGATCACAAACCCTTCATGGTGTTCATGGGCCATTTGGATGGCAATAAGGGCAGCGGTAGCTTCAGCAAACTCAGGATTCCAAGTTGTCACCTTGGAGGTCTTTCCAAAAACAAATTCACCATCTGAATTGCGGTAAACCATAGCTGTACAAGCTACATTTCCCCTAATAGCAGCATCAAAATTTATCTTGACCCATCCTCTAGGAAGAGGAGACCTTAACCCATAACTACTGGAATGCAATGTTGCCTCTTTTGTTTTCTAAGAATACCTAACAGGAATCGGTGATACGACACGACGATAGATTAAACGAGACGTACTTTACATTTAACAAACGATATTAGATGATTGGAATCGTTGATCCCATAATCAGGAATATTTTTTTAAAGACAAGTATCGAGTTCTATCGTCAAACGATGAAAAGAAATGGGAAGTGGCGAATGAATAAAGTGTTAATTTATAAACCTAGTAGAACGTAACTACATTATATACAGGTACAAACTAAAAACAATAGAGAACCAACTCAAAAGGCATCATTATCGATGCAATTCTTTTTCTACCCAAAAAAAAAGGGGGGCGTCATCGTCAAGGCAAGCATCCAACAAATAGAGGAGGTCACGCAGAGGTTAAATGAAAAAATTGAGAGCGTTACTCTTATAAGTGCCTGCATATACATGTACTCCCTCCATTTCACATCTATATGTTTAAAGGTTACCTTCTGTAAACTCTTGCTCTTTCAGGGTTAAAGCCCCCATAACAAAAGATAAAACCAAAGAAGTAAACAGAAACCTCCATTAAGCAACCCCTCTAAAAGAAGAGCAGTATACTACTTTCGGTCTTTAGCTCATCCTAGGGGTGAGCACAGTTCCGTTGGTTCGATTTGGAGGCTGAATATCAAATTGAACTGACCAACCTCAGTTTGAAAAAAAATAAACCGAATCGTAATTGAATGGTTCGGTTTCTGCAAGTTGAATGGATTGAACGGTTCAGTTTAGACGGTTTAATCGGTTTGGGCCGAACTCAATTTTGAACAAGTTTGAACCAAAAAATTAATAACTTATACATACTAATAAACTCCAAAAAACTAAAATTTTTTATTATAATTAATAACACTTAATGAGATGTAGGTGGCGAGTGTGTTACATTAAGGGGTTTAGGGTTTGTCCCATTTTATATGAGTGGTTAGATAGCTAGGGTTAGTAAAAAATAACTAGGATTAGGTAAAAATATAGATATATTATAATATATACGATTGATTCGGTTTCAAAAAAATCCGAACAGAATGTACAGTTTGGGAACAAAAAATCAAACCAATTAATTTTTAAATCGATTAAAAAAATAGACGGATTAGTTGGTTCGATTTTCACAATCGAATCAGTTTCAACGGTATAAATGCTCACCCTTAGCTCATCCACAGTTCACACAACAACATCAACTTTCCCTTTCATTGTCCTCCCACCGTCCAAAACCAATCAAAATTCAATTACCATCGTCGCGTCGCGATCAACCTTGTCAGATTGTGGACAAGACTGATACATAGGAGCACATGCATTCACCGGTTCATTCACAACGGTAAGTGGCTTCGCCGGAGGACAACCGTTGCCCAGCTCAGTTCAACTTCCATTTAGAATCGCGGGTCTGCCATGAATTTTGTCCGGACTGAGTGTTTGCTCACACACCTCAAGTTGCAACAATGTGGACGATCCTCATTCATTTCTTCTCAGGCTGCCAGCACGCGTGTTGGTTCCTGACTCTTGTGCCTACAATGGAAAGGCTCCAAGATGGGTAAACATCCTTCAGACCCTCGTGTTGATTCCTGACTCTTGTGCAGACGGTGTTTAAAATCTGAGTTTGGAACAATCAACTTCTTCACTGGATTGAAAATGAGTTGATTAGGGTGCTGAGCCTTGTGGCTGTTTTTGCTCCTGTCCTGCCCGACCTCATTGCCAAACTAAATGCTGTGAGAGACAAGTATATGGCAACTCCGCATCCTGGTCCCTCAAATATCAAGGTACTCCTCGTTGACTCCGGGTTCCCATTACCTTCTTTTCTGATTTCTCACTATCGGTGTACGTTATGCATTTCTATCTTTCTCAGGTGAAGAAGTGGGATCTCTCATTTGCATCAATTTGGAATACTGTTGTATGGTTAATGATCATCAACTTTTTCATCAAGATTGTGACTGTAATCTCAAAGAGGTATCTTAAGCAACTGCAGCAGCAAGACAGGGAGTTGCGTTGAAAGACAAGTCACCAGCATCAAGCTCAGAAGATACTGATCATTTATCTCGATGAACGCAACTATTTTACGCATTCCTTTCCTTTCCGTGTTAGGAGTAGGGGTGATGAAATTGAGTGATAGCTTGAGTCACCATTGAAGCCTACCCAAAACTGAAAACCCATCCCTGCAACAAATTCTGTCAGAAACTTGTATAGACAGCATGGGATTTGCAGGTCTATTTCTTCTATGTAACGTCGGGGAAGCATTGATTTGGGGAGGAAAATTAAGTACCATTGTTTGGGACATCAGAACCTTATTATTCTTTAGCAATGCAAGACAGATATCTCTGCTATAGGTACGAGTCCCTCGCGCCGACAGGTCAGTGACTGGTTCATCTCCGTTATTGTCCCGGTTAGGTTTCGAAGTTTTGCGGTACTTTTATGTCGTTGTCCTTTTAAGTAGGTAACTGTGCCTATTGCTTCTATATTTCCATGTTAACAACATAAATAAAATTAGTTTTATCAGCTACTTTTTTTTTTCCGAGAAATACTGCCTAATTAGATTCAAAATGGCACGTGTGATTTTTTTTTTCCTTCTTATTTGAATAGTTAGAGAACGACAATTCATAATGGTATATTACACTATTTGTCATAGTTTAGCCTTCTCGTTTTACGGGGTAGAATTCCACTAGTTTAAACCTTAAGTTAACACAAGTGTTGCGCGTGACTATATACTTGACATTTGATTGAATCTACTTTAACTTTCCGAGGACGTGCAAAGCGATAAGAGATTCTCATTTTTAAAAAATATATATATAAATGTATATTATTTATTAGGAGGCGCACTTTATGTTAAACAACGTCGTACATTCTATTTTTGACAGCAACATAGCTCTTCCCCCTTAAACTTTTCACGAAAAGATTATTCCAATGAGAAAGCCAATGCAACTTTCCTCTTTGTCAAAGCTGAGCAATGCCCCCTTTCCCTTTGAACCCTTTACCTTTTGTTGAGATTTTCCAAAAAATCACAAAATTATGATAAATTCATTAGCCTCCAAAGAAGAACACACAGAAGCCGCAAGAGAAAACCTAAACTTTACCTCCTTTTTGTTCCCTTTCTCTCAAAAAGGGTCATGGAAAATGATGAAGTTGCCTCTCAACAAACGTTAACGTCAAGGATCCCCAATTTACAAGGTTCAAGTGGATGCATACTGGGCTACCTGACGAAGAGCTTCACTAGTTCCTTCGGATTTTTTAAATCCGACTTTAAGAAGCTCATTAACAATAAAATAGATATTAGGGTTCTTTGCGTAGCTTTATTGCGACAAAAAGAAATTGCTAAATACATTTTAGAGATAGTCGTTATAAACAGCAACAAAAGCACTTTTAACGGTTATCTTTTGTCACTAAAGTAGCCGCCGCTGAGATGTTGTATAGCAAGCAAAGATTCTTTATTGTAAAAAAAGATACAAATACAAATTATCATAGACGCATTGATACGAATAGAGAAATTAATACAAAAACAAAGAAATAGTCTATAAAATAATCGCTATGTCTCCTAGTCCTGACCTACTCAATTTAAAACTATCAACTAAAGCAAATGCATCAATTCGATTAACGAGTACAAGTGTATTAAGGACTTACATTGGAGCGAACCCAACAATTTGTAAAACAGTTTTAAAATTTTACTTAGGAAGAAGTTTAATTTACAACAGCGACGGGCATAAACTCTTTAAGTCAAACAAGCCCGGAGCCACTTGCTTGACCATTCTTCACCTCCGTTTGTCGATTCCAAAATCTTCGATTGTTAACCTCGAGGGCGGCGATTAGAGATGGATTACCATTATTGTGCATACAATACAAATATTAAAATATATGTTAGCATCATAATCGTCACTTACGTAATGGTTCCATTCATGTAATGATGATGAGTCACAGATAAATCCCAATTTGGTGAATATTAAACATAGTCCCTTGCTTAGAGTCATGCATTGAACCTTGCGTCCACATGGCTTACCAAATGATATTGTCCTCACATGAATAAAGAAATAAATTGAAGAATTCTTACCACTAAGGGCAACCATTTGATTCAGTGTGACCCATTTGGCTAATTAATATTGAACCCCCTTCTATTTCTATATGTTATTTCCAGTACCCTCATAAAAAAACATTTTGACTCCCACTTCAAGAGGAGAGAAAGTGATTATCATATACTATATCATATCATATACTGTTAGTTATTATATTCTTGTCTAATATTATAAACCGATCATGGGGTTTGATGAGGGTCCAAATGAATCTGTACATGTGCAGAGAGATTGGGACTTGCTTAACATTTTCGATTGGGAGATCCAAGGTATTTGAGTCCTAGACAACATAACAAAACATGTATTGAGTTCATGCACAAAGTTCAATACTAAAAGAAATGGGTGCATCAATGAATTACTTGATTTGTTTTGGAAATACTCAAGAATGTTTTCCAAAATCTCATCTAATGGTGTACATGTATATCTCACACATATATATTAAGGAGCTGATCCATTGATATCGCTAGCAAATGGGTTAGTTGCAGCGCGATCACGTATAAAGATATCCAGTCGGCCTTTTCCAAACTGACACCGTCCGCCATATGTCTCGCGGATTGTTAGTTTTACCTTTTTGCCCTTATGTCCAGACTGTCTCCGGACGCCTTTCTGTTCCTGAGCAGGAAACCAATATGTATTCGACGATCTTAGTGACACATGTGCTGTTTAACGTATCGCTATAAAGTCTCGGCCGTGAGCCCCGAGAAGTCCCCTTTTAGAAAGTCTTAATTATGGAACTTTGAATTTTTGCGGGAGAGACTAGCATTTAGCACTTCAAGCTTCTTGTAGTAACACACTTGGTTCAAGCACATGGGTAAAGTTTGATCTTGAGATTGAATTTTAATTTGATCTCAGTAAATATATAATTAGAAAAAAACACTTTTGAGATTAGTATATGGTTCCTAAATCGGTCTCATCCATTAATTTTCTTACATCTATCTACGTAGGTCTTTTTCACAATGTGATTTATCTGAACCAGTAGATGCTAGTGATCCGTATCCGAATTTCAAACGTTGGATAGCTATAGTATTCGCTTGTCCATTGAATTGGTTTTGGTTAGAATACAAGTCTTTGCATTAAACTAAATTAAAGCTCTTTAAAGGTCTTGCAGAATAAAGAAATGAGAAGATTAGCGCAATCCCCTAAAGTGAAAATAGTATTCTCACTTAGTTAATCTCAACTCAAACTTTATGTTGAGTTGTTCATCTAGTGCCAAATCCAAATGATTATTAGGAGCCTAAAGTGACCACAAGCAACGGTCCAATTCTTTAGTGGTTACCAAATTCCACATTGGGACTCGTCGCTGAAAAGCTTGAACATTTGGGTCAAATGGGTTCCGTCACTTATATCTAGATCTTTAATATAAAGCGGCTCACGACTAAACATATCGTCTTCGGCTAACCATTTTGATCTTGTGAATTTTGTAAGAGTCAGCACATGAGCGAGAGAATGAGGAAAATGAAAAGGATGAAATCTCACATCGGATTAATGCGACTTATGAGAGAGACTTGTACATGTGAATGAGCTGATCGCCTAGCAGCTTAAGCTTGAATTTTGGGTCTTGAAGCGAATAGGCGTGCTGGCCGAATGTCTCAGTCCGAAGGCCAGAAGCTGCAGCAGCCAGCTAGCTCGAGAAGAGAACCCAATGTTGGAAGCGTTTTAACAGCCTAGCTCGAGGAAGAAAAGTTCGTGGCCATAAGAAGCCTTGAAGTGGGTGAACTCAAGGGTGTCCTGATATTTACGTTTTGTCTGATGGTAAGAAAGTTGATCAATTTGGCCTTGCATAAACTTGGAAAGTGACCAATCTCCCCCCATCCATGATCTGTAAAACAAGTTCCAAGGGTACACCTTAGTATAGCTCATCAGAGAGCGAGACAAGCCCTGAAAAGGCCAGTGCAATGTCAAGGCTATCTTACGAGGTTCAGAGAGGATTTCGGCATCAACCTTTGCAAGCTAATCTCCAGAAAGCAAGAGCAACGAACTATGTAATTAAGATAGACGCGTTGTGATTAGAGCAAATTTTAGGTGAGAAGTCTTCGACGCGTCATCCGCGATAATAACCGGTGGAGGCTCACTACTATTTACGTAGAAGCTAAACTAGAACTTAACCCGGAGGTACATCGATGCTGCAAATAAATATTTGTAATTTATTTCTTGCTTAGATCAAAATTTTTGTGTTGTTATGATAAAAATAATGCTTAGAAGCTATTATCACATCACAACACAACATCGTATCGCTGTAACAACACATCCAGAAGTTTACAAAGTTTACAAAAAGGGATTCTTCGTATTACTCTTTCATGGCCCCGTGCCATAAAACAAAGTTCTTGTAAGCTTTCCATCCATTTTGAGAGCATCAGCTCATTAAAGTTGAAGCCCAAAGCAATGCAGTTACTTTTCACCATTTTATTCCTAACACCCCAAAAGGAATGTGGGCGTAGGCCTCCTTTCTTCGTCTCTACCAAAATCTGCTGATGCACCATTGTGGTAGTGAGGACCGCAGATCAAATAGGACATTGTGGGGTCGTACGTTCTAACGTTGTGCTGCTACCTAGACATGAATACTTACTCTGCAGCTGTATATATATATATATATATATATATATATCAAATTATTATGGTGCCTGCAGTAAGTAGGACCCTCTTTTCCCTGATTTTCTGGTTGTTATCTTATTTGAAGCATTGCTGTCTGATTGAAAACATTGGGTCCCACAAAAATCTAAGTGGGTCCCACGGCCTCTCCACCTGTAAAATGGGGCCTCCTACTTCCACGCACGAATAAATCTTGAGACCTTACGGTGACAGATATGAAACGAAAACGGTGCCATGTGTTTTGCCTAGTTAATGGTGATACATAAATGTTGGATTGCTCTAGGCATGTTATATTATTCAGAAATTAATAAGTAATAGATTGACTTTAGTATGCAGATGTTAGAGTTGAAAACGATTTAACGATCGTAACATTATATAACTCGCAAATTGAAGATGAGAAAGTTTCACGAACACGACCACCTAATATTAAGAACCTCATCAACACGTTAAAACTCATCTATGTCTTATACATTGATTTTACGTACCATAACTATTTGATTTTTGGTGGATACTTTTCAGAGCGGTAGTATGAATGGGTAAACCTGCCCCAATCAATAGTTTCCTTGTGCGAGTAGCGTTAGTTATCTTTTTGGTGATGGTGTTGTGTCCTCGCATAACCCTTCACTTCATTTAGTTATAAAGTAATATTTGAGCTCTATTTTTTTAAACATTTGATCATTATAATTGTCACTAAAAATCATACATATTAACTCTTAAGAGACTTTTAGCCACCGTAGTGAAGCTCAAACGTCAATTTCCTGTAACTTCCATTCATTTTGAAAGGGCTACTTCCCCTTCACCCCACCCCTCAGGTTAGATAGATAAGGAGTATATTCCTTCTAAGTTGGTTTGACTGTCATTATAGTAAGACAACTACATGGCCATTCATGTACCTTAATGACGAATTCTTTATATTGTTAATCGTAATATTTAATTACAAGAAGCACCTAGAAGACCTGTTGTGTATTTAAATTCATAAGTGGGTGATACAAACGTAGATAATAAGATATCCCCATCTTGATTATAAAACTAAGGCATGCATTAGGGAGTTCCACCTTGATCCATGGCAAGGAAATTTATTGTTTAATTAATGAATGACCTCAATTTGATCAATACTATAAGCTACTGTTTTTTTTTAATGAAGATTAGGTTAAATATGCATTTCTATATTTTATGATTTTGGGAATTATAAACTTCTATGACCAACCAACTCATTCATAAAGAATAACATGTATATTAGGTTGAATTTTCTTTTGTATGCAGACTTTTTCCATCTCAACGAGTGAATAGACAATGAGCAATTGATATATTGGGCAAAAGAAATGAACACCACGGGAAGTGAAAAGGATCTCCTCCGAGTGAAAATTAGAGCATATATATATTATTATAGGGGGTAGAAAGAAGAGGTAGATCGAGGGAGGGACACGTGTAGAGATGAGAGAAGTGAAAAGGATCTCCTTCTTCTGGAAGGCTAACACCCAACACCTTGAGCTATAAATAAAAAGGCCATAATCAGGCAAAAAAAATAATACAGAATTATTTAATGAATTAAATTGAGTTATTAAAGAAAATAAAGATGGTGACAGTAGTATCTGTGACACAGACAAGGGCCACGTGTAAGACAGTGACAACCTGAGAGAGCCGCGTCGCTTTAGACAACCTGCTTTTGTCAACCAACCAACCCACCCCTACCCTGGTTGGCCCATTCTTCCACTTTTCTCTTTTTCCATAATCTTCATTCTTGATATATTATTGCTACTACTTTAGACTAGTTTATTATTCTGATAGTATGTGCAACACTTGGCCCACCTTGCCTACCCCTTCTTCTCCCTTTGATGACAAAACATCCACACTCCATCAAAGTACCTCAAGACAACCCCCCCCCCCCCCCCAAAACACCCCCAAAAAAAAAAAAAAAAAAATGAAACTCCTTGTCACACACTACTTGAGCCATGTTGCCTCCTTCGTTTTCTAGGAATACCTAATAGGAATCGGTACTATACGAAGATGGGCAAGCAAGCGATACGTACTTTACATTCAACAAACGGTATTGAATGATTGATCCAAATTCGGGAATATTTTTTAAAGAGTAAACATTGAGGTCTATCGCCAAACGATGGAAAGAAAGGTGAAGTGAGGAATGAATAAGTTGTTAATTTATAAGTCTAGTAAAAAGGAAGCATCGTAACCACATTATATACAGGTATTACAAACTAAAAACAATAGAGAACCAACTCAAAAGGGATCATCATCAAGGGAAACACCCAACAAATAGAGAGGGCCAGGCAGAGGTTAAATGAAAAAATTGAGAGGGTTACTACTCTTATATGTGCCTGGCATATACATGTACTCCCTCCATTACACATCTTATACGTTCAAAGGTTACCTTCTGTAAACTTTGCTCTTTCAGGAAAGTTAAACCTCCCATAACAAAAGATAAAACCAAAGTAGTAAAACAGAAACCTCCATTAAGCCACCCCTCTAAAAGAAGAAAAGTATGCTACTTTCAGTCTTTAGCTCATCCATAGTTCTTTGATAGATATTTTCCACCCTTTTCCCCCATCACAAAACAACATCAGCTTTACCCTTTCATTGTCCTCCCACCATCCAAAACCAAACAAAATTCAATTACCATCGTCGCGATCAACCTTGTCAGATTGTGGACAGGACTCTACATACATAGGAGCACATGCATTAACCGGTTCATTCACAACCGTAAGTGGCTTCGCCGGACGACAACTGTTGCCCCGCTCAGGTCAACTTCCATTCAAAATCATGGGTCTGCCATAATTTTGCCGGTCTGTGTGTTTGCTCACACATCTCAAGTTGCAACAATGTGGAGAATCTTCACTCATTTCTTCTCAGGCTGCCAGCACGCATGCAAATTGTCATTTCCTGGTCAAGAAATCGCGGTACCCCGCATAAATTTAATCCCCATCCAATCTAAAACTTTACTAACTTAAAAAAAATTCGCCTACAAATGGGGGTTCCAGTGACAACTGAAAGATGCAGATGAAACTACTCACCAGCTGGTTGTTTCTGCTCAGCCGGCTTCACCTGAACTGCAGAAGGAACTGGATGAACAAACGAGAAGCCGGCAGGCATGAGCTGATGGGAACCGCCAGATGACTGTGCGGCAAATTGGGCGGCATGGAGAATGCTCTGAGAAGGTAAACCACCACCTTTCATATTACTAGCAGCTGCAGCTGCAGCCGCTGCAACTGCCTTTGCAGGATCTGAAGTGCTAGCACCAGCAGATGTAACTGGAGGACATAAAGACAACATCCCAGTTGAAGTTGCCGATGAGCCTGGTGTCTGCTGGGGTTGCTGCTGTTGCTCAGGCCGCCTTCTCTGAAGATAGTACCCACTAGCAGTTGAAGCAGCAGAACTTGCAGAATGAGGTGCCTGGGCTTGCATATAGGGGTTCGAGAAATACAGCTGCGGTTGCTGCAAAGTTGACTTCGAAAACTGCTGCTGCTGCTGCAGTAATTGGGACTTTGATCCGTTGCTCGAAGAGGAAAGAATTGATGGAACGTTCCTTCCACCAACCGGAGACGACTTCTGGCTGGGGGTGGACGGTGAGTTCTTACCGTGCTGAGCCGACAGCGTAGAAACTTGCCCACTTTTGTTACCAGTGGAAGCTGAAGTAGTTCTTGGGCTCCCACTGGCACCTTTGGAAATCGAAGAGTGCGTAGGAGACCCAACCATCAAAGGGGGAGTAGGGGACTGATTCCCACTGGGAGGTTGCTGCCCTTGGGACACTGCTGACGACTTCTGATTTGCCCCGAAAGATATCTGCGTGTGGCTTTGCTGGGCTCTAGCCTGCTGCTGCGGAAGGTTTTTGAGAGATGGCGATGTTGAAGAGGCCAATGACGAGGGAACTTGGGAGGCAGGAGTTCGAGTGGAATTTTTCCATTGGGGAGATTGAGTTGGGCTACTGCTGTTGCTGCCTTGGACAAAGTTCTGAGGAAAAGCAGAAAGTGCACTCGAGAACTTGTGCTCAGAATAAGCACTTCCATTGCTTGTTGCCTGTGTCTTACTCCGAGCTGCAACTGCAACTGCCGCTGCCAACTGCTGTTGCTGATGTTGCTGCTGATGCTTGTGTAGCTGAATCATCTGGTGTTGCTGGTGTTGTTGATGTTGCAACTGAGCTTGCAGATTGGCATTACCAATCGCATTCGGCATGGGAGACCGAGAGGTCCGGGCAGGACCGGAAGAAAGGTGTAGAGAACGAGCTGAGCTATCAATAACATTATTGCCGGAGATAGAAGAATTAGATGCATCAACTAAATCTGGTCTAGAAAAAGCAATGGATTGCCCAGCCGTTGGCGGAGCCTTCCCTGCTGAACCCTTTCTCTCTTCATCTGCATTAGCAAAATCAGCACCACCATTTCTGCCATCCTCGGAGAGTCCGAAATTCTTTTTGTGCTGTGCTACTTGTTGGGCTGCAGTTGCAGCTGCAATCATTTGAAAGCTTTGCCTCGTGGCCTCAGGGAGGCTCTGGAGTATTGCATGATTTGTAGCCATTGACGATATGTCAATAACAGGAGCCGTGGTAGAGCTATTCATGGGAGCAAATGACATAGCAAAAGATTGAGGCGGAAGAGAATCGAGTCCAGGCTTCAATCCCTGCTGTTGCGACTGCTGCTGCTTCTTTTCATTTTGATTGCCACTACCACCAGGAGCATTAGCACCAGTCAAAGCACCACTAGGGGTCATTAAGGCAAAGCTCTGGGGGTGTATAGGCATTGCAAAATTTGGCCCATAGACATTCATTGTGGCACGAGATACTCGACTATCAGCAGTTGATGGGCTATCTTCACCACCCACCTCACTTTCAAGGTGGCGTACTTGTGCTGGTGCCGTATGCTGATTCTGCTGCTGCTGCTGCGGTGGTTGGGATGACCGATTTTTGGGGGCAGCGAAGTTGGGTAAGTTTCCACTCCCGCTCCCTCCATTGACGGAACCACCCTGTGGCCTCTGCTGCTGCTGGTTATGCAAATGCTTCTGGGACGACGAAGAACCACTGCTTGTGTTCTGATGAGATGCCTGCATTTGTTGCGGCTGAGACGGTGGTGGTTGCTGCTGTTGCTGCATCTGTGATGGGTGGATCATTTGGGATGAATAGAAAGGCCCATTGATAAAAGGCATCGATTGAGAATGGTTTCCTCTATAATTTGGAGGTGCTCCGACAGCAGGCATGGGAAAGTGATAGGCATTGTTTTGTAAGATGGCCAAGAACTGTGTATCATTGGAAGGCATATTTGGGTAATTAAAGCTCATTGCAGTTGCCGCAGCGGCCGCCGATGCAGCATTAGGTGCAGCAGCAGAACCAACACTGCCTGTGGTGGATGGAGACTTTGCCGATCCAGGCCGAGCAGAGGCAGCTGCCATGGCCGCCTGTTGCTGGTTAAAAGGGAAGATGAAAGCAGGTCCATGCTGAAAACAAGTGAACCAAATTACACAAACTTACCGAACAAGAGAAAGTCCATCTAGATACGTTTGAACACAAGTGATGGCAACACAACTGGATATAGAGTAACGTACCAGCATATTATTAGGAGCTACAGGAGGTAAAGCTTGTTGTAGCAAAATCTGCTGCTTTCTCTGACCCGGGTCCTGAATATTGGCAACTTGAGAGCCTTTCTCTTTACCAGTATGACCTGGATAGATTGCAACACCCTGCGCCTTGTCCTGCACAGAGGTTAAGCTCCTACCAGCAACGTTTCCCTGCAATTCCGCGGCAGGCATAACATTGAGATTGCAGGGCTTGGCCCCAAATAGAGATGCAGAACTGGCTGCTGCTGACCAGAAAGGATTCATCTTCATGAATTGCTGGAGATAGTGAATATTTCTGGCAATGTAGCAATGCGTTGCACACCTTTTTGCCCGCGGCTGGGAAAACAATGGCTGATGAAAGAAGTTCAAATTTACACAATCAACGTGGGAAAAGGAGAATGGAAAGCATCAGCTGAGTAAAAGAGTCGGTTGGTTGAGGATAATAAAAAAAGGTTCCAATTCTGATACCTGAATTGGTGCTGATGGCATGGCGCTCCCATCCATCGATACAACTCCTTGTAGTGGAGCCATGTATCTGCAATTAACCCGATAGAGTTATTACGTCGGAAAGAAGTGTTCTGATCCACTAACACAAAGATGATAATATCAATAAAAGCAAATCAATCGCCCATACCCCATTGGAGGAAGCCCACCAGGCCAGTTTGCCACGGGCATTGGCAAGGGCAAAGAGTTTGGTTGAGCTGAAAATTCAAGAACAAACGAACATTAAATCAGTTGAAAGCGACAAGGCCAGTAATACATATGTTCTCACCTCCCATTGACAACAATGAGATTAACTTACCACTTTTCTCCGAGTGTGCTTCATCTTTTGTTGCTTTCTGTGGTGGCTGTCGTGCTTGTCTCAAAACCTGATGCTGAAATTTGTTGCAGCCGACACCGCTACCACTTCCCATGGAGCCGATTTCTCTATCAGGCTTTTCCAAATCAAGCTGCAGATCAATGTTCCTCTCCTTGTTCAAAAGGTGCTTTTTTGATTCAGCGTCTTCAGCTGTCACCTTTGCCTTGTTTTCCCCAGCTTCAACATTCACAGTTTCCTCCTTGCCAATTCTGTCAAATTCCTTACCCTTTATCTGTTTCGTTTCCTGCACATTAATACAGCTTCGTTTTAACTCAATGATATAACACCTCATCACATAAGCTGAAACTTTATGGTTTCTTTACTCACAGCATCAGCTTCAGATATCATCATTTTATGTTCCTCCGCCGCCGCCGCAAAATGGATCTCACATTCCCTTTCTGGTGATGATCTCACTTGAGGAGGTGGAGCCTAAAAATGGAAAGAAAACAATCAAAACTCCAAAATAAAACCAACTAATTCTTGATTAACAACCATAAATGATCTGTATCTCTGCGTTCAACCCTCACCATCAGATCTATCTGGAACTTTTCCTCCTTTTGACCATTAATCTCCGAAACCTTTCCAATCCTGGATTCATCAAAAGATAAATCAATTCAACACAAAAATGCAGATAAAATTATGAACAGTAAAAGATCAATATCCAATGAATACATACACTTTGGTAGCTGTCACTGTCGCATCCTCTCGATTATCATCTATTTTAACCGCAGGAGATTCTTTCCCAGAAGAATAGACCTCTTCCTTGGCTGTTGACACCACATCTGATTCCGGCAAAGCCTTCAATTCCGATACACTGACGCTCGGCTCTGGCTTCATCGAAATTGCCACTGATGGCAACTCAGGCAAAGCCTGCAAAATCGCCAAATTCTCTGAATCGCAATTAACCCTACCATTTTCAGTTGCAGATCCGAAATTCTTCTCCAAATTGGGCGAAGAAACTTCAGTCTTCGCACCCTGATCCATCTCCACCTTCATCGTCGCACTACTCCTAACTCCATAACTGCCAGGATTGTCCGATACCTGCCGGGGTCTCTTCCTCTTGGGTGCTGCAGGTTCAAATCCAAAAACACATATTACATCATCCACTTCTAAGATTCGAACCCAAATTCAAGTAAATTCAGCTAAGCAAAAAAAAAACATACCAACAGCTGACAAGGGAGCAGCTGATGAGCTCAAATTCTGAGGTGAATTCGAGATCGGAGAAGAAACTCTCGATTTTGCATCACTACTAGATATAGCTTCTTTCTTAGAAAGACCTTGTGATTGAGTCATTAAGCCATACAAGACCTCGGCGATCTCAATCTCGAGCTCCTCCGGATTCGATGAGGCCGATTTAGATGACGATTTTGGCGGCCTAGGCTTGGATCCACTGGGCTTCTGACACAGCAAAAAAAATCAACATCAGCCAAGTTCATCTGAACAAACATACATGATGAAATCGGGTCATTGACTGATTAACTCACCAGCTTCTTACGAACTGAAGCATTGGACGAAGATGGCGATAGTGGAGCTGCTGCCGCCGGTGACGGCGTTAGGCTCTGTCTCACGGGCGAAGTCGACGCTTGCCGGTGGTTAATCTGCTCCACTCCACCACCTCCGCCACCACTATTACCACCACCTCCGCCACCACTATTACCACCACCACCACCAGAAATCCAATCGTGAGACCTCTTAGTGGATGCTGAAAAAGTCACAACAACAAAACGGAAAACAAGATTATTAGCTCATAATCCAACATAGTGAAAGACCAATTTAATCAAAACCTCAGAAGCACCAGCTTAACTACCTGACCGAGCTTTTCTCGGCACCGACACGCCGATCATCTCGTCGGTCGGCTTCCACGCCGCCGGCACAGTAGCCCTAGGAAAAACCTTTGCACCACCAACACCACCACCACCACCACTACTAGGCGGAAAGCTCTTCCTAGGTAGCTGATGCTGACTACTATGGTGGGGATGGTGGTGGTTCATATTCGTCGCCGCCGCAGCCACGGACGACGAAACGGAAACCACCGCCGGATTGGGCGGCAACATCCTCATCCCTCCGCCAACGCCGCCCTCCTCCTCCTCCTCTTCCTCCTCGTCGTTCACACTCTCCTCTGAAGTGTCCTCGTCCCCTGCTCTCCTCCTCTTGTTCCGACTAATCCGCTCCCGGTCACGCTCCCGATCTCTGTTATCCCGATCTCGATCCCGGTCCTTCTTCGACCCCCTGTCTCTCAACCTCACCGCCGGTTCTTGCAACTCCGCCTGCCCATCTTCCTCTGCAAAAATTACGCAAAACAGCCAGGCAGTTAGAAATCACGTATACATATTAATTAGATTAGATCTGAGTAAGTTCTTTGTTTCTCTTTTTACCTGGTGAATCTCTTAAACCGGAACGGTGCCGTCTTCTTGGTATTGTCACGCTCCCGGCCATCAGACCACTACCAGGCGCTCTTCTTCCTTCTCTTCTCTCCATTTCCCCAATCTTTCTTCAACAAACTGAACAACACCCAGATGGGATTTTATCCGATATCTCATCAGAACATAATTCGCCGGAAATCCACCGGTAAGTTCAGATTCACAGTTATCTCCGGCCAATACCAACAAAATTTAACCCAAAAAGGTTCAATCAAAGATTGAGAAGATGAGTCCCTCTCTCTATCTCTATCTCTCTCTCTAGGTGCTCAGTGCTCTCTCCACCTTTCTCTTTCTCAAACTAGCTCTCTCTTCACACACCCTCTTTTTCTGCTCTCTATCTCATCATCTTTTTGGTATTTCACCCTCTCCAAACCCTAACCGACGGCCCGGATGAGCCCCTCTCGACTCACCCCCAGATCCAGCCCTCCATTCTCCACCCACCATCCAACGGCCACACGGCCGCTGCATCCGACATGGCGCGTACCCAGCCGTCGGATGAGAGGCCACCGACACGTGTCGGTTTTTTTCCTTCCTCCACAAGCTTCCATGTGTGTAGCTTATTTTTTATTCTAATTCTAATATATATATATAAAATGCTATCCCGTGTGAGTGGCACCTTTCACGATCAAGCAAAACAAAAGGGCCCTTCGCTTTCTTTATTGCGTGGGTTGCACTGTGTGTGTGTGTGTGGCCACCGGCTGTAGCCGGCTGCAGGTCGACCTTGGTAAAAGCAACATGACGATCACAAGGAATCTAGGTGACCGCAAGAAATATCGTTCCAGCCGGTCAAATTCATAGTATTTCGGTTTCACGTCTTTCCACCATTATTTAATTTCTTAAATAATAAATTCCGCGTTCTCAGTTAACTTATTAATTTAACCTGATATTGCCTTAAAAAAGGGGAGTCGTGGGTCCCGCTTTTCTGGCGCAGTCGAGGGACTGGATTTGCCACCTGTGAAAGAGGAAGCTGCGCCCTCCGTCCGATTGAAATCTGACGTGGCGAGCGGAGCTTTGGGTTTAATAAATGGGGCAGATGCCAACGAACGGACCGGTCCTAGCTGGCACCTAACCGAGTAGGTTCGGTGGGCGTGGAGCTGCGCGCCGGATTCTGGCCGTTGGATGGAATGCGATCCGACGGTTGAGGCTGCCGGGGCAGCCGGGTGGGGGTGGTGAGGAAAGTCTCGAGTTACGGTCACAGGTGGGACCCGCATTTTGGCACTGCCGATCCAGAAATTACTTCTCGCGTTGGCTTTATCTGTCACGTTGTGTGGATGGTTGGCTACTGAAGCTGACGCGTTCGGGTCCCCCAAAGGCAGATCCGGATTGGAAATGTGACGCCGTAACTCTGTCGCTAAAGCCGGCTCCATATCATCATATGATAAATTGTGCCCAGCACTTGTAAATTTTTCGAGCTCCTCAATTCAGCTTCTGTTCGCTCGTTTAGATATCCGTTTGAGATTGTTATAACTAAAATTATATTTTCTTGATGATTTTTCGTGAAAGAGAGCGATTAATCTCGCCTTAGATTAATTCTGATTAAAATAAGAATCTTAAGCACAATATTTCATGCAATGCGTAAAAAAATGACGCATCGTCGAAGATATAACAAATTCCGACATCACTAAGGGCCGTGGTATTCTCAATTAAACATAATGGACAATGCTATTGGGGATTTGGTAGATCTCCGATCAATCCCACAAAAAATGTTGAAATGTCATGTGGAAAACCAATGGTGCATCTTTGGTGGTTACAAACTTCAACCTATTAGGCCTTCCCGCTACCGTTTGGCTATGTTGGGCATCAACAACGAGGAGGGACTTTCAATACAAATATTTATTTATGTAAATTAAAAAGGGAGATGACTCTTTATTTGATCGTTTATGGGACAAAAGTACATTGATTTAAGTATTTTTTGAACTTTGAGAGTAGGTTTCATATAAACGCTTTGGCAACATACTTTTAGGTACAGAACTGGTGACAGTTTATGCCACAAATAAAATCAAGTTTGAACAAATTTATATCATATTAACCTCGAATAAAAAATTATTCGTACATAACAACCCGTTTCAAATAGGCCGCGATCTTAAAATAATCGTAAGCCACTGATTTACTGTGCAGAGCATTCATTACCGGTGCAGAGCACAATCACTATGCTGACGTGTCATGGTCCCGCGGGTCACCCCCACGTTTACTGCACGGTGAAAATGAAAAGGGGAGTACAAAAAGCGTAGAATACGACATGAAGTAGCCAAACAAAACCTTGTGACTTGCTTGCGACGGAATTTACATTTTGTGTGCAGACCCCCCTTATCCGACTTGTCATGGTCTTTTTCCTACGTGTCAGTTGCTTGATTGGACACGTAATGTGATTTTATCTTTTTGTACTTTTTTTTCCCTGCCTTCTTGTTATTGGCTTTATCCTCCTGCTCCACTCATGTTCACTCACCATTAAAATATCTGCTGCTTGCTAAAAGGGGAATGCTAGAGTGATACACACCCACGTAACTGCAGGTACTTTCCAGATAAAATCGAAGTCTTGATTGCGAACTATTGAGTCACATAATTTTGGGCATTTATTTATTTATATATGGCAAACTATCCCTATTTTTTTGTTTTTCACTCTCCAAAAAAGGATAAGCTCTCCACTAATGACCCATCACAAACATTAAATTGAATTAATATCTCTTGATCCAAATTCACTGCATTCTTAAACTTTAAACTTTTTGGAATTTGCTAATCTGTATTTGTTGCGTAGATGATGTTTAGCAGTTTTGATAATGTTTATAGCAAATTGATGGTTTTATGTTGATGACCATTTTTTTGTTGCCGAAACTATTGGTTGCTATTAAAAGAGCTCAATGGCAGCGGATTATGTTTGAACAGAATGTACATCTTTTATACCTTTTTGTATACAGCCTTGAAGTAAAGCAAACCATTGCTTTTGTAATTACTATTGAGCTACAGCTATATACGTTGCCCTTGCTCTCCATAGCCATTTTGAGATCGTGATAGAAACCAATTGCAATATTTGCTTTCGGCCTGTTCATCAAGAAAAAGAAACTCGATATATGCCGAACTTTTGATGCGTGACTGTCGAGCCCTGATTAATTGGCAGCATAAGGTGCAATTTTCTTTTCGTACTGGAATAGCAACTTCATAGCTAGTTGTCACGGCCCTAGAATTTGATAAACACAGCTCTACCTCAAACCGTGCTACACGTAAAAGATTCATCCCCGTTGGATGCCTAGGTCAGGCATGCTCTCGTACTTGCACTTCTCGAGATATCTTGTGCCAATCCCTCTTTGGCCCTATACGAGATGTGTTGGTCACTCACTTCTCGCTCGAGCCTTTGGACACTCGCACACTCACATCAGATGGCAAAGTTGATAAAAAAGAACGAGCCTTTAGGTATTCACAGACACAATATGGCAATTTTGAGAAAGAAAATGACTAAACACTGTTTAATGGTTGTCATTATAGTTGTAGAATTATCCATAAAATATTCTAAAACTTGCAAGCTTTCCTACCTTTCTAGGTTATTCTACCATTAAATTAGCCTATATTATTTTGAACACCTTTTATGTAAGCATTCCTACAAAGAGAACACGTGTCATCTTAGTAACCATCTAGGTCAAAAAACCTTCAAAACTGGGCGGGTTATGACACAGTGCTCTGGCTAAGGATGCGGGTGGCCTAAGCTAATCTTTTTCTATATTTCAATTGAATGTTCTCTTTAGATTATCGTGTTATTGCAAGACGATTATAATAAATTTTGTTTATTTATTTTAACATAAAGGTAGATGCAATGTTAGTTCTTGTGTTCATATCCTTAAATAAACAAACCTCTTTTTCTTTTTTTTTTTCTGAACACTTTATAACATGGTTCAAGGGTATGACTCTGAAGAAGATTAAAAATCAAACTCTGCTTCCTTTTCTGGTTTGTGTGTTCCCCTTTTTCCTCTGGCATGCGAAACGTTTCTTGTTTGACAAATTCAAACTTTCATGCCACGGTCCTGTCACTGTAATCAAACCCCTCGGGGAGTAATTCTCTAAAGGACTGTTGTGACCACGTCAGATGAGTGGGCCCCCACAAGCCAATGGCTGACCCACCACCACGGATCCCCTCTGCTTTTGCCTTTGTCGCTTGTGAGTCCCCCCCCCCCCTCCCCAAAAGGCGTGCCACGTGTACACCCACTACATGACGTCACGCCGCCCCCGTGGCCGTTTTCACGACCGTGCACATATTATGCCAGCAGTAACCCACATTACCCACCCATTAAGAAGCTAATTAATCAACTTAAATATGCTAATTGAACTTTTTTAAATGGGGATTTGGTGTTTTCCAAGGCAGGTCATAGCAAAGGCAAACTGGGGCTTGATTAAAACTTTTAATATTCAAATGCATGAATAGAATATTGTAGAATATGCCACCTTGAAATACTTTAAATGCAATTACCGATAAAGACATTATTATTATAGTACAAAAGGTAGAACATATTTAACTTTACCTCACGCAATTAAAAAAAAAAGGTTGTAAATATCTTATTTAAATCTCAGAGTATATTATAATTAGGTTGCAGTAGTTTCCTACATGGGCAGACAAGATATGGACATCGCCACGTCGGTCAGACCTAAGATGCTATTAGAGATCCAAAGTTCAAAGGTTAGTGATATATAATCAGCTCTTATCATATGTTTCACGTCTCTATACTTAGAAGGTGTGTAATCCTAAAATTTTAACGTTTTCGAGTTATGAAACTAGCCACAATAACATTCAAAAATTCTAAATTTAGTCGTAAATGTTATATAGTAATTTTCTAAAAAAGGAGTTTGACCACTTTTTGACTATCGATAGTTATTTATGTTTGTTCAGAAATTGGTCACCTATTTTTCACACTGGGCAGTTGCAAAAACGCTATTTATGTAATATCGGTTATCTAAATTACTAGGGTTCTAGTTCACACGTTTGATATCTTGGTCAGTAAAATATAATAAGAGTGTGAGAAAGAATAATTATATGACCGAATCGTCAAATTAGACGCGCTAATTGTGCTGAGACCGTCGTAAGACGAGTTGGTTTTACCCTATTGATGATAGTGTTGTAATAATAATGCAATCTAATACAAGAAAAAACGTTAATTGACACGTTTGGTCATCGTACCTGTTGTATGTTTGTCGATCAGCAGTATGAGTCTTCGGAACCCAAAAAGAACATGTTGTTGCCTAGGCCCTCGCGGCTCGTCGTATACGGATAAATCATGCAAGTTCTTGTTCCAATTTGTGTTGAATAAATAACAAAATGAGAAAACTATGAGGAAGAAAAGTTTAAAAGGGAAAAGTTTGATGGCACATCTTTTGGCTCCTTGGTAAAGTTTTAAAATAGGAATTTGTAGTTACAAGAATTTTGTCATTAAAAAGTATCAAAAAGTCCACAAAGTGCGACAAGCGTGTAACATCATACAGTGACTTTTACACCACTTTGAATTTCTGCAATATTTTAACTCCATTCTTATATTGACAAGTTTGCTTAGCTCCCTCATGATTTTATCTATGTGTATCACCAGTTTATTATTCCAACAAAATTACTTTAATGATTGTTCATTAATACCAATATATACTATGTTCTTGCTTCATATTTTATTGGAACTTTGGTATTATTTTGACTAACCTAACTCTTAGTCTTAACTAATAGTATTTGTTTAATGAGTATTATTATAATGGGTAGTGGCACACGACAAGTTCGCTCATGCTTTGTTATTGTTTAAGAATGGGAGAAACATTTTTATTACTTCTTTAATCACAAGATCCAAGCTTACGTGCTATGGACAAATGATCCATTATATCACAATCAAAAAATGGGAAAACAAAAAAACAAGGACTAATAAACTTTTATTTTTCTTGAGGAAAAATTACAACGTGGCATGTTTTCTTATGCGCCACGTGGATCACCCAATTTGGCACTTGGGGAAATTGGTACGCAACCTAACTTTTATGGTCAAGTATGAAATATGAAACTTTACAAAAATTTCACTTCAATATTCTGATTGTTTAATTTTGACACATAAAAAAAATCTGATTTTATATTTACTCAGCAAGTAAGTGATATGTTTCTATCTAAATAAGGAGTAGTTAACAACATAACAAAATGACTAGTTTGTCCTTATTACGCAAACTACATACGACGTTTAATTTTTTTATTCTCTCCTCTCTTTTTCATTTTCTCCAATTTTTTTTTCTTTCTCTAGCACGTCACCATACTTCCCTTCGTCACACACCCCAAGGCCCATATAACCACCACCACCCACCACTACTCCTAGAATATGTCGTCGTTAAGACCGACAACTTGCCAACTCCAGCACCCACCCTCTTCCACGCCTGCCCTCTACTATATCTTCTTCGTAATGAACAACACCACAATGTAATGCCCCTCTCACCTCAAATTCGTTAAGTTGGCAAGGAGATTGTTGAAATAGCATTGGCACAACCAACACAAAATGGGTTGTCTGTGTGCTTGTGTGTGTGTGGGTGGTGGGCGATGGGGTTGAGAGGTGGGGCGAATGTGGTGCACCAGTGCTCGCGCGTGTGTGTGGTTGTGGTTATGTCTATCGTGTGTCTCTGTGTGTGTTGCATATGCTTAGGTGTGTTGGGTTGGGATGGATTTTGTGTGTGCACGCGCGCGTGTATGTATGTGACCGGGGAAGAACGCGGTCCTTATGGAAGACCTGTAGATTCAATGCTCGCAAACTCCTCTTGGCCCTCTTTCAGACCTGACACTTATCTTTCAAAAACTCCCCTCATTGTAAGTCTGATTTCTTCAACATTGTCACCCATAAAAATAAGATTTGTTGGTGGGTGGTGGTGTGTGACACTATTGGGTTTGCTTTTATGGGGGCGATTTTGCAATTAAACACGGAGCTCGTAGGTTCGGTGGCAGTTTTAGGTTTGGTGGTAAGGGAAGGGGGTAGTGGCTGGCAATTCTCATCTGAAGAGAAAAAGATTCAGCTTTTTTTTTTTTGTTATTATGTTTTGATATTATTTTCTTTATAATTTTCATAAAGTTTCTTCACGTGTTTGAAGAAATTGGCCCCCTGATTTGGGATCCAACCAATCGGGTTCCATTATCAATTTAGATGGAAATTCAGGTGAAATACTTACTTATTTTCTAAATAAAGAGTGGAATTTTTAAGTGTCAAAATAAAATACCTGGATACTGAAGTGAGATTTTTGTATGGTTTTTAGCTACTAAAGTATATTTAACCCTAATATAAACACTTGACCGTATGGTTCTACAACAAAACAAAAAAAAATGATAAGGAAATAGTTTTATCATTGTCGTAGGCTATATTATGTCACTGGATCCATTTCAAAATACTTTTATAATATTAAGAAAAAAAAAACATAGAAACTTTGATGACACCAAATTTAGAATAAAACAAATTATAAGTTGAGAATTAAAAACTTGTTGACAACAAGTGTTTTTAATCTTCCACAAGTTAAAGTTACGACACAAACATGGCCCCTTACATAGATAGAAGGATAGAGTTCAGAAACTACTAATCATTCTATTTTTTTTTCTTTTTTCCCGTTTACATAGGAACAATAAATTTCTCTTTCCAAAATAAACAACAATCCTAATTCATCAAGAGTGGTTTCTCGAGATAAACGAAAGTCCCATTTTGATTTGTAGCCTTGTTCTAAAATTAGTTAATGCCATGTTAAGTATGCACTTAGTGTTAACCGTTAAGTAATAACTCGTAAATAGTACGTCCAATATCTCAACCGCTCTTAAAAAGTTGGAAACTCTTTATCCTAAAGGATAATGGTAATCTCTGATATTCTTAACTCAGCAGTGCAATACTCTCAACCTAGAGATATATTTCTAATGGCTTTGCTTAAGGTCATAGTGGCAAATATAGCGGCCAATATATTTGTTGCTGATTTCTTTCTTTTCATGCATTACTTTAAGTTTCAGGAAGTTATTTGGTGGAGTAATAGTTTATCAATTATTATTGTTAATCTTCTCATTGCTCCATTAGTTCTGACTTCATCTCCTGAAACCAAATCCTACCTTGCCCCTATATTTGTTATGTCATCTATGGACAAGCTTCGGCTTTGTGACGATGGGATAGTTGATGCAGAAAAGTGGGAGAGATTTTGGAGACACAGTAGAATCGGGAAAGTGGAGGTGTAAGCCTATGAAGTGGAAGATATTGATGTGGAATTGCAATCATACGTGTATGCATGCGCGTCCATGTGAAAGAGACAGAGAGAACGAGAGCGAGAGATAAGAAGAAGAAGAAGAAGAAGAAGAAGATGATGATGAAGGAGTAAAAATGAGCTAGCAAACCTGATATTTTTCTGTAAACGTGAAATTGATAACTATACCGGTGTATATTGTGAACTCTCCGTCTGACTATGTTTTGGACCTTCTGTTAGGGGTGAGAGGATGGACAATTTTCGAAACTGATTTGACACCATTACGAATATGTGATTTTGGGCTTGCCATAAACCATACTTGAGGATATGACCATAGTCGTGAAGGGTAGTTTAGTCAAATTGTGTTTTTGGGACAATGATATTTAACTATTGTAACTTTTGTGAAAAAAAAATTGCTTTGTGAGTTACATCATTTCAAAACTAACAGTGTCCATAAAATCGTGTTAGATGTGGGGGGGGGGGGGGGGTGTTAGAGCGGACCCCGTGGGTACTAGCGATGTGCCAGAGCATGGCGTGGAGGGTACTAGAAGCGTGCTAGCAACGACGCTGGATCTCAAGAACGTCAGATTGTGAGATCTTATACTTGTTATGTATTAGGGCGTCAAGTGATCTCATATTGACGGTGTACGAGAGGAGGTCCTGAACTAAATGTAATATAAAGTTAAGTTAGATCTTTCCCACATCAGAAGTGGAAAAGAAATAAATTTTAAAAAAGAACTTGTCAATCTATTGTTATAAGTTAATTATTTTGAGGGAGGTACTGTGACGAGACTGCAAACAAGATTATTATAACTAGAGTACTAATACTTCTTCTAGAGCTCGGCGTCCGAAGTTAAAAGGCATTGCTCCCAATTTCCCCTCTATCCCAGTTGTTTTTACCCATGATATTAAAAGAAACTGGAATCTAGTTGGAGATTGACACCAAAACATGAGATTGAAGGACAGTAATGTGGACACGAACATGAGTAGCCACATGTGTAATAATCATCATCATCATCATTGTGAATAATTGTCCAAACACAAATTCTCAGTGAGTACAATGACAATGACGCCGAGAGCCGCCTAGTACTTACTGTGTGTTACCCTGGGGAGGAAAACATTAATTTGGTCGTATGTGTGTGGAAAAAAAGATTGAAGTAGTCAATATTCAAGGCTCTGGGCTTGTCGATACCATTAGATTATAAGAGATAAACAAGCGAAAACATAGTAAACTTTTTTGTTTTCATGGTTCACAAATATAAGAAGACCTGCTTTAGACAAAGATGTGGTACCAAAGATGTAGAGAATGTAAGATCTTCTAATACTAATGCTACGGGAATAATACTAAAATCTCAGCTGTCTTAGATGTTTACATGTAGTTAAGTGAGTAAATAATGTCATGTTCGTGTCTATGTTATGTTAACATATGTGGATAGTTTGTTATAAAAATAACATCGTTTTTTACGATAGACATAAGCAAAGATGAGACGTTTTAGAACATCCTACGAACTATTGAATCAACGAGTATGGGAAAAAGTAACTTCAATCTTTTCAAAATATGCCAATTTTACGAACCATAACGGAAACACAATCTGCTATTTTCCATCTTCCGCTCTCTTCCTCTTATCTCTGCGCCAGTTAAAAACTTGGTTCACCGGTGAGTTGTAAGTCAGCGCTTGGATGTATAGTCTAGACTTGGTTCCCTCTGCACATATGAGACAAGGGAGGTTTGGTTTGCAGGGTGATGACCATGGCGGTGGTTTTCGGGGCAGAGCGATGACCATCAATGTGTCCAACAACCGGACTTACACCTTATTGCATCCGGCAGTTCCTGTCCCGTTTGAACATTCTCTCTGTCGCACCCTTGTGTTTTAACATGATACCAAGAGTAACTTTTAGCACTTTGTAAGATATCAAACATGTGAACCACAAAAGGAAACTACACGTTAATCACCTATCTAAAATTGGTGTAAAACGTATCAGATTAACTACTACTCATCTAAAGTGAAAATTTAGTGCTCCAACATACATCCTTATCTCCTTTTATGAAAACTAATTTCCTTCTAACTATATGTACTTGGAAACTTTTTGGATGGGTGTTCTTCGTATCGATAATACATGAGGTTTGTGATTGATTTTTATACATAGTGGCTTCTCCTACTCTTGAACATACTTTTGAGTTGGACACCAGATTCAACATGGTATCAGAATTAGGCCTCTGCCGTCTCATTCGATCCAACGTGACCACCTCTTATTCAAGAGGAACACCTCTTATTCCCACGCTTCGCGTGAGGGCGGGTGTCAAGTCCCACATCGACAATACATGGGGTTTGAAATTAGTTCTTATATCTGGTGGGCTTCCCCAACTCTTGAGCATGCTTTTGAGTTGGACACTAGGTTCAATACACTCAATCTTACCATTATCTCTAGGGATAAGATAATCATAATCCTGCTCCAACTAACTAATCCGCTCCAATTTGTCACTTACCCAAGTAGAGGCATTTAAAGTGCCACTAAAAACACTTCTACGTGGGTCTAACTTACTGAAGCCCTTCCTTATTTAGACCCCTTGAGCCTCTCCCATTTGACTAGAGTCGAGCCTGTTGGGATAGATTTTGAGATGATCAAATTTGATTTTTGTCAGGATTAAATAGTGTTTGGCAAATACACAGACATTAAATCACTTTTCAGAAGCCTGAAAAATTTGTTAACACATAACCTAAAAAATGAAGATTGTAAATCAATCAATTTTTCAGAAACAACTTTGACCACTTAAAAAGACCATGGCATTCCCGTTAGCTGCGAAGACCTTTAGCATCTTTCATTCCGACACTAAATTTGTGATAATTTTGTCGCTGTGAAATTGACTTTTAGTATTTTTTTTATTTAAATAGCATGCACAGCTTATAGCTAATTATGCTAAAAATAACGTGAAAATGATTTTGAAACTTAGATCAAAATTGTACGCAATTCAACCAAATTTCTGTGTACTAAGTAGGCTAACATATATAAAAGGGAGAGCACCAACCAATATGGGCATCCATTCTTCTGAAAATGGACTACAGGGGCCTTATCACATTGGCGGCCCATATACCTGTGGTTCGCCGTCCAATTTGTTTTGCTTCCATGGAAACATGATTTGAAAAGTACTGGGTTGTAATTGTGGGCTGGGCTGCAAAAGAAGACCATTACACTCTGACACTATAGAATAGAGTATAGATAGACATGCGACCTTCGGCCCAATTGAAAATCTGGCAATATTTCTTCAGTAAAGGTTGATTATTGTCGCTGAAAAATAGGTTGTAAAAAGGTGAAGAAATGCTTATGAAAAAATAGGGTAGAAATTGAAATAACTGGTAACACACTTTCGTTGTTGAAAAAGCTTAAATTGTGAGGCGCAACCTGAATATGGTAAAATGAAAATTTCCCTTTATGCATAAGCAAATTGCTATTTTCACCTTCTTATATGCTTTTCTGTCTCCCTTTTTGGTGACAAAAATATAAATTAGTGATAAGTTTTGACCTTTTAGTGACGTACAAGAGAGTGAATTAACATATTACACGTTGGCTGTAGCCTTTTCCCTACGCAAAATTCCCTCCTATTCTGAATTCTTATTGAATTTGGAATTGCTATCGAATCACGCACAAAGCAACCATCTCCAAAGCGACGCTTGTTCATTTTGATTTCATACCCCGATAACAAATAATGATTATTCGGCTAAAAGATTATATACACCGCTAAAAATCAACATCTTGCTAGCAATACACTTTCTAACGAGAAGCGAGTATTGAAAAATAGACGCTTTTTTAAGCCAATCAAATGCTGGACTAGGATCCTCTGTGCAGCACCTCTCTTGTAACAAAAAGTGTCGTAATTCATTATATAGCGACAGAAAGTGCCACTACAAATTTTAACAATTGCGATAAAGTATATCAGCAGAACTGTTACCACAGAAATGTTATATCTTAGAAGATCCTCATCGTCGAAAATCGGAGCGATCAAAAGGAACAAAAAATACACTTCAGCCTCTAGAATATTATATCGGTTAGCTCCAACAAAAAGGGAGAGGCATGACTAAGAGCTAAGTCATGGCTGCTAATGGCAACTTTCGAATCATAATGAACCTTTCTCGTGCGTCCGGACTTTGCATTTTTTTCCCGTGAGAATGAATGAATGCCTCCGCCATCAAATTCAAATGCAGAGGTACTATGATCTTATCTTCTTTAAGTTCTTCTTCTCTTATCCAAAGTAGACTCTGGATTCTACCCTCCACGACCAAAAAGCTTGCTTTTCTTCCTTTTCGTACCTTTTTACAAGAAACTTTATCCGTAAAAAATGATGTCTCCCCTCACAAATGCTACCGACTTGTATATCAAAATCTGAAGTCAAATAACGTGTTTTCCATGGGTTCACACGATTGGCCGCTAGTTGCCGAGAGTATATCCATACTATTAACATTGCTGAGTACATTATCTAACAGTTTAAAGTCTAAATATTTTAGAGGTGGATGATAACTATACATGATTTTCGGATCTACCTCGTCCATTTCTTTCCGATAGACATTCCGCTTTACTCGGAGCCAGACTTGGAAGCACTTCATATTTTAGGAAGCGAGGGTTGGTGGTAATGTCCCACGTCGAATATTATGAATGAGAATTATCTATGCTTTTGAATTGAACATCAGGCTTTAACATAGGATTTGATGAACCATAATATATGTGAATGATAGTTGGATCAAGATGTGTTAAATTAATGAAACAACTTTTCGACAAAATCTTAGAAAAATAGCAGCACTGTAAGTCAATACACACGAACTTATGCTTCGTGCCTTTTTCTTTGTTTGTTTGTGTATTTTTCTGATAGAAATTTATCTGTTTTTCCATACTACTAAAAACCAATCTGGTATCAGCCTCATATCTTCCCATCCAAATGTATATATCGGTCATCAATCCTATTTAGGAATTTTTCCACTCATTTCTCTAAGTGAAGGCAGCTTAAAATGCACTGAAACAACACTGTATCCAGCAAAATACGAGATTTATAGCACATAAGAATTTCCCAGGCAGCCATCAGCCCCATTTGCATTCAAGAATTTCATAGCTTGAAATGACCAGATTTTTGTTGCGTTTTACATACACAAACTACCAGGATACATTTGAAGAAGAAGAAGATACTGTTTTCTCAATTTGTTTATGTCAATACAAAGAAAATGATTATTATTTATGGTCAAAAGACACGAGGAAATAATAAAAGAAATAATGGTTCACATGGAGATCAAAGGGATATACTCCATCTTTGAAGAGATTAGGAAGGATCCTCCAGCGATGACACCATTACGCAGTGTTTATGCGACTTAGGAGAGCTTGTTCAAGGTACATTGCGTATGCCTTAAGTAAGAGAGAAGACCTAGAAAGCCCTTTTCATCACATGGCTGTACATACAAGAAGTGTATGACTTCCAATTTGAAATTTAACATCAGAAGGTAATGACCAACTCCTGGCAAATGAATTTAAACTGTTTGGTCTTGTTTAGAAGCGATTATAACAAATGGAGAAGAATGACACGACAACTGATACCTGGAATTATACTAAGTATAACGATGATAGAGATAATATAACCAATTGATGAGATTAGAGCATAGTAAGACCTCGACTCCCATTTCTATCCGTTCATTCCAGCGTGTCTTATCTGTCTCGATTTCCCGGGTTTTGGGACATCAATTGAAAAGAGTTTGCGAAGCTTCTGTTTGATGGCAGCTTTATAATGAACATTGAAGTCCAATACAAGAAGCGAAGCCGGCAAAATACTTTCCACTCGACTTTGGTTATTGGTTTATTGATGTGGAAATGGGACATCAGCCACCTAATATTAGGCCGATTTGATGTCATGGTAGGTTGCCTTCTTGATAACCCCACCACCAGGGGGCTTAACAGAAAAGATGTGACATGGTTTGTTTGGGATATCTGTACGGGCAATATAGATCCAAAAGGGAGCTATAGCGTCAAAGTCCACGAAAGTTGTTAAAATTTTGACAAAAGTTTGTGAGCGGAGATGACTATAATCCTTAATATGTTGCTTAATCGTTTATTTGTTGTTAACGGGCAACTAGAAGAATAGTCGATAATTTGATGAAAATAGTATTTTCCAAGCCTGTAAAAAACGATTATAGCAACTGCCAAATGCCGCTGAAGCCACTTTCTTTCTATATTTCTGGAAAGGATTTGTCAAATAACTAGTCTGGACTAATTATTTCTACAAAGGATTTTGGCACACCAAATTCCTGCTAGAATTTGATAATTCTATCTCATCATAATCTAAACAAGAAATTTGATGTGATGTATTCTCAAATCTTTTATAAAATTGAAATCCCCGCTACAATTATCACATTCAAACATGCTCTAAGGTTTGACTAAACAATGCACAAAACTACCCCTATTGATTACCGGTGGCCAATGCTATTACCTCATCCAGAATTATTTGTATTTTTCATCAAATGCCATTTAAGACTTTGAGTGAACGCAACATAATCGCATAATAATAGATTATCTACTTTTCAGAATTGACTTCAAACGCTATAACTCGTGTTCAAGTCGTTACTGTAATGCCGAATGCAAATTTTTTTATATCGGTAATCAAACTACGACGGTTTTGATTATTCTGACTGCTGCTGCAGTAGTGTCAAACCAATTTGGTAACTATAAAAGTATCACAGAGACTTACATATGCAACTCCTAGGCTCCTGATTCTGTGCCTCCGTGTGTGTGAGAGTAGTTTGGTTGACTAGACTAACCTTGAGCCGTCAGGAAGGAACGGAACCATCAATGCCGCTCACACGTGGAAAGATCTGGCCGGTGGTTCCCACGCTCCCCAAAACATCATCCGTTTCGTAATTTCTGACTCTCTCTCTCTCTCTCTCTCTCTAAAAGTCTATATATATTCTCCCAGATCACATAAACTCTTTCCATCACTCATTTGCCTCTCTGTTCCTTCTTCTTCTTCTTCTTCTTCTTCATTCTTGTTTCTTTGGCTACAGCATTAGCTAGCTTTTGGCGGGTAGCAAGCTTAAGAGAATAGCTAGCTAGCCATGGCTGGAGGAGGGTTGCCGGCCGCGGCGGGTGGATCGGAGTTCGAGGCGAAGATCACTCCGATAGTCATCATTTCCTGCATCATGGCCGCCACCGGCGGCCTGATGTTTGGCTATGATATTGGTGTCTCAGGTCACCATCTCTTCTTGTTTTTCACCTCTGCATGTGTATCCACCAACATATGTTTCTCTCACAAGTTACTTCATAAACCTTTTATAGTACATTATTTCTTATATATATATATATATATATATATATATATATATATATATATATATATATCTATCTATTATGCAGTGTATGAAGATCTATATATAATTGCTACTCCATTTTCCTTTATTCTTTTTCAGTTTTTTTTTGATATGATTTTTTTTTTCAAAATGGGTGGGCTGGGTATTTACCCTTTTTAGAAAGTTTTCCTAACTTTTGGGTTGTAAATTAGTAAAAGATATAATTAGGTACTATGTCCTTAAAAAAAAAAATGTTGCGGACGAGAATTGGATCAAAATTATCATTACCATACGAGGTTTCAATGTTTTATTCATTGAAGTTTAAGCAGTTTAGAACTTATATATGGAAACTAAGTTTTGACATATAACATAAATATGAAAAGTGTAGTATTATTTCCTTAGACACCCATCATGATAATAGAAATTAGAAATTCAAGAATATAAAAGAACCCAGAAATTTATCCACACCGCCACGAGAAGCACGAGAAAGTGGAGCTTCCTCCGGGAAAGTGGGGTCCAGTCATATCCTTGCTGTATCTGAAGTAATATGACTGCCCCCTTCATGGTTAAAGTTTATCAATTTTCTTTTTTGGTAAAATAAAGCCAATCAATTTTCTTTTGCATGATTATGTGTTGCGCTTCATTCTTACCTAATGCCATGACACAAATTGGTATGGTTATTTACTACAGGTGGTGTTACGTCAATGGGCGATTTCTTGAAAAAATTCTTTCCCGTAGTATACCGGAGGACTCAAGAAACAGAACTGGATAGTAATTACTGCAAGTACGATAACCAAGGGCTACAATTGTTCACGTCATCTTTATACCTTGCTGGCCTGACGGCAACGTTCTTCGCCTCTTACACGACGAGGCAGCTCGGACGGAGGCTCACCATGTTGATTGCAGGGATTTTCTTCATCATAGGGGTCATACTAAATGCTGCGGCCCAAGACCTCGCCATGCTCATCATTGGAAGAATCTTACTTGGTTGCGGAGTCGGGTTTGCTAATCAGGTGAATAATCACAATAATAAGTACTATTTTTTTTCCTTATGATATTTTTTATGCTAAAGTCGTTACCAACGAAGGTGACAACAAAGTAGACACGTGTTTCGCTAGCGAATAATTTTGATGGGGCTATTTGTGGTGTATAACGACATATTTGTAATATAATAGTAGCGTAAGAGTGTATCTATACCAATGGTCAATCTTGTGGTTCAGTTGATTCTCTTCATCAACAGCTCTCTTGGCACGTAGTGTGTTTTGTTAGCTTCAAGGCCCTATATTTTTTCCACCAAAAATGTTATCTCATGTCATTTAAATATGAGAGACCAGGCTTATAAGTCTGACCAATATAATATTTTATTGCACGAGTCACAAGCTCACATCAGTGTCACATTGAAAATTATAACAACACGATTTCCTAATCTGATGTAAGATTAGAAAATCATGTTATTCAATGCTCTAACTCGATTCATCTTTGAAAAGAAGCATAAATATTCTAGACATGTGCCACCAAACAAGGTGGGTCCAGAGGTAGGGGTTGGGGAAGGGGGGGTCCAAACTGCTACCATAGAGATGACAATTATTGGAAGAGAGGTGGTCTCACAGTGAACTTGGGATCAAAATGTCTTGTTATTTTAAAGGCGTCATCATGCAATTTATTTGCAAGCTATTTCTTGCTTTAAATATGGCTGAGCAATAGAATATATTTATACAAGACAGTGACTTGCTTGGGAGTTGGGATGGAGATAAACTAGAGTTATTGTTGTCAAGACTTTAAGATGCCTTTTGCGTGTAGAAAAACCTTCATATATCCAGTTTCCAGGTCCCCTCCTTGGTTTTTATTTTGTAAGTGCCCTTTGGTCCACAGCCTATGGCTGTGCATACTTTTCATTGATGGGCAATCATCAAAGGCTATGAATCTTGTGATGCTCTTTCTTTCTTGGGGGTCACCGTCTCTGTTGTGAAAACTGAAAAGATCCACTTTCACACTGTTTTGGCCATTTAGGCTTCCAACTTTCTAGCATTCCATTATTTTTTGCTTTTTCCTTCTCCTTTTTGGCATCCCTTGGTAGTTGGGTAGTTGGTCATGTTCCATCCTTTGAGTTGCCCTACTTTTGCTTGGTTCATTAATGAATTTCTTGCTGTTTACTCTCAGAAATCAAAGAAAGTTTCTTATATCTAATCCAGGCGAAGAGAATTAACAGGACTTTCATTATGAATTAAACGCCTAAATGTCTCTCACTCCATCCCTTGGGAGAAAATACATGAAAGGAAAATGAAGACTCTCCGTCAACTTTACATTTGTACTCTATCCTAAAGAAAACACATGCTAGAGCTCACTTTAAAAGGTGATACGGCAATTAAAGTCTCGAAATCGACTATACGTGATGTTGGGATTGAGATTGAGACTTGGGCTTCTCCGCCTATTGATCATGCGTTTTTATTGGACACTAAGTTTTAATATGGTATCATAGCTAAGCCTCGCCTATTGCCTCATGGTAATTAGATCACTATCTCAAATTTCACGCTAAGCACGAGGGTCCGCTGTACTCGGATTCAATCTCAAGATCACCTCATATATACGAGGATTGAGACCAATTCTTCTCGTCCTCCTGAGCATGTTTTTGGGTTGTACACTAGGCTTTAGCAACTACTATCTCAGCAATGTCTTAATTATGATTGCTTTGGCAAATCTTTGTGTTTTGATCTGAAATAAAATATGTCTCTGTGTTCAAGAACTGACATCCCAATATGGTCATTGGTATAATATTTGAACTGAGAAACATGGCTATCCTTGACAATTTCTGAATGAATAGAATGAGCTCATTCAATTTTGAAGATGGAATTAGCTAGTAAAGCTGATAATTCTCTAGGTGCCGTGCACAAATCTGAATGTGTTTGCATGAATGTTTCTTCAGGCAGTTCCGTTGTTTCTATCAGAGATAGCACCGACAAGAATACGTGGAGGACTCAATATATTGTTCCAGCTTAATGTCACCATTGGCATTCTGTTTGCCAACCTTGTCAATTATGGCACAGCCAAGTAAGTCCCTGCATCTTTCGCTCTGATCAAGTTTTACTTCACCTCAGTGTACAAGTTTTAATGTTCTCGTACTTGAAAATGGAAGAGGAACAAATAATTTCAGTTCAAATACGTAAAGTTTACTTTTGACTTGTCTATTTTTTGGCCTATTACAACACTTGCTTGACTGTTGAATTAAGAATTCAGCTTCAATACCTCAAAGTCCATGATCAAATGGTCCACTCTTTGAAAATGGTAAAACCTGTAAGGTTACCCAAGTGTGACCAATTCTAATCCTAGTTACTCTTTAACTTTAAGCTCTATATGGGTTCTTTTATTATTTGGTTTCAGAATACTTAAGATGTTTATAAAAATTCTAGAACTGATTCTGCATAAACAAAGACACCCAATCTGAATCATTACATCTCCAGTGGACTAGGAATTTGAATATTTCTGGCATTGTTTTCTTGCATGATTTATCAAATTCTTACAACTGCAGAATAGGAGGATGGGGATGGAGGCTATCATTGGGGTTGGCTGGAATCCCCGCAGGCCTCCTGACTATTGGCGCGCTCATGGTGGTGGATACACCCAACAGTCTTATTGAACGTGGAAAGTTAGAAGAAGGCAAAGCAGTGCTCAGGAAAATACGAGGAACTGACAATATTGAACCGGAGTTCTTGGAGCTCGTTGAGGCAAGCCGAATAGCTAAACAAGTGAAGCACCCCTTCAGGAATCTCCTCCAGCGTAGGAACCGACCCCAATTGATCATTGCAATGGCCTTACAGGTTAGTTTTATTTTTCCTTCACATTTCCTGATGTCTTTTACTACTGCATAACAAACGCTTTTTCTAAGTATCTTTCTTATTTTTTGTTTTGCAACAGATTTTCCAGCAATTCACGGGGATCAATGCAATCATGTTTTATGCACCAGTACTATTCAACACATTGGGATTTGGTAGCGATGCAGCGTTATACTCGGCCGTTATCACAGGGGCCGTCAATGTGATATCCACAATTGTGTCTATCTATACTGTTGACAAATTGGGACGCCGTGTGCTCTTGCTGGAAGCCGGCGTCCAGATGTTCTTGGCTCAAGTGATTATAGCCATAATTCTGGGAATTAAGGTTAAGGACCACTCTGATGACCTTCTCAAGGGTTTTGCAATTTTTGTGGTGATCATGGTTTGCACTTTTGTATCTGCTTTCGCATGGTCTTGGGGTCCCCTTGGGTGGCTAATTCCTAGCGAGACATTTCCACTCGAAACTCGCTCAGCCGGTCAGAGTGTGACAGTTTGTGTTAACTTGCTTTTCACCTTTGTGATAGCGCAAGCGTTCCTCTCAATGCTTTGCCATTTCAAGTACGGCATTTTCCTGTTTTTCTCGGGTTGGGTTTTCATCATGTCCATCTTTGTGTGGTTTCTGGTTCCAGAGACGAAAAATATACCGATTGAGGAGATGACAGAAAGAGTGTGGAAGCAGCACTGGCTCTGGAAGAGATTCATGGATGACAATGTTGGTGGAGATATTGCGATGAGTGGTAACGGTGCGACAAAAAATGGCCATGTCAATGGAGCTCGATCCTGTTTCTCAGTTGTAAAGCTTGAATACTGAGGAACATTTTGTGCTGTACTAGGGATGGGTACATAGATATCAATAGGTAAAATATACTTCAGTTTGTGTGATTTTTTGTTGAGATTGTGTACAAGTTAGAGACGTTGTGGCATCGTACTGAGGCCTTGCTCGATCTATGGATGTTACTTCAGATCTTAGCAGAGGATTATTTGTGAAGTGGTGCACTGTGTTATTTCTTGGGGCATTACCCTGATGATATATTAAACTAGCTAGTTGATTTATTATCATTATCTTTTCCCTGCTTGAGGGGTGAAAAATCTATCAGTAATATTAATTTCTGTCTACAGTTCGATATCAGTTTGCATTTGTTTCTCCTCTTTATTAAGTAGAACGTAAGAAATCATTCGGGAACCCGCGTCCCCCGGCGTTTTTGTGCAATAAACCCTTAGTTGTTTTTAGGGGTTTCATATGTGACAAAAATCTTATTTACCGGATCATTTTACATTTCCTCGAGTTCTCAATGTAATTACCCTTTCTACCTGCAGCCTAAATTAGGCCTCAGGTGGCAAGATTTATTAAATAGGGGCAACATAGGTGGGGGCATTTCCAAATCTCTTTCTCCCATTTGTCCCGGGGTCATCATCACGAATGATGGGCACATGCTTCTCAGTACTTATTCTTATGGAATTAGCACCAGAATCATCTAACTAAAGCTATGGATTGTGAAGGATACTTGAAATTCAAAAGAAACAAAAACCTATTTCTTGATTCCCCTCTTCCCTTTTATTTAAGCTCAGTTTTCGATGCAGCTAGCTGCATTTTACCATCATAGTTTTTGCTGTATTAGGCGGATTTTGAGTTGTTTTTGAAAAGTGTTGAAACGATTATATAAATTATTGTGCTACCACGTAACACGAAGTGGATTCGAAAACATATCGTATAAAATCTCCGAATATTTCGACGTAGGATCCTTATTGTTACGAGCCTCCAACACGCTTGATCTTTTTCGCAGGTACAAAAACGGCTACTGGAGTCGATTCGTCCACGAACCAAACAGGGTTATTATTATTACTTCTGACTTATTGGGATATCTCTAACCTTTATATAGAGATACAATTAGAGACTGGCTTTACCTCAAAAACTTAGAAGATAAAGATTGTATTTATCTCAAATACTTAAGAGATAAATATTCTCTAAATAACTGTATTTATCCAAACTAACAAATACACATTATCTGTTAGTGGGCGGATAATGGGTCCACTGACCCAATTTATTAACAGCTCCCACTCGCCCACAGACAGGGCAAATAAATCGTACAGTCCATCTTTATCTCTCATCCACTCATCTCCTCATACAGGAAATGGAACGTGCGACCTACGAGAAAGGATGTCCAGTTGAGGAGTATTGTATTAAGTTATCACCAAACTAACACAATACATCACTCTAAAAAAATCTCGTATGTACCCCAGATAGTTCAATTACACCAGATTAAACACTCTCAAATCCCTCATAGTGAGCAGTGTTAAACCTCTCATATGTTATGTATTCATGACTCATATCGAAACGAAAATCGACAAAGTCGCCCGGGCTATGAATCACACAACATGATGTAATATTGAACTTTCTTCCCAAAGCCCTCATGTCATTCCAATTAGACCCAACCGCTTTCCTAGACATGCCCCGCGAGACCGCATCATCCATGATCCAAGGGTACATGCTAAAGTAGCGACATTGAGTATCCTCTTCATGACATAGTCTAAGGTGAGAAGGGTAGTACATAGGATCAAAAAATTTCGATCCAAGTGGCTCACACAGTGACGAAGCAGGGATTCATTCATCACTCCCACTGTCGGTTTGCATTTAGCACATGCAGTATGATTTGCATGCTATGGCGTAACCCGCAAGGGCGTGTCACATAAATGTATAATAAAATACGCCATACGAATCTGGGTCTAGTCGTTATGCAAGCGCCTAACCTGAGTTTTTCAGCCCAGTCACTCTCATAGTGCCTGCCTGAAATCTCACATTCGGCTGTAACCAGGCTACATAGAGTTGTGGAGATACTCTATGATCGACCTATCTTTTTAGGTCTCATCTTAGCTCCAACTAAGGCGACATGTTTGCATTACAAGCTGTATCATCTTATTCGCCCTCTTGGCGCCTAAGACAATTATGTCTCATCTTGCTCGCTATCTTAGCGCCAAGGTGAATTACCCGTGTGAGTGGGTCAATTCAAGCCTGGTGACACTCTCAACAAGGATGTATATGTAATCACAAAGATTATCCATTCATTCCAAAATAAACTCAAATCAAGGAATGAAAATTTAATGTAATAAATAATGTCAAGTACATGAGATGCCATAAACATATCAAACCTTACGTAGTCCCATACTCCTAATGTGAGAAAGGAAAACATCTCTAGCAATAGGCTTGGTCAAAGGATCAGCCACCATTCTGCCAGTAGGTATATGCTTTATGGTCACCTCTCCTTGCGCAACTAAAGTTCTAATGAAGTGATAACGAAGGCCTATGTGTTTGGCCTTCCCATGATATTTGGGGTCCTTTACAAAATCTAGGGCAGATGTATTGTTACAGTGAACAGTGACAAACCCGTCTGCATGAGCTGTAACCCCTAGAGCCTATAAAAAATGACCTCAACCAAACAGTTTCCTGGACTGCTGCTGAACAAGCAACATACTCTGACTCCATCGTGGATAGGGTGATGCAAGACTTTTTCTTGCTGTACCAAGAGATAGCTCCACCTGAAGTGGATATGCGCTCATCTCTATCAGCGCCCCAATCAGCATTGTTGTATCCTCTCAATCTCAAGTCTCCACCATGATAGCACAGGACGAGATCAGCGGTTCCACGTAAGTATCGAAGAATCCTCTTCACCGCATTCCAATGAGCGGGTCCAGGATTACTTTGATAACGACTCACCATTCCAACGGCAAAGCAGATGTCTGGACGCGTACACAACATATGGTACATCAGACTCCCAACTGCAGCCGCATAAGGCACTTTGGACATCCGATTCTTTTCCTCATCATTCTTTGGGCATTGGTCTATTGTTAAAGTACACACCTTGTCCATTGGAGTGTCTATGGGTTTTGAGTTATGCATACGGAATTGTTCAATGACTTTCTTGATGTATGTCTCTTGAGACAAACTGAGAAGTCTCTTTGGACGATCACGTTTGATTTTAACCCCGAGCACATAATTAGCTTCTCCCATGTCCTTCATCTCAAAAGTTGAGGACAACCACTGCTTCGTGGCGACAATGAAACTCATGTCATTCCCAGCTAAAAGAATGTTATCCACATACAAAGAAAGGATCAGAATATTTTTCTTGGATCGTTTTACGTAAACGCAATGGTCTTGTTCAATCATTTCAAAACCTATAGAGGTAATGGCATAATGAAACCTAAAGTACCACTGCCTAGACAATTGTTTGAGACCATATATAAAACGTTTGAGCCGGCAAACTTTGCGCTCATGTCCCTTGACTTTAAAACCCTCAGGTTGAGCCATATAAATCTCTTCGTCTAGTTTTCCATTGAGAAACGCAGTCTTAACATCCATATGAAAAAGTTCTAATCATGCTGGGCGACAATAGCTAGGATCAGGCAAATTGAAGCAAATCTCACCACTAGGGGAGAAAGTGTCTTCATAGTCCACACCCCGCAGTTGGGTATAGCCTTTCGCCACAAGACGTGGACGGTCAATTAACTCCCAGACCTGATTCTTTTCCATTAAGCTCAAATCATCCTTTATTGCAGCCATCCACTTACTACTAGCAGACGAAGATAAGGCTTCTTCCACAGAAGTAGGCCTGTCTTCATCATTTGGAGTGCACATAAGAATTTCTCCATCAATCTCAAAACGACGACGTGGAACTCTTCCTCGTGCACCTCTACGCAGTTGAGAATCTTGTTGACCTAATGGTCCTTGTGGTGTGCTCCCACTTTCTGGGATACTACCACTAGGTTGAAGGTCACTTACACTATCTTCAGCGATAACCGGATGAGGAACTAATTCCCCACCTTCGCTTGGAGATGGTAAAGTGGCTTCAACCTCCTCTAACTCATAGAGGTCAAGATTCTTACTCGCGTCTCCAATGCTAGGAAAATCATTCTCTATGAAATTGACATCACGAGACTCTATTTTAGTCCTTCCACCATTTGGATGTTCACCATACATCATATAGCCTTTAGAGTTTTCAGAATACCTTAGAAAAATACTCTTCTTTGCTCTAGGCCCTAGTTTCCTATACTTATGAGAATTACTGTGAACATAACCTGCTGACCCCCATGGGCACAAGTTATCCAAATTTGGCTTTAGGCCAATCCAAAGCTCATATGGGGTGGATTTGACTGATTGTGAAGGCACTCGATTAAGTATATAGGCTGTAGTCAAAAGAGCATCCCCCAAAAAGATATTGGAAGGTTTGCTTGCGCCATCATAGACCTAACCATGTCTAACAATGTTCTATTCCTTCTTTCCGCAACACCACTTTGTTGTGGAATATTAGGAATAGTAAGTTGCCTGCGTATCCCTTTTTCCTCACAAAAACTTTCTCGAAGTGATCTGACAAATATTCGCGTCCCCGGCCAGTGTGAAGAGTTTTTAAATTCTTCTCTTTTTGATTCTCAACCTCAACTACAAAACGTTTAAAATAGTCCAAATCTTCATAGCGGTGACATATCAGATACACATAACCATATCGCGTATAATCGTCTATCAGTGTAAGGAAATAAGAAGCACCATGGCGTGCCTTTACACTCATAGGTCCACATATGTCAGAGTGAACTAGCTCAAGTGGTTGAGTTGCTCTCACAGCCTTTCCAAAAGGCTTCCTGCATGCTTTACCGGCCAAACAAGCCTCACAAGTTTGTAGATTGACTTTTGCGAGTGGGCCTAAAAGGCCTTTTCTAGCCAAACGAGTCATTCTATCTTGGCCTATGTGGCCCAGTCTTGCATGTCAGGTGGTAGAATCATTCACAATATTATCATTCACAACATAAGAATAAGAGGACTGAGAATCATCTAAATCTAATTGAAAAGGACTATTCATGCGAAAACTATGTCCGAACAAAACATCATCCAAAAAGATGTCCAACTTATTACCCTTAAAAAGAAGAGAAAATATCAGCGCTTGCCGTTTGCATTGCGCGAACCCCCTTGCGTTTTCTTCATTTTTCCCTTCCTTTGGCACAGAAGTACTAGCCTCGCCTTTTTTGCTTTTCTTGCTTTGTCTTTCGCGCTTGCCATTTGCATTGCGCGATCCCTCTTGGACGACATATGTAACATCCCGGAATTTCCGGAACGTTAACACTCGCTCGATCAGATACACTCAGATAATTACGACCTCAAACTCAAGCAATTTAGAACCATCAGTCCGTCAGAGCAACTAAACCGTTGAGTAAAATAATACTCTTAGCGTACAATTATACTTGAAACATCAAATCTAAGCTAACAATTCTAAATAATAATAATGGCCCACGCAGGGGTTCTAAAGGCTAATACTGAAACTTAAGTTCTCTTTCGCTCGGCTCAGATCTAGTCCACACCCAATGCGATCTATTGTTGGTTATCACCTGCGGAAAGGAAGTCAAAGGGGAGTGAGCTTTTGAGAGCTCAGTAAGGTCGCTCAAAGATAGAAATTTCGAAACCATTACAGATGCAGTTCATAGATTTTCAAAAAGAATCAATACTAGTTTCATCAGATATCAATACGATTTTCAGATACGATACAAAAAATCACAGATAATATTGAACATGAGCAATTGCAAAGCCACACAGGCAATGCAGGGTAATCACTTAGCAAAGCCACAAAGGCGATGCTCATTAACACTTTCCACCGACTAGTCCATCAAGGCACTAGCCCACACCAATACACCGGCTAGTCCATCAAGGTACTAGCCCACACCAATATCCTCCACTATACACCAACTCCCGCCAAACACACCAATGCAAACTCTCATGTCAATATGCAGAATGAGAACAAAGGATAATACAATTCTTAAATCGATGCACAACGAGAAATAAACACAGTGCATCGAATATGATTTCCAATAAACGCTTAAGGCTCAAGATAGGTTTTTAAGGCAAACAATGCGACTTAATCAAAATAACAGAATCCAAAAGAATAGCGATAACAATTCAAAGAAATATTCGAGAACGAATAGAGAAAACTGAGTTTCAGAAGAAATCCCTTACCTCGATCCACGCTATGCAATGTTAATTGACATTAATCCAAAAGTCGTTGAATTAACCTAAATTGGCAAATTCATTTATTAGAAAAATAATCTACACTACTATACTATAAACCCTATTATCAACTACCCAAACGGCGCTCACTTCTAACCCCAGAATGACGCAACTCAAAACGGTTCCCGCGCACGGCTAACCTAGCCGAAAACACTGTACGCTCTTTAATGCGTAATGATATCCCGAGATTCGTAATAAATTACAATAAAACACTTTCGTAACTTAAAACATTGTAGAGAGTCAAAATATGAATTTTCTAAAATTTTTGAATAAAAAAATAATTTCTGTAAATACACTAAAAACCCATAAATTGCCAAAATTTCTTTTAGCTGAAAATAAAGTCCCATAATTTTTTGTAACAGCTTTAAAATATGTATAAAAGTTATAGAAATTTAAATCAGAAATTAAAAGGTATTAAAACTATTTTTAAACTATTCATTTTGCTAAAACCAATGCGATACGGAAACCATAGAAAATAAACTCCAAAAATTATCAAATTCAAACTGAGTCTTATTCATATCATAACGACATTACTCTAATTTTTCTCTGACCATTTTCTGGGTTTAAGGGCTCCAAAGAATTTTTATATGTCTGAAATTGCAAAACATATAGTAAATACATACGATATCAGAAAAATATGAAATTTTCACAGAAATTATAATATTGCACTAAGAATCATCCTGTAAATTTTCAGAATTTTCAGACAAGCGTACAGTACCCAATAGCCAAGAGGTACAACTGTGCAAGCACAGTGTACTGTTCACGCATAACATATCTACTGCTCATTATCTTCTTTTCTTGTCCAAACCCAGAGTACAAGGTTACTGTTCACGCAGCTTCTCCTCCTCTTATCCCTTCTCACAAACCCACTTCACACATACACATTTCCCACAATACACTCTTCACTTTCTTTCCAAAAGAGACACAGCAACATTTCTAAGTGCCATTGCAGGCCCTTTTTCATCCCTTCCTTCCATTGCACACACGCTACATGCACATATACAACACACATACACAGGCCGCTCCGCTCACACACACAGCTGGGCAAAACACTTACACCTAAACTGCCAACCATCTTCTCCCTCGTAAGCTCACTCACATACAGCACACATACACACACGACGCTCACACATACATACACACGTTTACAAATCACTCTATACACACACATATAGACTCACTCACAGCTGCCTCTCGGCAGCTTCACACTCACGCACATCACCACACTGCGCACACTTGTATGGGCACACAACACATAAAATACCCACTCACGCACACACTGTTTTTCTTTCACACATACAGCGCACACGCACATGCGCTCACACATTACTCACTCACTACCTCACTCTTACGGCAGCCATGATCCCTCTCTCTCTCTCTCTCTATAAAAACCCACAGCCCTCGTGGTTGTTTTCTCAACCTAAATCGCAGCTGCCGCTTCTGCTTCTACCCTTGTCCGAGCCATGGCGGTGCCGCAAACTCATGTCCACGGTAGCCATGGCCGTTCACGGCTTTAAACCCACACAACCGTACCCATCGAAGATCTATTACAAAACCGTTTCCCTCTCTCTTATACTGCAGCCCCATGGCTGCACAAACTCTCCTTTTTCCTTTCGGCAGCCATGATTGTCACGGCCACAAAAACCACTAAATGCAAGCCCCCCAAAGTGCGCACAGACACTACATCCACTGTCCTCCTTACTCGATCTTCTACTATACCCACAGTTCAATCCCCTCACACCCCTTCCTCTCAGTCCCGTTCACCCATAAATCACATAGTAAACTAGAGGGAAAATAAAGGTTAGAGACTTACCGAAAACTCCACGCAACTTGCTGGGAATTCTCTTCTCCTAGCCTTCTTTGTCTCTCTATCCCTCTCTCTCTCTCAACTCGTGGTTTGGAGATGATACAGATGGGGAACGGCTGCTCCCTTTTGCAAGCCTTTATATAAAAACCCTAATAGGAAAAGATCACAAAAGACCCCTTATATTTTCGTAAGTCATTTTAAATTTTACCCACTATTTTTCTATTATTATAAACATGTTCAAAATAAATTATTCGTTACGGTTTATGTGCTAGAAAATTTTAATGGGTTTGATACGCTATCCCGCTTCCTTATTCGTCACTAAAGGTCGCTAAAAAAATATCGACACTAAGTAAAAAAAATATCGTCGCCTAAAGTTTCCTATTTAAATCCGGAAAAATATCGGGGTGTTACAACATAAGTAAGAATCTTATCAACGTCTTGAGTCTCGGCCTCAAGGATGACATGTTGTGAAATATCAGAAAAGTTCTTGATGTTTTCACTATGGGTCAATATCTGTTTCATATTGGCCCATGAGACAGGAAAGGGACCTTATGACAGCTCTGACTTGCTGCTCATCTGTGAGCGCATGGCCAGCATCCCTTAGCTTACCAATCATATTGGACATCATCCTTAGATGTTCACTCATGGTATGTTTAGGGTCTTTTGTGTACTCCTCAAACTTAATCACAAGGCTACGAAGCCGCATAGTTGAGGTTCCACCAAAAGAGAACTTGAGCTGCTCCCATAAAGCTTTGCAAGTTGAAAGTTCATCATATTGTCCGATTAGAGCATTTTGCAAGCTGCTTAACAAGGTGTAGCGCGCACTACGATCTTTTTGATTCCATTTCTGGTAGGCAGTGTGGTCTCTTAGGGGTTGCGCCTCAGTTGGCGCGACCATCTCCTTGGTCAAGTGCTCCTCGAGCTCTTGTTCGATCATCATGAATTTCATCTTTTTGTGCCAAACGTCATAATTATCTCCGTTAAGTTTCTCATCCTTAACGAGATCAGCTATGACATTCTTGGTGGACATTATATTCACTACATTAGATTGCGCAAGGAAAAGACATTAATTATACATCCTTCTATTTATTTCAAAAAATTTAAATAAAAAATAATCCTTCCTCACATCATGAAATCGAAAATTTGCTAAGCTCGTAATCATCTCCCATGTATGTGAGTTGGGAAAATACTTTCCAACTAATTTTTCGCAATAAATTTCATCATTATATAAGCCATAATATAATAAATCATCCACATGATAATTTAAAACAGTATAAAATTACACCACGCAATTAAGTGTGCAAGGACTCCATTGAGCCCTATTGGCATTCTAATAACTTATACTAAGAAAATTCTGGCTTGAAAAATGTGCGTGCGAAATTACATCCCCGTACAAGGCTTTCTGAAAATATACAGGGAAATAGTAGAATACAACATCTTTGAGAATCCTACTACAAACTACTCCAATAAAATAAATGGAGATGCCGCACAACACATTATTCTCAAAAGAATTTTCTTAAAACAAGAGTAAACACATAAACATAAGTTTCTTTAGAATGCCAATTAGTATCCATCCATTTAACCTAAACTAGCATGCTCAAATAACAGGTTAAAAGGTAATTTAAATGGATGAATAGGCCACATTCTCCTTCCAAGAAAAACGGACGTAAAGGCCTTGAAAATTGAATTTAAAGAGCTGTGGGCTTGCCAAAAGCCCAACAAATATATCTCAACAAAAGTATATTTAAACCATAACACTAATCAAGACAAATAAATAAAACATAATTCATCTATGTCATATAGCTCTCCATAATATTTATTTCTGCTCATAAAGTGCAAAAATTAATATTTGAGCATTATTCATATTTTTTGGGACCACAAAAGTACCACGAAAATACTCCCAAACAACCCAAAAATGAGAGATACTGTTTTTTAAAAAAATTGATAAATAGTGAATTTAATCTTACTATACCCTCTGAAATTAAAGAAAAAATTCTGTGTATAAAATAAAATTTTAAAGCTAATTACTTCAGAAAAAGTCATTTAAAAAATTAAACAGAACACACACAGAGAGTATAAAGGTAATTCAACACCACATAAAAAATCCAAAAGCCAAGAAAACACTCCACTCGCAGTCGGTGGGGCCAAAATCTTCCGGCAACCACCTTCACGCGCTTCCACGCGTTTCCACGCGTCGCTTTGAGCGTGGGGCTGAGTCTGCAAATTTTTTTTAACAGGAGCGTGTGTGACATGCGCGTGGGAGCAGTTGCCGCATGACGTGTGTGGCGCGTGTCCCGCGCGTGTCTTCAGCCTCGGCTGACGCGTGGACGTGCGTGGCGGCTTTAGGGGCGCGACTTGGCACGTGTGTCGGCTCGTGAGGCTTGGACGGCGCGTCGCAGCTCGGCTTGAGCGCGTGAGAACGCGTGGATCACTATTCATCTTCTTCTTTAAAAATCCTAATTTTTCAGCCGCCGCCATGCCGCGATACCAACTTCCGAAGGCCATATCTATCTCGTTTTTAAGCCAAATAATGCGTATGATATATCGTTGGAAAGCTTATGCAACATAGATTAATTATGTACCATGGGATCATGATAAAAACTAAATATAATACTTTCAATTTGAGTCCCAAAACTCGAAAAATCACAGTTTTCTTGAAAAATAAAATTGTGATTTCTCACAAACCATGCATCTAAAAATCACAAAATTTTACGGAGTTCATCCTCAACCATAGGAGAACAAAACTATATAATTATTTTTCAGAAAAACATGCTTAAAAAATTTTGAATTTTAATAATGGGTCTCATTCATGTATCCAAAAAAAATCGTAACATGCACATAATTTATTCTAGCATGTTAAAGGCGAATCAACAAGTAATCATGCTCTGATACCAATGTTGAAACAATTATAACAATTATTGTGCTATCACGTAACACGTAGTGGGTTCGAAAACATACTGTATGAAGTCTCTGAATATTCCGACGTAAGATCCTTGTTGTTACGAGCCTCCAACACGCTTGATCTTTTTCGCAGGTACGAAAACGGCTACTGGAGTCGAGTTCTTCGTCGACGAACCAAATACTAGAGTTTGGTGATTGCTCTAGAGAGAGTGCTATAGAGATAGGGTTATTACTATTACTTCTGACTTATTGGGATATTTATGGCCTTTATATATAGAGATACAATTAGAGACTGGCTTTACCTCAAATACTTAGGAGATAAAGATTGTATTTATCTCAAACACTTAAGAGATAAATATTCTCTAAATAACTGTATTTATCCAAACTAACAAATACACATTATCTGTTAGTGGACGGATAATGGGTCAACTGACCCAATTTATTAACAAAAGGAAAAGACTTCCCTCTAACAATGTCTACCAGTTTACAATCAACATTGCCACAACAGTTAGAGCATTGCAATACCTAATGATTGAAGAAACCTAAACAGGTGATGAAGAAACTTGATGGCATGTTTGTGCATGCCTCAAAATTCTTAGCTATATATAGATTTTTTATCAAACATGATGGTGAATTCGTCTCACAAAATGCTTTTAGATCATATTTTCACCTGATTTGCTTCTTGCTTTTCAAAAGGAACTATGGTGAGCACCATTTAAAGCTTTGGGCAAGTGTAAAATATCTTGATGCCAAAGAAGGCTAGTTCGCAGTAAACATGGAGGTGCCAAAAAGGATGTAATTCGAGTAAGATGTTAAGTATACTGATGTGAAGCAATAACAAGGATGGAGAAACAACAATGATGAAGGGGTTTCCAGACATAACTTAGATAATAAAAGCGAAAACGATAAAGCTGCTATCATGGCTATTGAAATAGGTGTAGGCAAAGATTAAATAGTAAGCAACTAGAACACATGCATATTAGAGAAAATAAAAGAATTGTCATCCCAGAAGAATTAAAAGACATTCAATTTCTTCCAGACCTTTGACGGAGATGAAAGTAAAGAAATAATGGTAGAAGATTCTACCATCAAAGGCGAAGAAAGTTCCGATGGGCTACTAAATTTGGGGAGAGCTTGCAAGAAGCCCCCTGAGGTAGTGACGCTTCTGCCTTTCGGATGACGAGATCGCGAATCTTGAATTGTTGACTGTGTACCTTGCATAGTTGTCATGACAATGTGCCACACGCTGCCATGCATGGAACAATGGATAGAGTTTGATGTTCTAAGCCTTGAGAAGCTTAAGAGTTATCAGTGAAACTGATAGCTCTATCTGGACTGGGGCATCCCTGAGGCTGTCAGCATTGTCTTTCTCTTAGGTGATTTGATTGATGTATATAGTAATTAAGCTGGGAAAAAGACCAGAGATCATAGTTTGAATGTTTACACTTTGCATGGATGCAAGGGAAAAAATGTTCATGCTACTAAAGTTTCCTAATTAAATCGAGTTGAATCAGGACGGAGAAAGTGATAGATAAGAGTGCCCGAGGCCAGGCCAAGATATTGGGCATGCTTACATGCATATGTGGATCACTTGTTTTTACATTCCGGAAAGGATACTTATTCAAAAGCTTAGTGGATAAACCACTGTTCCCAACCTATCTTGGTTGCACCTAAGGGCCCAGTAGGGGTCCTATTTTGCACGACATGTTCGCACAAGCAACAATCAATATTCAATGCTTCCAACCGGTCAAACACATGCACACTCAAGTCACGTGCACTTCTCACTTTTTATACATGACTTCGTCACTAAGAAACTCATTCTTTCGCGACGCCTCATCACGCTCTGACCGTCGCATTTCACATGTCGCCCATCGGCGCACCATGGCACTTGCCCAAGGAAGTTGGCCTTGGCCTTTCCCTTGGGGTCGGCCTCGGCCTTCCCCATGGGGTCGGCCTTGGCCTCCTCTTGGGGTTGACCTTGGCCTCCATACTTAACAATTTCACTTCTCTTCAAGGGACCATATATCATCTGTGACCCTCGTCGTCCGTCGTCCAAACGTCACTTTGTCACCCCCTTCGCCAGGACGTCACTTTGGGACCCCGTCGCCCGGACGTCACTCTGCGACCTCGTCGCCTGGACGTCACCTCACGACCCTGTTGCCCATACGTCACTCCGCGACCCCGTCGCTAGACATCACTCCCCGACCCCATCACCAGGGTGCTGGCACTGCGACCCCGTCGCCCGGGCCCTGTCTCTGTAACCCCCGTCACTGGCATCTGGGTGCCACACTCTAACACTCTACCGCACCCATGCACCACACCGCTGATATAGATGTGCCCTGAGGCTCTCTATCACAATGTCGTGCCTCCGGGCACCGTACACTCTGTAGTGCCCATACGCTGCGCCGCTGATACAGACGTGCCCCAAGGCTCTCTGTCACAATGTCATGCCCCTGATCACCATTCACACTCCGTCGCGCTGCTAATATAGTCGGGCCCCCAGGCTCTCTTTCACAATGTCATGCCCCCGGGCACCATACACACTTCACTGCGCTCGTGCGCCATCTCCATGACATGTGCCCCAACACCAGCTATTGTCCCGCGACGGTCGTTGCCGCGCTCATGCGCCACAATCATTTTACATGCCCCGGGCACCACTCTAATTCACCACACCATGCGCCCTCGCCATGGACATAGAACATGCCTTGACTTACTCTCCGGAGTGTGTAGCATCCCGCGGGGATGCTGCACACTATCTCCTCCAGAGAGCTATTCAATCCCCTTCTGCCAGGTAGACTGCTCCTCTGGGATGCTACCTCGGCCCGTCAAGTAGACGGCTCCTCCGGGATGCTACCTAGACGCGCTCTTAGTGCTCCGGCACAAGGACTCACCCGTGGGGATAGGTGACTCCTCCGGGACACTATCTCCGTCAGGGAGCTCTTCAATCCCCTTTTGATAGTTAGACGGCTCCTCTGGGATGCTATCGAGGAGCCGTTAGGTAGACGGCTCCTCCAGGATGCTACCTCGACGCACTCCGAGTGCTCCGGCACAAGGACTCACCCGTGGGGAAAGGCGACTCCTCCGGGACACTATCTCTGCCAGGGAGCTTTTCAAATCCCCTTCCGCCAGATAGACGGCTCTTCCGGGATGCTACCTCAGCCCGTCAGGTAGACGGATCCTTCGAGATGCTACCTCGACGCGCTCTGAGTACTCCTGCACAAGGACTCACCCGCAGGATAGGCTCGCTCTTTAAGACACTATCTTCGCCAGAGAACTTTTCTACTCCCCTTTCGCTAGGTAGACGGCTCTTTCGGGATGCTACCTTGGCCTGTCAGGTAGATGGCTCTTTCGGGATACTACCTTGATGCGCTCTAAGTGCTCCGACACAAGGACTCACCCGCAGGATAGGCGACTCCTCTGGGACACTGTCTCCGTTAGGGTGTCTTCGTGACTGGCCTACGTGCTTCGGCACTGGGGGCTCACGTCGGCACCCCCAGGGACTATGACCTCCGGGTCACTCTGAGACGGGAGCATGTCTTGGAGGGCATCGCGCCTAGTTCACATAGCAGCTGGGCGTCGGGTTTTCCCCACCGCTGCCAGGCCTGTGAGACTCTACAAGGGCTTGGATTGGTGGCTAGATCAAGGGGTTCTCTGGCCACACCGACGCTGTGGGAGCCAGTCTTTTCAGACAAATAGAGCGACGCTGTGAGAAGCAGGCCGGGTGAATATGTGATCTGACAATCCGTGGAGCTCCGACACCCGTGGACCCCCCGGTGACGTGTCACTCTTAAAGAGCGCCACGTGTTAATTAATGACATCATCATCTCAATCTTTATAAATAGAAGTCTTGAGAATTCATTTGGACAGTTGGAACATTTTCAGACTTTTTCCTTTCTCACTCTAGAATTCTAGAGAGAAACATACAGGACCCTGACTCTGGACCTAAGCTTCGGACTGTGACTGTCATCGTGTATTCACCCTGCGCCATCACCCTCGCAGCACTGCCACCCTCAGGCTCTGTCTGGGAAGCCTTTGGTCTCTATCGTTGCTCCACCCTTGCTGTGTCCCACATCAGCGCACTTAGTATTTGACTCGGACTGCATTCCTTGTGGCACATGCACGTCGACTGCGAACCCACTTTCTTTGGCATCAACCACTAATCAATATATGCATGCGAGCGCACACACATTACTTACCCAGAACCATTAGCAGTAGGGAAGTTGCAAAAATGGCTTTGAACCACCTTGCCATTTGCTCTTTTTACAGCTATCTTTCAACCTCACAACACAAGGCCCTTTTTTCTTTTTCTTTTTTGTTCAAAAATCCTTGTATTCCAATTAAGCTTAAAGATGTATAAAACCAAAACTACACCACCATTTCAAGAAATCAAAGCAAAACTAATTTGTACAGTTGCTTTACAAACAACCTATGTAGCAAGTATGCACTATAAGAGACGTAGCCAAGAAAACTTACATACTCTCTGTTACTTTACCATATTAGGCTCGTGATGCTTGGTTGAACCCATAAAGTGCTTTCTTCGGCCGACAGCTGAGGATTGTTGGACTGTAAAGCTCTTATCAGATTTATATCCGCATCGAACTTCTAGTCAAACATCCAAGAGTTAATCCAAGATTATCGAATCCATATGACTCTAATCTCTTTTTCTGTCTGAGGTCAATAGAAGCCCTAAACTGTACTTTGCTAACACCTGCAATGGCGATGAGGATGGTATGGGGTTCAAATTGATTAGGGTTTTGACTGTACAACGGATCAGAGGTTGCTGACGTGGAAAAATGAGGTGGGTTTATTGCGAGAGCTAGGGTTTGAGGAATGTGTGGATGCAGTCTTATAGTGTCTTAGAGTGCCAGCCTATCTCACGGGTGAGTCCTTGTGTCGAAGCACTCGGAGCGTGATAAGATAGCATCCGGAGGAGTCTCCTACCCGATGGACAATGTAGTGTCTGGAATGAGTCACCTACTCGACACCCCGAGGTAATGTCTCGGAGTAGTTGCCTACCTGATGAGCCGAGGCAGTTTCCCGAATGAGTCACCTACTAAGTGGAAATGAAGTCTTCATGCCGGAGCATTTAAAGCTCCCTACAGAGATAGTGTCTTAGAGAGTGAGCCTATCCCGCAGGTAAAAACTTGTGCCGGAGCACTCAGAGCTCTCCAAGGTAGAGTCCTGGAGGATTGGTCTACTCAATGGGTCGAGGTAATATCTTAAAGAAGTCACATGCCTGATATGTCGAGGTAGTGTCCCAGAGGAGCAGCCTACCAGAGGAGCCGATGCAGTGTTCCGAAGGAGTTGCCTACCTGACGAAAGGAGAATCTTCATGACGGAGCACTTGGAACTCTCTAGTGAAGATAATGTCTTAGAGAGCGAGCCTATCACGCTGGTTCTTATCCCGAAGCACTCAGAGAGCACCAAGGTAATGTCCTGGAGAAGTTGCCTACCCTACGGGCCAAAGTAGTGTCTTAGAGGAGTCACCTACCTAGCGGGATGAGAGTCCTTATGTCGGAGCACTTGGAGCTCCCTGGCAGAGATAGTGTCCTGGAGGAGTTGCCTATCCCTGCGGAATGCTACACTCTCTCTAGAGTGGGTCGAAGCATGTAATGTGACAGGATGCCAAGGGGCTCGACTGTATAGTGGTGCGGTGTATAGGTGCAGTGCTGACATCATAGTACTATGACAGAGAGCCAATGGGTGCAACTTTATAAGCAGCATGACTTATGGGCGTGGCAGAATGTATGTAGTGCTTGTGGCATGGTAGTGTGACAGAAATCTGGGTGGCGCGACTATATAAGCATGCGACACACGAGTGCAGCAGAATGAGTCCGGTGTTAGGGGCATGCTCAATGATGAGAGCCCAGGGGCCCAATGGATGAGTGTTGTGCGGGGCACATGACACAACAAAGGCGCATTGCTATGACGGTGGGTGTTGGGGAGACAGGCATTGTGCCGGGGACATGTGACGCAGCGAAGGGTTTTGCAGAGACGGGCATCGTGTAGGGAGCACGTGACTCAGAGAGAGTGCTCGGGTGCGACGATGGGTGTTATTGAATCTGGCGTCATGGCAGGGGCATGCAATGCAGGGACGGTGCTCAGGTGCAGTGACTGTGAAGCAGAGACGACGCTTGGGCACGACGATGGGTGTCGCCTAGTTGGGCGTGATGCAGGGGACACGTGACACGGAGACAACACTTGAGCACATTGATGGGTGTTGCGGAGACGACACTCCCATGTAGATTGTGGCTACATGATGGTAAGTGTCTTCAAATAGCTGACTCGTGGGGACGGCTGAGGTCGTGCCAAAGTACTTTACTTAGTAGAGAAGAAAAATATGTTTCTTTATAGAGAGGAAAACTACGTTACTTAGCAAAGAAAAAAACTACATTCCTAACGGAGAAGAAACATACATTACCTAAGGGTGCACTTTGGGTTGACCAGCTCGATAGCGTAGAACTTTGACTGTTCAACGCTACTAAGCCAAAAGTGCGATCCAAAAGTGCGTAGCCCTGATAGGATAACAACTTGCAACCTGGGCGTGTAGCACATGAATACCCTCAAGTTCTTGCTTAGAAGAGTTTTTTTTATGTGTGTTGGCTTGTAAGGCACTAGCATCATCATTGAATGACGAGAGTGAGGAGCAGATGGCTCGAGCCTCCACATGCATCACTTATTGAAGTCAGGGGATGCTTAGGCATTGTCAAGCATTGCAACTTGGGGGCACTGTGATGAATGCGTCGTGACAGGAGGGCACGATGACATGCACAGAGGCACAATAAGGCGTCGCAATGTAGTGGCACGATGATGGATGCGTTGCGATGTGGGGGCACGACGGCGGGTGCATGGGTGAGTTTAGGAGTCGCACTACGGAGCCACGACAACAAACATATTGCGACACAAGGGCACAACAATGGGTGGGGGCATGGAGTCAGGTGTAGCGATGCAGGCGCATGGAAACAAACGTATTGCAATGCAAGGTCACAGTCAGGCCGCAATACGAATTTGCAATGACTGTGCAGAGTACACGCGATGCACACATTAGAGGAGTGATCGTCGAGTTCGGAGTAATGGGCATGGGAAGGAGCTGCGTGGGTTTTATGAGAAAGTGTGGTGATGGTCAACTGTGGGGGTGGGGGAGGAGGCAAAGGCCGAAGTGGGGGAGTGAGGGGTAAGCCGAAATGTGTTGGGGAGGTCGGCCATGGAAAGTGGGAGGCCAAAGAGGGAGGGCTGAAGGTGGGTGAGGTCGGCCTAAATAGTTCACCAGGGGCTGGGGTCGGCCTCATCTCAACAGATTTTGATTTTTGTTTGTTCTTTTTTGGCAAATGGCCCCCCTTAAAAGGGAATTACATGAAGGAAAACTTTTGTAAGTCCCAAATAGGGGAGAATTAAGTTCGGGCAAGTGTGCCGAGGGAGGATCCCGGGGTTGGTGACGCAACTGTGAGGGTCAAGGTGAGAGGGAAGGGGCAACGTCTTGGTGCGTTCGTGCCCGAGAAGGGCGTCGTGAGGTCGGTGTCGATGTTGCGAATAAAATTGAAACTTAGTAGCGTGGCTCGACCAGTTCACTACCTATCAAGTCGACAACAAAGTAGGGGGGGGGGGGGGGGGGTTGAAATATTTGGCCTGCTCGGGGATGGGGAAGATGTGAAGCCCCCAAGGGAATAAATATCTCTCTCTCTCTCTCTCTCCCCAAGTCCATATACATTCTCCTAGGTTGCGTAAACTCTTTCCCCTCACTTATTTGCCTTTCTGTCCTTTCTTTCTTTCTTTCTTTCTTCTTCTTCTTCTTTCTTGTTTCTTTGGCTACAGGCATTAACTTTTGCTAGGTAGCAAGAGAGTACCTATCTAGCCATGGCTGGGGGACGGTTGCCATCCGTAGCGGGTGGCGGTGGAGTGGAGTTCAAGGCCAAGATCACACCTATTGTCATGATTTCTTGCATCATGGCCGCCACCGGTGGTCTGATGTTTGGCTATGACATTGGTGTCTCAGGTTATCATCTCTTCTTGTTTTTCACCTCTGCATGTGTATGTACCCACATATGTTACTCTCACAAGTTCATAAACATTTTACAGTGCATTATTTTTTTTATATATATATCCAATGTATGAAGATTCATACTTGCAAATCCATTTTCATTTATACTTTTCTAGTTTTTTATTGATATGATTTTTTTTTCAGAAATGGTGGGCTGGGCATTTACCCTTTTTAGGAAGTAAGTTTCCTTAACTTTAGGGTCAAAAAGTAGCAAAATATATAATTAGGAAGCCTATTCCCAAAAAAAAAAAAAAAACACATGCATTAAGTGCACGAGACCATACGAGGACTTAACGTTTTAGTCATTGAAGTTTAAGCAGCTTAGAATTTATTTATGGAAATCAACTTTTAAATCATAAGTAGGAAAAGTCTAGTATTATTTCCGTAAACACCCATCAAGATAACATAAGAAGGAGCATTCAAGAATATAAAGGAACCCAGAAAATATCACACCACCACGAGAAGCACGAAAGTATGGTCCAATCATGTCTGTGCTGTATCTGAAATAACATAAGTGCCCTACCTGATTAAAATTGATCAATTTTCTTTTTTAATGTAAAATCAATCAATTTTCTTTTGCATTAGTATTTGTTTTACTTTATTCTTACTTAATGCCGTAACGCAAATTCATATCTTTATTTCCTACAGGTGGTGTTACGTCAATGGAGGATTTCTTGAAAAAATTCTTTCCCGTAGTGTACTCGAGGACTCAAGAAGGAGAATTTGACAATAATTACTGCAAGTACGATAACCAAGGGCTACAATTGTTCACGTCATCTTTATACCTGGCTGGTCTAACGGCAACGTTCTTCGCCTCTTACACGACGAGGCAGCTCGGACGGAGGCTCACCATTTTGATTGCAGGGATTTTCTTCGTCATAGGGGTCATACTAAATGCTGCAGCTCAAGACCTCGCCATGCTCATCATCGGAAGAATCTTACTTGGCTGCGGAGTGGGGTTTGCTAATCAGGTGAATAATCTCGATAATAAGTACCATTTTTTTTCTTATGATATTTTTTACGGTAAAGTCATAACAAATGATGGTGACAAAAAAACAAACACGTCTTTCGCCTAGCGAATAATTTTGATGGGGCTATTTGTGGTGTATGATACTAGGGGTAAGACTGTACCTATACCAATGGTCAATCTTGGGGTTCAGTTGATTCTCTTCTGCCACTACTCTTTTGGCCCGTTGTAAGTCTTGTCAGCTTCAAGGCCAAGTATTTTGCCACAAGAATGTTATGTTATTTAAATATATGAGAGAGCAGGCTTCTAAGTCTGACCAATATGATACTTTATTGCATGAGTCACATACTCATATCAGCGTCACATTGAAAATAATATTGACATAATTTTCTAATCACATATAGTAAGTTTTGTTAGCTTCAAGGCCAAATATCTATTAGTTATAAGTTTGAACTTTTAATTTGGTTGTAACCTTTTGTAAACTTGTATCTTCATGAAAAGTGGCCTGCCTATTCACGTAGCGATGGCGGTAAACCTTTGTTTATTTATTTATTTTTGAATATTTAGAAATGCAATTTAATATGACCCGTCGGTACAGAGAATTGAACTCGGGACCTCGAGGTCATTTCTCGAAGCCCTTTGTCATTTCCACCACCCCTTGGGGTTTGCAGTAAACCTTTATATCAACATTCTTCTGTTTATTAAAAAAAAAAAAGGCCAAATATTTTTCTACAAGAATGTTATCTTATGTTATTATTTAAATATAAGAGAGCAGGGTTATTATCTGACTAATATGATATTTTGTTGCATGAGTCACATACTCATCAGTTTCACATTGAAAATAAAATTTACATAATTTTCTAATCTCATGTAAGACTAGAAAACTGTCATTCTGTGATATAAATTGATTCAAATTTCAACAAAAGCATAAATACCCTAGACATCTGCCATTCATGGTGGATCCAAAAAAGGTGGGGATGGGGCAATGGGGGTCCAAAATGCCACCTTATAGAGGACAATTATCGGAAGAGAGGAGGTCTCACATTGAAGTGTGAATTAAAATGTCTTACTCTCTTTGTCTCAATTCTTTTTTGATTTTATCTTTTTTAACAATTCTAAAAAATTAATTACTTTTTAAATTAAGAAAAATTCTTAAAGGCATCCGCATTAATGAGGGACAGAGATGTTATTAGTTTAAAGGCATCAACATGCACTTTATTTGCAAGCATTCTTGTTTTAAACATGGGTGAGCATAGAATCTTTTCGTACTTGATAATGGCTTGCTTGGGATGGAGATAACTAGAGTTATTGTTGTCAAGACTTCAAGCTGGCGTTTGCGTGGAAAAATCTTTCCATATCCAGCTTCCTTGTATCTTCCCTTTCTTTTTTTCAAAATGCCTTTTGGACCGCAGCCTATGGCTTTGCATACTTTTCATTCATGGGGAATTAGACATGACAAATTGGAAATTCGTCAGGTATGGGGTAATATCCGGTCGGACACAAGTAAAAGCGGGCTGATTAAAAATTACCCAAATTTTTACGGGTAGCCATTTTTTATACCCGTACCCTACCCAGCCGGTTCGGGTATTACCTGCAGGTAAACTGATTATTTTTTAGTGTATTGTTTTTCCTTCTTTTTGGTTACACAATTATCGCTTCTAATTTCTATAACTCCGAAAAAATCACACAACAAAATCTAACAATCATCCCATATCTCCATTCTCAAATCTCAAGATCTCAAATCCCAACCAATAAGCACATATATCTTTAAAAATAGAAAATCACCTTAAAAAAAATACAGGACATTACTAAACAAATTAACAACATATATATATATATATATATATATATATATATACAAGTAAATCAAATCAATTTGATAATGAGATGACTTTGTAGATCAAGATAGATCTGTCACGAAATCAGCCTTCATTAGCGACGACGGTGAATCTATGGCCGGCGAGTGCGAAGGTGAGGGTTTGGTGGTGACAGTGGAAGGATCGATTTTCTAGTAGCAAATCTGGATTTTGGTTTAAAGATTGAATCCGTAGTCAGCCTGTGCTTGAATGATGGTGGTGACGGATTGACGATGATTGATGGCGGAGCTGCGTCTCAAGACGGCGGTGACGGATTGAGCGACAAGCAATGGAGCGACCATGGCGCTATCCAGTTGACTTGATGTGCAGAGCGATCATCGGTGGATCTAACGTTGCGGGGAAGAGAGAGATATGTGTTGTGCGGTATGGGTGGATCCGACTTTAGGGGGAAGAGAGAGAGAGAGATAGAGTGTGTGTGTGTGTGTGTCACAGAGACTCTCCCAAACCACCATTGAAGATCAGGTTTAAATGGAACAAACAGCAGCTAGGAGGAAGCAACAACTACGAGAAACAGAGAATGTGCAACAGAGAAGATGTGGATGCCGCGCGTGAAGATGGAATAAGAGGCAATCAAAGAAATTGTAAGCGCGTGACCATTAGCTGACTCAGCACCATTAAGGCGCGTGAACAACACACAGGCGCTAAGAACCATATTGATTTCCCTCCATTAAGTGCTTACGACTCTGATTTTGTGGATATTAAAGCCACAAATCTCTGTCTTTAAGCTTCAGTAGTTTTGTCCATTTGTAATCTTGTTTCTTTTAATTTAGTTACTCAGTAAGTGGTGGATAGCCTGAGCATTGGTTGTAACCACCTCCATATAAGGAGATGGACACGTGATGATGAAAGAGACCTTTTTTGGCATAACAATTCCATAGTGCTTATTTTCTTCTTCTTCTTCTGGCCAGTAGCTCTGGTTTTCTTGTTCACTGCTCCTTTTCACTCACATCAACTTCAATCAATTCTCCATAACCATTTTACAGGAACTAGGTTCATCACAATTTGGTATCCAGAGCCAAAAAACCTTAACCTAAAAACACCTCATAAACCCTAAAATTCAGTGATTGCAATGGTGGGGCATGCTTAGAAAATCAATAAACAACAATTAGATGAGCATGTTTGCTTGATGGAAGCACAATTCTCCGATCATTTTAGAGCAATTGATGACCAACTGGCGGAAATAAAAGAGACCATTTCTGATATACCTGAGCTCAAGTCCTCTATAGACCAATTGAGAGTCGAAATGCCATCTGTTAGGCAAACTCTCAGTGAGCTGCAGACTACGATGCAACAGTTGATGGCAACCAGAGGAGGGGATGTTGGGGAAAGCTCGGGTTCGAACCAGTACAGGCACAGTAGAGGAGGTGAAGGCAGCCACAGGGAGTACCAACAGGTCACTAATGGTAATCTCTTCACCAAATTACTTAAAATTGAATTTCCCAAATTTACAGGGGAAGATTCCTATGGATGGGTTAGGAAGGCTGAAAAATACTTTGAGTTTAACCCTATGGAAGAGAACCTTAAGGTTAATTTTGCCTCTGTCCATTTCGAAGGACAGGCGAAATATTGGTTCAGCACATATACAAGGCCTAGAGGTAGGGTGTTTTGGCCAGAATTTGTCAGAGACCTACATGCTAGATTTGCTAAATTGTTTAAAGAAAACGTGTTGGGTGAGTTTCAAAAGTTAAGACAAATTGGTTCTGTGGAGCAGTATTACAATGAATTTGAGACATTAAGGTCAATTCTAGTTAATGAAGGAGGAAGGTTTGATGAGTCTTATTTTACTCAAAATTTTGTCAGTGGACTGAGAGATGAGATCAAGCTGGAGATTGAGAAATTTGACCTTTATGATCTATCTAGAGCCATATTTTTAGCCAGGAAATAAGAGGCCAGCCTATTGAACTCATGGCATACTCCTAGAACCTCTCAAAGAGCCAACTATTCCCCTCAGTTGACCAGCAGTACCATACCCAGACCACAACAAAGTCCCCTGCCATTGAAACCAAAATCAATACTGGCCCCACCTATATCCACTTACAACCCATCGACCTAAGCTTCTTCTCATAAAGCACGATTACCAACTCCTGTCCAACCCCCTATACAAAAGCTGCCAAGGACCTACTTTGAAGAGAGAAGAAAAAAAGGACTATGTTATTGGTGTGACGAGATGTTCTCACCAACTCACTACCGTAAGCACAAACAAGTTTCCATGTTAATTGTGGATGAGGTTGAGGAGGATTCCCCTCCCATTTATGATGAGGAAGTAACTCCACAGCAAGAAGAGAAAGAAGTTGAAACTGAGGAAAAAGTGGAAATTACTGTGAGTGCAATGACAGGACATGCTACACATAATACCTTTAAGCTGCAGGGGGTAAACAGGGCCACAAGACATTTTCCATCTTAATTGATACATGGTCTACTCATAATTTCATTGACCCTAAGACTGCTGAAAGATTGGGGTGTACCATCACCCCTACTATTCCAATGTCTGTGATGGTAGCAGATGGGAATAGAATTGAGAGTGGGTCCATTTGTGAACAATTCAGGTGGACTATGCAGGGTTGTGAGTTTATAACCAATGTAAGGTTGTTGTTACCTTTGGGTGGTTGTGAGTGTGTTTTGGGTTTGCAATGGTTGAAAGAGCTGGGACATGTGAAGTTTGACTTTAAAGATATGATTATGACTATCTCACAAGAAGGGCAGGAGCACATTTTTCATGGGAATGACAACAAGGCAGAGCTTAAACTTATTTGAGCTCAAACAATGTATAAGTACTTGACCAATTATCCTGGAGCCCTCTATGGACAGGTCTATACTATTACCACATTACCTTCTCCTAATAAGCATGAACCACAACTCACAGCTTTGTTACACAAATTTGGGGATGTCTTTGAAGAACTTATGGGCTTACCCCCCATCAGAGCCTAAGATCACCATATACCCCAATTCCCAATGCCCAACCGGTTAATTTAAGACCATATCGAATACCCTATGCCCAAAAGACTGAATTGGAAAAAATAATGCAAGAAATGCTAGAATTTGGAATTATCCACCCTAGCACCTCACCCTTTGGAAGCCCTGTTTTATTGGTCAAGAAGAAGGATGGAAGCTGGAGGATGTGTGTTGACTATAAGGGGTTAAACAAGATGACCATCAAAAATAAATTCCCTATTCTTATAGTAGATGATCTACTTGATGAACTTCATGGAGCCCAAGTATTCTCAAAGCTAGACTTGAGAAGTGGTTACCACCAAGTCAGAGTCAGCCCAAATGATGTACCAAAAACTGCCTTCTCAACGCACCAAGGGCACTATGAGTTTATGGTAATGCCCTTTGGGCTCACCAATGCCCCAGCAACCTTCCAAGCTCTCATGAACAGTGTGTTTCAACCGTATTTAAGGAGGTTTATGTTGGTTTTTTTTATGATATTCTGGTTTATAACCAGCATTTTGAAGAACATATCCAGCATTTGTCCATAGTATTGTAAGTTCTAAGGGATAACAAATTGTTTGTAAAGAAGATAAAATATGTGCCTTTGCTGTTGATGAGGTAGAGTATTTGGGGCATTTGATATCAGGAAAGGGAGTGGCTGTTGACACTCGAAAAATAAGTGCAATGGTGAATTGGCCACTGCCAAAAACCATAAAACAACTCAGGGGGTTTCTTGGTTTAACAGGTTATTACAGAAAATTCATTCCACGGTATGGAATAGTGAGCAAACCACTTACCAAGTTACTTAAGAAGAACAACTTTCACTGCAACCAAGAATCGACCAAGGCATGTGAGAATCTGAAGGCTACAATGACTAGTACTAATGTGCTAGCATTACCTAACTTTGATAAACCAATTGTGGTGGAGGTTGATGCTTGTGATCAAGGTATGGGGGCAGTCCTAATGCAAGATGACAAACCCTTGGGGCATATTTCAGCAAAGCATTTGGACTTAGAGCTTTATCCATGTCTACATACGAAAAGTAATTAGTGGTAGTTGTCCAGGACATCATGCATTGGCAGGCCTACTTGAGTTCATAACCTTTTATCATCAAAACAGACCGTTATATCCTCAAATATCTTTTGGGGCAAAGAGTAACATCTTTACTTCAGCAAAAGTGTCTATCTAAGCTGTTGGGGTTTAACTTTGAAATCCAGTACAAGGCAGGAGTGGAGAATGGTGCAGCTGATGAACTATCAAGGCTACCCCACAGTGAACTAGAGCAATACACTTGTTATGCAATTTCCAGGGTGACACCTTTGTGGTTAATAGAATAGCAGGAGAGTTACTTGGGGATAAGTATATGCAAGGTCAAATTCAACAGCTAGCTCTGGACCTTTATGCAACTTCAGAGTTTACCATAGAACAAGGAATATTGAGATATAGGGAAGGTTATGTGTGGGAGATAAAGGAGACGTAAGCCCTCAAACAGTCCAGATTCTTCATGCTTCTGGGATGGGAGGGCATTCAGGCACTAAGGCAACATATAAGAGAATATGTACTCTATTCTATTGGCCAAACCTCAAGGCAAGTGTGAAGTAAGTGGTACAGGAGTGTGACATTTGCCAGAGGAGCATGCATGAACACTTGCCCTATCCAGGACTGCTCCAACCACTAGTTATTCCAACTCAATTGTGGAGTAGTGTCTCCATGGATTTCATAAAGGGACTCCCGAGATCTGATCACAAAGAGGTAATCCTTATGGTAGTGGATAGACTCAGTAAATTTTCACATTTCATTGCCTTAAAGCACCCATACACAGCTATGGATGTGGCCCAGTCTTATTTTGATAATGTCTTTAAGCTACATGGCTTACTTGACAACATTGTAAGTGATAGGGGAAGTGTGTTCCTGAGCACTTTATGGCAAGGGTTATTTAAACTTATGGGCACTCAACTACATTTGAGTATATCATACCATCCTCAAAGTGATGGACAAACAGAGAGGGTCAACCAATGTCTAGAGACCTATCTCAGATGTTTTTGTGGAGACAAGCCTAATAGTTAGAGTAAATGGCTCATTTTAGCTGAATATTGGTACAACACCACTTTTCATAATTCACTGCAAATGACTCCTTTTGAGGCTCTATATGGTTACACACCATAAATTCCGGTTCAGTCCTGGGTTTTTTGGACGGGTACGGGCCCTTTTTTGCCAGGTCTACGGGCAATCATCAAAAGTTTTGAATCTCTTTTTTGGTTTATATTAGAATTGTATTGATATGCGAATCAAGTTATAAGAGTAACTAAACTACTTTTTTGGTGTGCCACATGAGAATTCATCTTCTTAGTTATACGGATAGGTAGGCTACTTTCTAAGGAGAGTAAAGAAACTTATTAAAATCATATTGAAATTGAAGGACATACAAGTTTGTGAGCCTAACTCTTAATTATACTATAACCATGCTTGAACGGAACTTCAAAACAGGTTAAAGAACGAACTGAAATTGTTTGACTGTCTAGTAAGGAAGAGAATTTATTTGTGAGCTTTTGTACCTGTAACTAAAAAATTCTTTTACACTTAAACAAGACAAGTAACATCAAGCAACTCAACTGATGGATCTGATATTCAAGCTCTTTTTCCTTTTTCTTTGTCACGAAAGAAGGTCTATTCTAAGACCTCCTTCTAAAATTAAAAAAGGAACCTAACTTCTTTGGACAACACTAGCTCGCTCCTCTACCCAATACAAGTCCAGGATCCAAGTTATCTTCTCAAGAACGACTTTCCAGTTGAGGCTGTGAGACCCACTTCCGGTATCTTCAACCAGCAGCTGAACCACTGCATATTCGGCTGTGCATAAACCGGTGATGTCTAAAATGATGTTGCCAAAGCAGTAATGCAAAAAGCCACCACCTTAACCATAGCCACAAGCATGATAAAGAAAATAACCCCTTTAGAGTTTCAGTACTAAAAAGGTAAACCAAAGGAAAACCCGTTACCGGAAATAAGTGCGGGGGCACCGTGATTTCAACAGAAATCACGGTGCCCCCTTAGTCTACAACTTCACTCATCTGCCCCCGCTCCCTACCCCAACCCCAACCCCTTTACCCCCCTCGCCCCCTACCGAGAAGAAATGAGGCATAAAAGAAGTGAAACCGGATAAAACATAGACAAAGCCCCTTAGATAAGGAATTGTGGGTTGGATCTGAGATTAGAACCGCGAACGAGCGGGGCGATGGCTATTGGTGGCTTGGCTTTGGCTTTGGCTTTGGCGGTGATGCTGTAAAAACGAGTAGTGAGCCAGCGGCGATAGGAGAGTGTGACGGTGTGGCGATAGTCGGAGCAAGGTGGGGAGAAGGCTAGAAACAAAAGGGAGAGAGGGAGGATAGAGGAGGAGGTAAATACCCCCCCCCCCCCCACCCCACCACACAACACAACACAACACACCAGTTAGAGTGGTTTTGGCTGGTTTTTAGAGAGACAAGGTAGATTGGTGTAAAGATATATTTTTTTTTTTGGGAGTCATCATATCTGTTGTAAAAATTGAAAAGATCGACTTTCACACAGTTTACCCATTTAGTTTCCAACTTTCAACCATTCCATTTGTTCTTGTTCTCTTTCTCTGAGGTTGTCCTACTTTCCCTTGATTCATTAATTAAATAGTATTAATCTCGTACTTTGCATACGGGCAACGATATTTAAAAGCACAAAAATATATCAATAGCAATAAAAAATTTAAGTCAAACTCAACTTTCTTCTCCTAATGGGTTTTTAGTAGACTAGTGGAATGGTTATGAATCGGGTTTTGAACCAATATACCCGGGCATTTTTCCCTTGAATATTATTGTTTGGGTACGACTAAGTAAGAGTAGACCCATATATAAAGTATTAGAAGGATAAATAATCAATTTTGAAAAAACTTATTGCAGTACTAATAGTAATGTTATATCCACATTTTTATCGGCTTTCTACTTTTTTTATTAACAATAATAGTAACTTGCACTATTAAGGTTTGTATTAGTACACACCAAAAAGAGTATAAAATGTTACGAAATATAAAATAAATTAAATATGAGAGATAATTATGTATGAATTGAATATGTGTGTATATATATATATATATATATATCTCCCCAAAAAAAAATTCCTTTTGTTGGAGAAGAGAATTAAAAAGAGTCTCATTATGAATAGAAGGAAAGTTAACACTCTCCCCGACTTGACATTAGTGCTCTGTCATAAGGAAGACCAGCTATAACTCTCTTGAAAGGTGATACTAATATTAAAGTCTCACGTCGTCTGTACATTAAAATTGAGAATGTAGTCTTCTCCTTTTGAACATGTTTTTTATTTAGACATCAAGCTTTACTATAGTATTATAGATAGTCCCTGTCCTTCCCGCATAGTCTTTAGGCTACTAACTCATCTTCTATGCTATGTACGAGGGCATGTGCTAAAGTCCCGCATAATTCCACATAAACTAAACATGAGAATCCCACTTGACATGCTTTTAGGTAGGATACCACCAGACTTTAATTTTAAGAACTATCATCTCAGCAGCGTCTTTGATTGCTTTGGCAAATGTTTATATTTTGACCTAAGATACAAGATGTCTACGTGCTTAGGAACTGACATTCTAATGTGTGAAAGTATGATAAATACTGTTGGATCCATTTTTTAATAACTTATGCTTTTAGAGTATGGTAACTTAACATAATATGGTCATTACTATGTTTGAATTGAGAAACATAGTTTTCATGACGCAGTTTCTTAATGTAGAACTTTCCGAGGAAGATTTGAATGAACTCACCCAATTTTGAACATGCACTTGGCTAGTTAAGCTTATAATTCTCTTGGTTGTGCACCAATCTGAATGTGTTCGCATGAATGTTTCTTCAGGCAGTTCCGTTGCTTCTATCAGAGATAGCGCCCGCAAGTATACGTGGAGGACTTAACATAATGTTCCAGCTTAATGTCACCATTGGCATTCTGTTTGCTAACCTTGTCAATTATGGCACAGCCAAGTAAGTCCCTGCATCTTACCCTCTGATCAAGTTTTTCTTCACCTAAGTGTACAACTTTTTAATGTTCTCTGCGAAATCTTTTATTATTTAGTTTCAGATACTACAACCAATTTGAATTTATTACATCTCCGATCCGGGGGACTAGGAATTTGAATCTTTCTGGCATTGTTTTTCTAACATGATTTGTCTAATTCTTACAACTTGCAGCATAGGAGGAGGATGGGGATGGAGGCTATCATTGGGGTTGGCTGGGATCCCCGCAGGCCTCGTCACCATAGGCACGCTCATGGTGGTGGACACCCCAAACAGTCTTATTGAACGTGGCAAGTTAGAAGAAGGCAAAGCAGTGCTCAGAAAAATAGGAGGAACTGACTATATTGAACCGGAGTTCTTGGAGCTCGTTGAGGCAAGCCGAGTAGCTAAACAAGTTAAGCACCCCTTCAGGAATCTCATCATGCGTAGGAACCGACCCCAATTGATCATTGCAGTGGCCTTGCAGGTTAGTTTTAGTTTTCCTCCACATTTCCTATTGTCTTTAAATACTGCATGACAAACGCTTTTTCTAAGTATATTTCTTATTTTTTGTTTTGCAACAGATTTTCCAGCAATTCACGGGGATCAATGCAATCATGTTTTATGCACCAGTACTATTTAGCACATTGGGATTTGGTAGCGATGCAGCGTTATACTCAACCGTTATCACAGGGGCTGTCAATATGCTATCCACAATTGTGTCTATCTATAGCGTTGACAAATTGGGACGCCGTGTGCTCTTGCTGGAAGCCGGCGTCCAGATGTTCTTGGCCCAACTAGTTATAGCCGTAATTATGGGACTTAAGGTTAAGGACCACTCTGATGACCTTCACAAGGGTTATGTAATTCTTGTGGTGATCATGGTTTGCACTTTTGTATCTGCTTTCGCATGGTCTTGGGGTCCCTTTGGATGGCTAATTCCTAGCGAGACATTCCCACTCGAAACCCGCTCAGCCGGTCAGAGTGTCTCGGTTTGTGTTAATTTGCTTTTCACCTTTGTGATGGGTCAATCCTTCGTCTCAATGCTTTGCCATTTCAAGTATGGCATTTTCCTGTTTTTCTCTGGTTGGGTTTTCATCATGTCCATCTTTGTGTGGTTTCTGGTTCCCGAGACAAAAAATATACCGATTGAGGAGATGACAGAAAGAGTGTGGAAGCAGCACTGGCTATGGAAGAGATTCATGGATGAAAATGTTGGTGGAGATATTGCGATGAGTGGTAATGGTGCGAAGAAAAATGGCCATGCTAATGGAGCTGATCCCGTTTCTCAGTTGTAAAACTTGAATATTTATGAACTTTTTTGTGCTAGCTGTAGTAGGGATGGATATGTAGATATCAACAGGTAATACATACTTCAATTGGTGTGATTGTTATTGAGATAGTAGAGACGCTGTAGCATCGTGCTGAGGCCTCTGCGGATGTTACTTCTGATTTTAGTAAAGGATTATCTGTGATTTATTAGGGCATTGCCCTGATGATACATTAAACTAGCCACTTGATTTGTTCTCTAAATAATACATTAGCTGCTTGAGTGGTGGACAAATTGTTCAGCAATATACATTTCAGTCTGCAGTTCAATAACATTGATTTGTTTCTCCTATAAATAAAGTGGAATGTTGGGAATCATTCCATTTCTAACCAAACTATGCATTGAAGGATACTTGAAACTTAGAAGAAATAAAGAACCTATTTCTTGATCCCCCTCTCCCTTTACAACCAACATTGCCACACCAGTTGAGCATTCCAATTACTAATGGTTGAAGAAACCCAAACAGACGATGAAGAAACTTGATGGCGTGTTTATGCATTCCTCCAAATTCTCTAGCTATATGTAGATGTTTACTGAACTTGATGGCCTCGTCTCGCAAAATGCTTCAAAATCATATTTTCAGCTGTTTTGCTTCTTGTTTTTCAGAGAAAGGAACTGTAGGAATTACTATTGTTTCAAACTGAAGATGAAAATTTTGAGAAAGGAAAGCTATAAAGAAAAAACCAAATACGAAAACGTGAACTTACTCTGTGTGTGCGCGCGTGTATGAGAGAGAGAGAGAGAGCTACAAATCCATTGACAAGAATCAAGCCCCTCTTAAGAGACAAACACTCACAATGACTCGTTGCACTTACGAAAAAATTTGGTTGTTATTCCGGTTTGAGGAATCTTCCTCCTATCTCCTATATAGCGACAATCAATTATCTCTAAATGTTTATATATCACCTTCTGCCGGTAATTATTCTTTTAATGTAAAAATATATTAGATAACTTCAATCATTTTACTTAGAATTAAGTGATCAGCATTAAGTAAGTCCACCCTGACTTAAAATTTTAACCTATTTTTGGTATGAATTAATTTTTTAAATGATACAACGTTTAGCGTTATCAAACGTACTTAATTGAAAATTATTGAAAACTTTAAGTTTTAAGTGTTTAACTGCGTTATCAAACACACCCTTAGTTGCGGATTGATTAGCTAAATTTGCTAGCCTTGACGATTTTGTATGTAGTATTTTTGTTTATCCTCCGGATGGCATTATCCCCCTTTTGCTTTTTGATTTTGTATGATGTAAATATTTTTGTTGTATTGTAAACATCCTTAGTCTTTGGCAAAAAAGAAAAATTCATAATTTTCTTGGAAGATTTTAGAATGTTTGATTTATACAGATTTAGAGTCTGGGACTATTTGATAAAACTGAAATTTAAGTGCTGAAAAAGATAAGCGCTGGATTCGTAAAATTAAAAACTCTAAGTGACTGAATTTTTACTGAAAAATAAGTTAACATGTTTAGTAAACCAAAAGCAGATGTCTGAAAATTATTTATTTACAAATTTATCCATTTTACCAAATTTTGCATTTATTTATCTACTTTATAACTTTTTTTGGGGGACTAAAATCGTGTCGGTGGCAATGATAATAGAGTAATAATGGTGGTTGTGGCGGCGGCAGAAAAAAGATGTCAATGGTTGCGGTAATAGAGCATGAGGACATGGTATTGGTAATTGTGATGATAGTGAAAGGCGGCGACATGAAGATCATAGCAGTGGTTGTAGTGTAATAAATCTTTAGATGATTTTGACAAAAAATGAACAATAGTGACGGTATGGTGGAGGTAGCGATGTCCTTGTGGTGGTGTTGGTGGCGATAGTGGCTAGGTCGTAATTATTATGGTGGTGGTAGTAAAAGAAATTAATGGTTGTGATGTTTGTATTGTGGTTGAGATAGTGTCGCTAGCATATTAATAGAAGCGGCATCATGGTGATAATTATTTTTTTATGTAAAAATATATTAAATAACTTTTAACCATCTCACTTAGAATTAAGTGATCAGTAATAAGTAAGTCCATCTTGACTTAAAATTTTTGTCTAATTTTGGTAATAATTAATTTTTTAAGTGATATAAGGCTTAGCGTTATCAAACGCTCTTAATTGAAAACCATTGAAAACTTTAAGTTTTAAGTGCTTAATTATGTTATCAAACGCATCCTCTGTTTGGATGAGATAATTGAACTGGGGATTTCACTTTTACAGAGGATTTAAAAATATATTGCATAAAATTCATTATTTGGATTGTGATAAAATGAATTTACCAAATTCTAAGAGGGATTTCGAAAGAGAATTTGATGTGCTAAAATTCCCTTCAGAAATAACTAGTTCAAACTAGTTTTTTTGTTAAATCTCTTCCACAAATGTAGCTGCAAAAGTGACTCATATTTGTCTGGATAAATTTAGCTACCTTTTTCATAAATAAATAAAAAAAGAGAGAGATTGACTCTCTCTCGTTAGTTTTGTACCCATGTACTGTCAAATTATCTAGGTTCAAAATTTTCAAATATAAATCTACATACAAAATACTCTCTTCTACAAAATCGCTCAAATCTTAAATTTGCAATTCTATAAATTTATAAATTATAAGTAGGATATTAGAAATGCATTTCTCTCTGTCCGTATGCACAAAAATTGTGAGTCTATGTAAACCAATCCAATGGTTTAATAAATTAAGAAAGCCAACAAGATGAACCCAAGAAAGGTTTAAAAGGTAAATGCCACATTGAATGCGTAGATTTTGGGTGATTGATAGAGTGAAGGAACGGCTGAAGCTTTAAGGTTTAATCTCTCTTCATGAAATGATCACTTCATTAGCACTGCATGTTAGTTCACCACACCAACCTTAGAGGTCATACAAAATGGAAATCAACTAATCAACTGTCAAAGGCCTTGGTCAAGTTTTGCAAGTCTCATCTATCAATTTTTAGTTGGAAAGTCTCAGACGCGTGGAGTTCAAAGTATAGAGCAATTCATGACATGTAGTGAACTATAGGTGCACCAATTGATTGGTTATCATAGCATTCCTAATTGGTTGTCTCCCCTTGAAACAGATACATATACAATGATTTGCAACTTACTATCAGTAGTCAGAAACTCAGACATTCTTTCCTTTCAAGTCTTTCAACCACACCTATGCACCAAATTGCTCATGGAGTGAACAGATAGTATGGCCCTTTCAATTATTTATCGCTAACATAAAGTCCTAGGATAATCGCTAAGATTCTGACCTTCATCTCTGCTTTCTTTTTGCAACTGTTTTTGGCAATGACAATTTTGATATAATAATAATAATCAGCGACAAGATACAACTATAAGATGCTTGTATTACAATGCCATAGATGCTGGGTCTATTTGCTGAACTGGTGACAGGTCGATAAGAATTCTTGTATCGAAAATCTGAATTTGCAACGAAAGAGCGTATTTAGAAAGACGAACATGGTTCTAAATTCTGATTCCTATCGTTAGAATTCGCTTTAACCCACCCTCGTTCTCTTGAATTCAGATATTTAAATTCTGATTCCTACCATTAGTTTCTAGACAAAACCAAGTAATTGCAATCCATTTCTTCTCAAATCCGGAGGCCTATTACATAGTTAAAGTTCCAAAAAGACAAAATAAGAAACAATCTCTACAAGTTTAATAGTTAAACTTACACAGCACTTTAAAAGCTTGCTTCCAGACTTTCCAAATTCTGTTCAAGGACCAAAAGTTGCTTCTGTTGGGGACGCTGGTGTATTTTATTTTATTTAAAGAGGAGGCAGGCAGTTATTATCAAAAGCATGCACCCTTTCTTAAGGTTCCCACGTTAACCTCCACACATGTTGGGAAAATCCTAGTTTTAGCACTTCATAAAAACTGGCCACATTCACAAATTTATACAGACCCTTGAGCTCTATTGGGGCTTTAGTTTCAAAGTGCTGTGAACCATGGTTTCGGAAGGCATGCAGAGGAGAGCTGTGGCTCTGTTTTGGGCTTTTGTTGCTGCCCTGCTGCAGCCATCCATGGCAGATGTATACAAGGTAGGCGACTCTGCTGGTTGGACCACCATTGGCAAGGTCGATTACAAGCAGTGGGCTGCTACCAAGACCTTTGAAGTTGGTGACGTTATACGTATGTCTCTTCCTCTTCCTCCTCCTCCCCCAACCCCTCTTTGCCCCTAGTTGTGTGTGCGCTTTTTTGTGGTTGTTTGCAGTTTTTTTGTTTAGTAACTGGGGACATGGATGATGGATCTTCTGCATCCTAAGGAAACTGCAGAGGATAATTTCATATAGCTTCAAGTCACATTTAGCTGAAGTAACAAAAGGGCTTGATTTGTTGTTAAGAGTTCTCTTAATCATTTGGTAGCTGGACTCGAATGGATTAAACTCGTTGCCCGCCTGGATTAAGGTTATATAGCTTTAATCAATTAAGATATTTCTCTGCAACCAGAACAGCTGCATTAATTATCAATTGTCGCCAAAAGAGTTCTCTCACGATGTTAATTTGACATTATTCTTTGTTTAGAAATGCCTTGAAAAGTGACAATTCACCTATATAGCTACATTTAAATGTTTTTTTTTTTTTCAAGAGTCTTTAGCTATAAATACCACCCCAAGCTGAAACCCTGAGACAAACTGTAGTATCTTCAGTCAAACAGATGGTCTTGACCTAGCCGTGTCTCAAGTTTCCATGAAAGCAGTTGCAGATTTCTTACCCAAGAAGACCGGAAAAATAAATTTGTATAGGCTCTGTTTCCTCTGTTATGGATACAGGGAACCTACTGTCCTCAGCCTGATTTCAAGTCACCTGACACTGCCTACTGGCTACTAGCTACAGCAAACTATTACCTTTTTTCCTAGTGATGGGACACAAATCAAGTAATGATCGATGGGCACCAGGACAGTTCAGTTCTAGCTAGTAATATTATTGTGTTTGTGGCATGGTTGATGAATTGGCCCCTCTTGGTGTCAGTTTTGTCCCCTCGGATCATAAAAGTCTCCCACTCATCAAGTCTACCACCTTCATGAAAATGTTGCGCACGCTTTCATAATGGCGAATGGGGTTGTTTGCACTTTCGAATAAGGAGCTCGCCCACCCCACGCTACCCCAACCAAAATGTTGCACTTCTTCTGGTGTTGTCGACTGTGCTGCTACCATTAATATGTGTGCCCCCATGATCTAGGCCAGTTGGTCTACCTGGGTTTTGATTAGGTCGTTGACTGTCTTGCTTTGCTGTAGTCATTTAATGACTTGATGTGATGACTTACTTTTGAAACAATATTTATTTTTTTTTGACTATGTTGTGCTTCTTTATACATGTACTTATCATTTAAAAAAAATTATTTTTTCCTTATACAGTCTTTAGCGACAAAAATGACAATTTGTAATATTCCCTCCATCCCCTAAAAGATCGATTCATTTGACCTTACACGTATATTAAGAATTTAGATTATATATTGTGTATCTTTCCTATTTTACCCTTTAGAGAAGGGGGAAGAGAGTGGGCCATGAGACAGAAAATTGATTGGTAGAGTGTTAAATGTAGAGAAAGAAATAAAATAAAAAAGTGTAAAGTGGTGGACCAGGAGAGAGAAAATGAGTTGATAGAGAATTAAATGTGGTGAGATAAATAGAATAAAAAAATATAAAAGGGTAAATATGTAAAAATACCTACAAAATCTTTCCTAAGTCGGAAGTGGTCAATTTTTATGGGATGTTCCAAAAAGGAAATATGATCATTTTTTTAGGGCGGAGGGAGTAGCATTCAGGGTACGAAAATAGACACTCCGTACTTTTCGCTGTTTAATGCAAAATGTCAGTCGTCGACTATACTTATTACGATAAAAATGAGTCCTCGCAATATGCCACGATTTTGGTTGTCAATAGTGACGCCTATTGAGCATCACTTGTTTTGTAACTAAAAGTATATAATCGAGAGGCAAGTGTGTCTAACACATAGTTATTCATACCGTACCGGTTGGTACGTACCGTTTTTCCCTTTTTACTAGTACGGTATCCCTTAAATTTTATACCGGTCAAAATACCGCTCTGTACCGGTTGTACCGGCAGATACAGGTGATACCGGTTTAAAACTATGTACCGGCCGAGATATTGTGTTTTGAATCGGTTCCTTAAAAAATGTAATAGTAAGAAATTTTGTTATAAATTTTGTAATTTGACCATATAAAGACTAAATAAAAAATTCATTACAATTTGCAAAATCTTTCATAATAAGTTTTCAATTTTCACTTATTTTTTATTTACTTCATACCCGAAAGTTTGATGTACTACTTTACACACACTTGCTCTCTCGCACACATTCAAACAGACAAAAATAACTTATTCTTGAACTCAAAGACATTATTATTGAACAAACTGCTTATTCTTATACAAGAATTTGCGAATGAGATCGTTAAAAAAGGGGAGGATAGTCCAAGAGGAGATAATATCACTGTATAGGAACAAACAACTTACTTGGGAGCCAATAGCTTATTTAAAAACTATGGTTAATCAAGCTCTATAGGACAAATAATTTATTTTAGAGGAGATGTAAGTAAAAAATATATGTATATATTGTTAGTTTGCCAATGAATAAATAATACAAATATATATTGTTGATGAAAACCTTGAGACGGTACCGGTACGTGCCATTTCGTAAAGAAAACAGTATGCACTCTGGTACGGTATTCATAACTATGGTCTAACAAGATCGTTTACGTATATTTATAGAGAAAGCTCACCTCGACCCGAAAAATCGGGCAAAAAATCTACCTAATTTCAACAACCAGCTCCCTCTCACCATGTTGTTCATCTTATTTATCACACACACGATGTAGAAGTTGTAGTAGCATTCTTTACACGTGCACATCAACAATTCCCCTCACATCTGGATCGAGCCACTATTGATGGCTCTCCACCTTGAATCCTACCCTTTTCTTCCGAGAAACCACCATCACGGGTGCATGCATGGCTCCAACTACCCTTTTCTTCTGAGAACCACCATCACGAGTGCATGCATGGCTCCAACTTGGCAACCATGAATTTTTAGACCACGTTAAGAAGCTCAAAATGATCCACGTGGCACATATACATGAAGAACTTAACTCGGCTTAAAAGCTCAAATTAATATAAATTAGTTCCATCATCACATATTTATGTTCGTCTTAATCTTCACACTTACTCAATGTGGGATTAACACGCGTTACATGTGCACCTCAAAACTTCCTTACTTTAGAATACAACAAAGTTCTGCCTTGGACACAAAACAAATAAATGAAGTTCTTCCTGGTTTTTATAGTCTAGTGCCAAGTCCTCCAAACCTTCTCGATTCTCACTCTCACAGCTAGAATTTCTGGCTCCGGATCCTATAGCTCCATCTGAACTCCTCTAGTGATGAACAGTTTTGCTTCTAAAAAGTTGGGTCGTAGCCAAACTTCTTCCTCAGTTTAATTTGCCAAGTCAAATCCATGCACGTTGCTGAGATTTTGGGACACAAGAAAACAGAGTCAGTTTGAGGTTGAATATCTTACAATTGTCCGTCAAGGTGGTCTGTATTTTCAATCCCATGATCATTCTAGTAGCTGAATTGGATGTACATTTGATGGTTTTCGAAAAATGAAGTACTGATCAGTGACAACTTAGGTACCTTTTAAGCTTGATTGTGCAGTGATTAATGTTTCATGTGAACTTGTGATCAGTTTTTGAGTACAGTCCACAGTTTCACAATGTGATGCAAGTCACACACGCCGAGTACAGGGCCTGCAATGCGTCTGCTCCCATCGCCACCCACACCACTGGAAACGACACGATCACCATCACGTCTCACGGCCACCACTTCTTCTTCTGCGGTGTCCCCGGTCATTGCCAAGCCGGACAGAAGGTCGACATCAATGTCCTTCGCGCTTCCTCATCAGCTCCAGCTCCATCGACACTGCCCTCTCCCTCGGTTCCTGCCTCCATAGTACCTTCGCCATCTCCTAGTGAGGCTGCTCCTTTACTTCGTGCCTCGAGTAGGCTTTTTTGTAAACTTTGGTTGGTTGTGGCTGTTATAGGAGCCATTGTCTAAATTTTGGTGAGGGCATTGTTTGTTGTTCTCAGAGTGCACGGTTGTAACAGACATTGCAAGTTGCATTTTGCTTTGCGAAATTTTCCTTTGCTCCGATTTCACTATCATCCTTGATTAGATCTATCTATCACGGGGACAGAATTTTAGATGATACATATAGATGCTGAATCTCCGTGGGGCGTATTTGTGGGTCTAAAGAGGGGAATTGGCATTGTATTTCTCTGGAAAAAATACTTCATTTTATAGTAGGTTATTTTACCAAGAAATTAACGAATCCGTGCCTCCTTAGGCACAAAATAAGGATACGAAGCGCATACTCTCTCACATTCTATGCATTTCTGGATTTATTCCTATGGGTATTACCCACTAAAAAAGTGCTAAGTTGACATGAAAGCAAACAAATTTCATCTTTCCCTGGGTAAATCATGTTCCTTTTAACTTTTGCAAGCAACGCAATGGGCAACACTTGAGCTATGCGTTCTATTGTTTCACTACCACCACCAATGGTGTGGAAGAACAAGGGTGGAGAAATGACGACACATGGTGATGGCAATGAAACTGGACCCGACAAGGTTACTCGCGCGTAAAGCTCAGGTATATCGAGGAACACTTTGTGCCATAGAATGCACGGGAACCCAGATAGGGATAGATATAGGAAGAACGGAATTTACATGTTTTTTTAGTAGATGCAGTTCGATAGAATGCACGGAAACCCACGTAGGGATAGATAGCAAAAACTGAATTTACATGTTTTTGCAGTAGATGCGCAGTTCGTTGAACATTGAAGTTGGATTTGTCTCATAAAGGATACCTTTTTGAAGTAGTGCACTGTGTGATTTATGTAGCACAAGCATAATGATGCCCAAAACCTTCTGTGATGGAGACCAACTCAACACGTGCAAACACCATAATGTGAAAAGTTCTAATCTTCCCATCCGTTTATGTTTAACCAGAAAGTTTTCAAATATAAAGGGAATGTGTAAACGTCTTCTTCACAACAAATCAAAGCGATTAAATCTCTTTTTCAAGCCATTTCGTAACTCCTTGGATCATTGCTAAAGAATCTCTTCCAAACAGGATGTTGCTTCCAGACTCTCTCCACCATAAGATCAATCGGAACACCCTTAGTCTCCGGCAACAGGAACACCACGAACAATCCCATCACCAGGATCCAGGCCGAGAAGAAGAAGAATATGTACGCTCGCATGTGACACAGCATGGACAGGAACACCTGCGCGATGAGGAACGTGAAGAGCATGTTGGAGCTCACTGCGAAAGCAAACCCTGCGGTCCTTGTCTCGAGAGGGAAAGTCTCGCTGGGAACCAACCAGCCTAGAGGCCCCCATGACCACGCAAAAGACATAACGAACGTGCATACGAGCACCACCACGACAATCCCCAGATTCTTGTTAAGTGTACCCGTTTCTCCCAAGTGGAATAGTAGAATCCCTCCAATTGCCATCTGCATAAGTTCAAGTTCAGCCAATCAATTAAAACACTACAGAAATATCACTTCAATCAGGACTAATGTACAATAAAAATTCACTTCAAGCATAGCGATATGTTGTGTCCAAGGTAGGCACCTGGGAAATGAACATCTGGACACAAGCTTGGAGAAGCAATTTTCTCCTTCCGAGCTTGTCAACAGTAAAAATCGACACGAAAGTGCTGGAGACGTTCACGAGTCCGGTGATGACCGCAGATAACAAGGAAGCATCCGCTTTAAAACCAACTGTCTGGAACAAAACAGGTGCATAAAACATAACGGCATTGATTCCAGTGAACTGCTGGAAAACTTGCATCACAATGGCAATGATCAAAGGCGGCATGCTTGCTTTCTTCATCAAGTTCCTGAAGGGCTTTTGGACTTGGCGCGCAGTTTCAGAAGCAATCTTGATTTGCTCGTATTCAGCATCGACGTCATCAACGCCACGGATCTTCTTCAGTGCTGCTTTTCCATCTGCATCCTTGCCTCGCTCGACTAGGCTGGCTGGAGTTTCGGTGATAACCAAGGAGCCTACGAACAGTATAACGGCCGGGACAGCCGCTAGGCCAAGTGATGCCCTCCATCCATTAGGGTGCATCGTGGATGTGCCGTAGTTCACAAGGTTGGCTATCAAAATTCCTATTGTTACAAAGAGTTGGAAGAGGATGTTCACTGCTCCTCTGTGTTGGACAGGTGCAATCTCTGTCAAAAACACTGGAACAGCCTGCATTTTATCGAATAAAGCTGTTTAAGAAGATTGGTATAAATTGCTGCAACCCTTGCTGCATCAATCATTTGTAGCGAGATATTTCTTCAGAAACTTTGAACAACATTATGCCTAGACCACCTAAGGTGTTCACCTGGGCTATCAGGGGGCACCTCGGTAACCTCCCAAAAGTTGTGAATCTTGTGATAATTTTGAAACCTTCTGTACATGTGAGAGTCTAGCGATATCTTTTGAAGTTATAGCCTACAGAGTGGCAGGAATTGTTGAGTGGGATAGACACTTGAAATTGTTTTTAAGATTCAGTTAAGGATACTTTGAAACTCGCACTCAAATATGTTTGTCCACGCTTTTTCTTTGTCAAAATTAAATTTAATACAATGACGCTACATAGAAGCGTGATAACATTGTCACAAATGTTAAACCATGAACAATGACATCCTACATTTGACCACGACGAGATTGCGTCTTTTTAAAGCACTAATTACATCATCTTCAATACATCAAATAATTCTTTTCGACACATGTGATCATACAATAACTCCCAACTCATCTCCAATTAAATTGCGCCATCGAGACTTAACAATGCTCATATAGGAATGGCAATTCGACCCGCACCAACCCTATAGGAGCGGGTTATTTTGACTCTAACCGGGTTATGGGACGGGTATGGTATTAAAACTTTTTACCCGTAGCGGGTGCGGGTCGAACTTGGAATTCTGTCAAAATTGCCCTGGTATCCGACCCGCCTCGTGACCCGCAATCCGCGTCGTTTTAATTAAATATAATCCTAATTTACTAAGCAATCACGGCCGTTCGTCCAGTGCTATAAATATTCAAAAGAAACCCTACACCTAGCAATGCCTCTATCATCTGATCATCTCTCAACCGCGTCGTCTCTCTTCTCTCAATCTGTCTTCCTGCCGTGCCGCTCAGCGCCTCATCTCCCTTGCATCATCACCGGTCACCCCTCACCACCACCGACACTACCACCTAACCGTGCATTGTCCACCATCACCATCGCAGCTCTCTGGGCAAGGCAACTTTCGAGGCCCGACCGCTGCTGGACTCTTGATTGCAGGAAAGAAGATCTTGGATTGATTTCCTCCTACTGATCGATAGCCAAGAATGAAGGCGCTTGACATAAATAATCCATAATCTGTCTTTATGTTGTTTTGGTGCTTAGCTTTGGGATTGCTAATTGTAATTCCATGAAAATCAAATAACTTGGAGTGATTAAATTTCCCGTTCCCTAGTTCTTCTTTAAGCTTCTAATTACCTAAATTTTTAGTTGGAATTATTGGGTGTTTCATTTTTAGGTTTGCAAATTTTTTTTATCATTGATGTCCTCATCTTCAAGATCCTTTGGTTTCTGATTCATGGACTTTTGTAAAGCTCTGATTCATTATCCTCGGCTAGTCTTCTTCAGCTCTGGAGTTTGGTTTCGGCCGGAGAGTATCAGAAAATCCATCTGATGCAAAGAAGAATAGGCCGGGGCTGGGCGGGTGCGGATTTTTTAGAAGTCTGCTGGACCGGGGATGGTTTTCCCTTCTCTAGACCCGATGTCGAGGGGGTTTAAAAGGACTACCGGGGCGGGTGCGGATTTTATAAGATCCGCATCCGACCCGTCCCATTGCCATCCCTATGCTCATAGCAGAAAATGCCCTTGCCGTGGTTCTATCGCCTTGTGAAGTGTGTGATTAAATTCTAGTGTTGATTATATGTCTTTATTTATTTGTAAAAAAAATTTTGTGTATTCATTTGTGTGCGTTTAGCATTTAATATGATTAAAAGGACATTTCTTCTAATTATCTCTAAAATCATTAAGTATTTTAACATGTAAAATAACTAAAAAAATAATCTCCTTTAAGCATTTTTTTTAAATTTAGGTGGATACTTTTGTCATTGAGGGTTAAATCATCCATATATAAAAGGAAAAAAAGTTCAAACGAGCAGGTGGGTGTGCCACCCGTTAAGGAGTGGGCGTGCCATCCACTAGCTCCGCCTCTGAGCCTAGACAATGGCTCATTATGCCCCCATAAATGGAGGAAAAAGAGTCATATATATCTATTTAAGTTGACGTACCTCATTGCCAAAACCAACTCCAATACCAAAAAGAATTCTACCAAGAATGAGTATCCATTTGTGCTCAGCTGTGGCACTCAACGCGGCACCGGCTATGAAGAAGGCTGATGCCATTAGAATTGTGGGCTTACGACCTAACTTTGAACAGGCCTTCGACGCACCAAAGCTAGCAACTAGGGCAGCCAGGTACAAGGAAGACGTGAAGAGCTGCAGCAACTGATCGTCGTATTTACAGTAGTTGTTCTCCTTGGCATGTAATTTTCTCTCGTGGACTTTTGGGAAGAACTTAATCAAGAAATCGTCCATGCCCGTTACACCACCTAAGCAACGATAAGAAACGAGTTATGATTATCGGCAAAACCTCAACACAATGGTGATAGGAATGATATTGTACGACCCGTGAATGAGATATGTTTAAAGATTACAAAAACTTGCGCTCCTTTTGATGGATTTCTTGAATTTTGAGGTCCCAACACCCACACACACACACACACACACACACATATATATATATATATATATATATATATATATATGTTGAGCCAAAAAAAATTCTTCATACCCTTTTGTTTTTAGGTCAACTTTTGTCATTGAGACATGCATAGCTTAGGTCCCAAGCTTTGCCTGATATTATGGCCTACCTGGTTCATCTATTCCCAGATATTTGTGTTTCTAGAAAATTCAACGTTACATATGGCAGTGGATATTCATCGACTTTTGCCAAATCATGTGGTATAATTGCCTTGGCAAGTTCCAAATAGACGTTTATCACGAAAATGAAAAAGTAATATCATCGTATCAGAACGTACCGCATAACATTAACAAATACACGTACCTGAAATACCAATGTCATAACCAAACATCAAGCCTCCAAAGGCTGCAAGGATCCAACATGCTAGCACGTAGGCTGTGATCTTAGACTTGAAGTTTTCGCCGGCATTCGTCATCTTCGCTTCTTCGAAAACTCCAGGAAACTTGAAATGTTACTTGAAAGAGAGAGGACTCGATCTAAGGGGGGTATAGAGGATCGGAGAGAGGGAGGAAGACAAAGAGAGAGAGGGAGAGAGATTAAGACATAACTTTTTGCCCCCTGCTCTCCTTATGTATGATGAGACACAGAAAGGCTAATATTGATGAAACCAGACGTGATTAGCGGCTTTTATAATGGAATTCTTTGCTACTTGGTGTGCTTGTTGTTCGGATGAATATGTGGATAAGGATTGTTAATCTTGTTTTACGAGATTAACCGCTTTTTTAGGAGTAAACTAGGACTCTGCCAATTTTTTTCAACATAAGATATCTTCATGGACTCGAAGTCTTCTACTATTTGAATTTGAAGAGGTCAAATATCGAAAGGTGACCGTTCATGTCCAGGTGGGATGGTCAATCTCCCCCTGCTCGGTAAGAGAACATAAACAGCGACAGATTTTAATGTTTTCCAATCTATACAAATTGAAAATAGATGCAATTAATTTTAACTTTGCAGATTATCTTCAAAACCATCTACCACGAAAACATTTAGCTTTAGCAACCTTTTTTGTTTTTAAGTTCGAAAAGTATGGAAGTAAAGTAGAGTTTGTAAGTAACTTCGCCCCGAAAAATATAAAGTTTGTTGAGCCAAATATTGCACGATACCAAACTCGACTATGCTTGAGCCAAACCCTCTCATGCGCCTTAGAGGCTTGTCTGAGCTCGGTTAGTTCACTCATTCAGGGAATTGATCCAAAATTACCTTGTTGGATATCCGGGGAAGACTTGAACCCATCTTGTAACTCATTCACGTGCTTTGCTTGACTCGATAACAACGTACTACGCAAAAAACTAAAGTTTCTCGTGCTCTCTCAAGTACATCCCGCTTGGCTTATGGAGCTCGATAAATGATATGTAGCCCAAGCTTGGCTCGACGATCACTTAGTACTAAAGCAGTTGTGTACGTACTGAATAAACATATCTAAGATTGTCGCCAACCCCTTCATAACTAACCGGATGCTGTGAAAGCTGAAAACGCACTCGGGTGCTGCTCTTGGTGAAATTCGCTTCCTTTCAAGTGCAAAGTCACGGGTTTATTGAGAGTAAAATATTTGGAAAAGGAATTCCATCTTTGAGACCAAGAGGGGGAAAAATTTTCAACTGACCATATGAAGCCAACTCGAGAATAATTGGGCATCGTATTTAAGGAAATTGGTAATTGATTCCAAATTTGAACTCCTTCAATCCAAATGACTTTAAGTGGCACTTGTTAATCGCACTATTTTAAATTTCAGTGACGAAAATGAAATAGAAGAGTTCAACTCTGAAGCGGGAATATCCTTTTTTTTTTCTTCATCTTCCGAGTAATGCCATGTGACCATCTTGAAGTTGCCATCACAATAACTGTGTAGTAAACTACTATATTTGTCAATGAGTAACTTCACTTTGTCAAAGTTAGTAAGTTCCTACCTTTTCTACTTTTATACGTGCACTGCATTATTCAAAGGCAACTGTTTCATCCATATGAACTACATGGTTTTTTTTTTTCAAGCTGTTCTTATCCTAATCATATTCCAAAAGAAAGTCTGCAAGAAACGAGATAGCATTAATGTTCAGACTTTCTGGGGAGTCTTAACTCATGCTCATTCATCCTTTTATTAGGTTTAAGAGTACTACGTGTTTATGTTTACCAAGCTGTTAAGTACAAAAGTCCCAAAGGCATAGAAATCCTAAACAAATTCCAAAACAAGTCATTCAAGAATTGTGTCAAAGTGGTTCAACTGACAGTCATAGACAATGGATACAAATCTATGATGGGTGGATATATATGTTTCACTTTGGTGGTGATGATGTCACCCGATTAGGGTTTCATAATTGATAGTTGTCTTCTCTAATTGTTGTTGTGGTGAAATCTCTACGGAGTAAAAAGAGTTCATGAACAGAGATCTGCACAGAACGGTAATAGTAACTTGCCGAATGGGATTCGGCAAAGAATCTCTAATACGAGAGATGACAATTCAAGAAAGTATAAGAGCTATAGATGTAGGATTGATGATTCTGTACCTTCTTTTAAAAAGTTTATAACTTAATTAATGAGTGTTTGACACCAAATGTGAGTGTTTAAAACATTCCCAAAAATGTGTTTAAAAACTGAAAACATGTCTTCAGTTTTAAATCTTTTTAGATAAACAAGTTTGACTAAGAAAAGTATTAGATCACTCTTACGTTATTTAAACGGACATTGAATCGCTTTTAAGACCATCTATTTTAGGCTTAACTAATCAGGCTCTAGTCGTACACATCTTTATTTTGGTTCTTTACACATCTTTATAAATTTTTGTAGGGGAGAAGATGATACGAAATGGGAAGAAATTTTTGCCCAAACACACTTCAAAGTTTTTCAACAAAAGTTTTTGTAACTTTTGTCAAACAGTTAACAATTTTGCGTAAATATGATAAAAACTGTTTTGAAGATTTTTTTTCTTTTTTTTAATCTAAAAATTACTTTCTATTAACGATCCCAAATAGGCTCTTGGTCAAAAACCTTAACTGGCCACCATATCAGAAGGGGATCACGAAGGGTTTTTATCTAATAAGGAAATAACAAATAATAGCAATTAAAAGTAATTAATCAATGTTGACTAAAACGTGGTCCCCACATGTTAGGAGTCATATGTGGATTACGTACATTTTTACGGGCATCATTTGTGATTTTGAGTTTCATTCCTCCTACTGGGTTATCCGGAGTGAGGAGGGATGAAAGGAAAAAAAAAAAAAACTTGAAATTAATAAGGCTTCGTTTGACAATTTTGTTTTTTTGGTTTTCAGTTTTTAAAGAGCAGTTTAATTTTTTTTTTTTATAAAAACAAGTGGGTGTTTGATAACCCCTTTTTTTTTTGAGGTTTTTTTTTTTGTGTTTGGTAACCCTTTTTATTTTGACTTTTTTTTTTTGGTGGTTTGCGGTGGCGGTGGTGGGGCGTGGTGGTGGCCGACGGTGGTGGTGGTGGTGGCCGACGGCCGGAGGTGGCTGCCGGCAGTCACCGGCGGTGGTGGCCGGGGGCCGGAGGTAGCTGCCGGCAGTCTCCGACGGTGGTCGCCGGCGGCCGGAGGTGGCTGCCTGCAGTCACCGGCGGTGGTGGCCGGCGGCCGGAGGTAGCTGCCGGCCGTCTCCGGCGGCGGCGGCCGGTGGCCGGAGGTGGCTGCCGGCAGTCTCCGGCGGTGGTCGCCGGCGGCCGGAGATGGCTGCCGACAGTCTTCGGCGGTGGCTGCCGGCGGCCGGAGGTGGCTGCCGGTGGTCGCCGGCGGCCGGAGGTGGTTGTCGGCAGTCTCCGGCGGTGGTCACCGGCGGCCGGAGGTGGCTGCCGGCGGCCGGCAGTCTCCAGCGGTGGTCGCCTAAGGTGGCTGCTGGCGGTGGGAGGGTGGTGGTGGTGGTCGAAAAAAAAAAACCAGTTTTTGGAGTTTTTTTTTTACTCTGCAGTTTAAAAACTGGTTTTTTAAATTGAAAAAAAAATAGTTACCAAACGCTCCTTTTTTTCAGTTTTTAAAATTAAAAAAAAAAAGAGAAAAAAAAAGAGTGTCAAACGGGGCCTAAGCCAATATCATGACTTTTAGTGTTGGTCTTAAGTCTTAACAATGGTTTTTTGGTTCATTTTGCTTTTTTAGCCGGTTACATGGTAGTTTAATCGTAATTCTGTGAGAGAAGTTTGAGAGCATCTCTAACAGGTTATCATCTTGACTTGGAAAAGTCTCAAAAACAAAAAATATGACAAGAAATTGTGGTTCTCGACGGCCAGGGTGAAGCATATTTATGTTTGTTCATATCGTCTCATGAGTTGGTGGTTGTTCTGATTGTTCTTTGATAGGATGGTGCCGTTGCCTTAAGGCTTTGTGGTCGATGGCGACAACACACGCTGATGCGCGTGGCCAATGGCCTTCTGGACACACGACGTTGACGTGCGTACGCTTGTTAGGACTGTTGATTTGGCTTCTTTTTTTTTTTTTTATCTTTTTTGTCCGATTTGTTTTATTATTATTGTTTTTCTGACGGCGTGGTGTATAGATTGTTAAATATTTTTGCGTAAAATTCAATATGTCTTTGTTTATAGTTAATGTCTTGGTTCGGACAAAGACATGCTAATCTTTCATGTATGCAGGTTGAAGCCGATTATTCTTTTACTGCTCTTACTTATTCAAGTATGTTTGACTTTGTACTACTTCTTATCTGTGATTACGCTGTCTAAAGCGCATTGTTATGTTTGTTTTTTTTTTTCTTTTTAAATCCACTCAATCTTATACGTATACAAGAAGAATCGCCTCAACCTAGATAGCTCTAATTTGTGTCAATTTAATCTCCAATTTTATTTCATTGATCATTACTTTGATTTGCTTTGACTGACCGTCGTTCCCATCGCCGAAAGAATGTTGCATATGATGTGCAACGTTCGTTAGTCAGAGCCACAAGTTTCTTTTGGTTTCTTTAGAGCCACAATTTCCCTTTCTCATTAGTCTATTTTCCCACCATTTAGTGCAGCACTTTTTAGTGACAAAACGAGAAAGTGGAGCGGCAATTAGACCAAACTGGAAAGGAAATATATCGTACACTTGAGAAGCCTAACAAAACCAAAAGCCACAAGTTCATATGATGTTAACAGATTTGTGGATGTTGCTATGGGAAAAAGTCACTTGCATTGCCCCCTAAGTTAGTACCATACCCAGCTCCTTAATTAACAGGAAAAGAGGCCTGCGTCATAAATGTTTCTGCAAAATAGTATCTCCTTGAGAAAAATAATTGGCTAGTAAGGTTTATACAAGCAATTTGTCACAAACTGCTTTGTTGATTCATGAATTCATACAGCTGTGGTTAATGAACCCCCGACTGATATGCACTATTGACTGTTCTATAACCCTAGAGAATGACTCCAAATAGAAAGAAAAAAAATATCACCGATAACCAAAAAATGGAGGAATCGAGTCCTTTGTGAGGGTTAGTCACCAACACCTGCCAATGAGTGAGTTCTAAACCACGAGACCATCGAGTAGTGGGTGCTGAGCATCTGGATTCCTCATAGGCACTCTTCTGTCACGATGCCGAGCTCTGCCAACAAAAGATTGACAATAAGAAAACAAATGAAAGCAAAGATGGTGCAAGGGTTAGATGTTATAGATGGTTGCTACACTTATAAAAGCGGACAAATCTATAAGAACATAACTGCAAAAAGATCATGCTGGAGTTCCAAGTATGAAGCGGAAGAAGCTTTCATCGAGGAACTGAATAGGTAGTTAGCTTACATATATGGTGACACTGAAACGCCATCTTATTTTTTATGCTACAATTGATGATTACTATGAAGCACAAAGCTAGAACGACTAGTCTCCATGTCGTGCTTGTACGCAATGCAGTTGCTAGAAGACGTGTGTTTCTTGTTTTCGCTTGAACTACAAAACCTATCAAAAACACGCTTACATATGAGAGAGTAGCAATTTGGGAGCGCCAATTTAACTAGCCTATTCTTCACAATATGATTTTGCAGTTTGTGATGCTTTGAGTTTGTTAGCTTCTCAATTCCAAATCCAAAATGTAAGTAAAACGTGTGGAACTTGGTCACAATAGAACATGATCCTCATATGCAAAATTTGAAAATATGGCATGTATGGGTAAAGGAGCATAGAGACCTTACACTAGTCGATTGAAGCTCCACTGTGGCTGAATCCTCATTATCCTGCAATATGAATGATTAACTTTTCCACCTGTGGCATTTAATCAACATGAAAGAGAGTTTTAGAAGCTGAAGTACCTCTATTAACAAATCCTTTCTGGTGATCATACCAATAACGCGAGAAGCACGAGGTACAACTAATACATGCCTTAGTCCTAATTGGCGGAAAAGGTTATATACCTGTTCCATCAGCAACAAGCGATAGTGATAACGTGATGTTAGAAAACCCACCGCAAATGCGTACCAAAAATTTATGCAAACTAAATAATGCAATATAGGTGTTAACTGTCACCTTGGTTAAAGACATATCTTCAGGCACAACGTATGGAGAGGGGTTTACAAATGGGGCAAGATCTATATACATTTCCAAATCATCAGAACTTAAATGAATGTCGTCTATTGATATTCCTTTACTAGAAGCAGGCTTCACAAACTCGCTCAAACTGTGCCTGGAATTCAGACAGTTCAAGAATGTTTAGTCAATGAATCAAATAGGTGAACTGACATGAATATGAAGTCTCAATTCACCTGATTGGCAAAGAACGCCCTCTCAAATCAGAGGGTAAAGGACTATGCTGGAAATCTGCCTTAGACTGCAAAAGTACCAGCAAATGGCTGCATGATGAAATAACTCTTACGTTAGTCCTGGGTCTTAAGAACAGAATGGGACTTGCATAAAGTGAAAATATTCATTCTAACTTACCTTCGTAATACCAGTCCAATGACGAGCGTTTCACCACTTCTTGAATGATCTATAACCTGCATGGAAAGGTAAAAATCACACACAATTCGTAGATAGATAAGCATTAGAAAACCAAAGCAGATGGAAAAAGGTGCCTAGCTTAACTTACAGGGAAACCATTGTGACTGTTGCTTCTCAAAATAGAAACAATATCTGCAACCTTAATAGTGCGAGGGAAGTAGATAACCTACAGCAGCAGGAAGCACAAAATGTGAGCGAAAGTTTGGCTTCACAATAAAGAACAGATGTGACATTCAGGAAACAGCCTAATAAATGAGGAACCCAGATCCCCACCCCTGGCAAACTAAACAACCATTTAGAGGTTGCAAGAGAAAGTGAGAAACTATTATCTTCCTTGAAAGAAGTCAAACATTCCCCATAAGTTGTAGACCAACCCCCCCCCCCCCCCCCCCTTTCTCCCGCTGGCAAACTAAACAGCCATTTAGAGGTGGCAAGAGAAAGCGAGAAACTAGTATCTTCCTTGAAAGAAATCAAACATCCCCCATAAGTTCTAATTGATACAATAAAAAGCTAGAACACTTGGACCTTTTGGCTTCCACAGGCCTCCTTTGCTGTCATCTTCCGCATTTGGTATTTGGGTCTTGATTCAAGTAAGGGAATGCCCCTTAATTGAGCCTGCTCTTCATACAATCCTTCATTGAAAGCATCACCTACAGCCTGCAAGGTAAGGCTTAAGTATTTATTGGTGTAAAATGCAAAACTTTCAAAAGGAACGTACCTTTGATATAAGGAGAACCAGCATTATAAGAGGTAAGAGCTTCAAATTATTTGTAATTTCCACCATAATGACGCAAAGCGAGACAGTCATCCGCATAGAACCTCCAAGAAAAGAAGCAGCTCCAAGTAAAGCATATCTGCAATCCCACCAACATTTATCTCCTCAATAAATAACACTGACAACAAAATTCAGTATCGTGCAGATTCTGTTTATCTCAAATTTGGTCAAACAATTAGTGCTTAGTGACAGGGATAAGCATGACTTCACGTTGGTTGAATGAATCTCTACAACTTTAAATGGATTTAAATTTATCTAAGATACAGTTGGGACATCTCTAATTACATTTCCACATTTTTCAATCTTAAAATCATCACTAATTTTAACAATACCTTCCTCGATAGTTTTATACAATTAAAAGTATGCAACAAGCGTGCCATCAAGGTTGCCTCACTAAAAGGAAAAAGAAAGGACTCACGTTCCTTCTTCAATGTTCAGCTTCTGGTAAAAGTTAACGACAAACATGCCAACAAGACGCCCGTATGTTGATCCAATCATAATACCAGGAACAAATTGACCAGCAGGAACAGCAGTACCAAATGTCACAACTGCTAACGTATAAAACATGACCTGAGGAACACATAATAAGCTCTCAAGTCTAAACCATATGCTTTAGTAAGCCGAATATCAATATGTTGCCATATAGAGCAATATTTTAAACAATGAAACAGTTGAGTACGAAGAGAATATTACCCCCAGCAAATGCACAAAATTGGCTAGCTCAACAATTACGAAATGCACAATTAAAAGTACCCAATTGCACGAAACCTTTCTGAGCGGGCTAAGAAACATACACACCTCATGCATCAAGCATCTATAAGTACACAAGACTTCTTCAGGCATAATAATTCCTCGAGTATTTGCGGTTTCTCTTTTATTGTTACGCTTTTACTTATTAAAAAGCACATATGAAATTAAAGGTTACTAGCTTGTTCAGTATAAGTGATACTAGCTTTCACACAATAAGCAGCAGCAAACGAAACAAAATGTGTGAAATACCAAAAACGTCAGCAGACTTTTGGCACTGAACTCGTGAATAGTTTTTGCACTAAATAAATTTCGTATGGCATCATCCTGCAACCAAATACATAGAATCTATTAAAAGAATGCACGGACACTAGCACAGAGAAACGCATTTTGGCAGAAATTTACTATACCTGAGTATTGAAGAAGATAGTAGCAAGGTCGTTGTATTCCTTGTCCCTACCACAGTAAAACTGCAGATACCACAAAAATTAAATGGGAATTCATTGGAGTGTGAAGTGCAAGCACAGAACCACTTGTCTGAAGCTCTCAGTAGCATATATAGATTTCAATATAATTAGTGAAAGACTCGTTATGACAGATCTTACAAGTTTACACCTAACTTACACAGAGAATCTTCATCATAGAAAACCAAAATTAGGCTGAGCCCTTCCATCGACAGAACGGGAAAAAAATGACCAAAAAGAGACTTAAAAAGAAACAAAAAAATAATTAGCAAGGAAAAAAGTTCAAAAAGAGATCTTACATTTACGTAGTTTCCATACACTCCTGGTGCATTAGGGCATTCAATACCAGAACTGGCATCTGATTCAGGGCAAGGGCTACAATTTCTAAAAAGTGGTAACCCAAAGGAAATAACTGAAGTGATCACGGAGATGAGGCACACTTCAATAATCTGTTATATTGAAGGAAACCGATCAATATTGGTACCATACATTTCAGAAATAACTATAGACGAATACAACCGCTATGCAGTCCAACTCAAGGTTAGAGCTTGAAGCTTACCTTGACTCGATTTCCCTTTCTGTGTAAATAATTTCGACGCCACCGAGTTATAAACAGAGTAAGCTGGTTAAATAACGCTCCTACGCAGAGGAAAGGAGTGCCAAGTCAGGTCTTCTATTATATCTTCTGACAAATAATTAGATTTGGCGTTGTTACATACCAAGAAGACCACCAATTACACCAATAACGGCCATTGGGAACAATTCCCTAAACGAGTAATCCTCTTGACCACTAAAAGAAGATTGGTTAGAAGGCCAGCAAACTATAAAAAATGAAGATCCATAAACAGGATTCAAAGATAGTTCAGATTCTAACCCTGAAATGTCCCATATTATAAAGCCTCCAGAGCCAAAATGTCCACAGTTTCCACTCTTACACCATCCCATGGCAGTACGCACCACAACAGCCACAATAGCAGAAGTGAAAAACACACGCCACATAAGTTGACTCCTCCACCTTCAACAGCAAAACACAGAATAATTAAGCTAGCATTCAAACTCAGAGATGAGTACTCCATCTTATTGTTCTGCTAAATAGATATATACAGACGATGACTGCAGGCATTTCTAATAACAACAGGAGTGTGCATAGAATCACATTCAAATGTTTGCAAGTGCCAAAACTATGCATACTTGCGTTCAAGTTCTTGCGTATTCTAAAATAAGCACATACAAAAGCATACAAGTTTTTAGGTGTATGTGGACAAAAGACCGCATGTATTAGTAATTGGAGAACAAGTGCGCATACAACCACAGGTGAAAGTTTGCAAGTGCCAACAACAAGGCCTTTCACTTGGATACATTCACACGGATGTATATATGCGCAAGCATGAAAATTATTTTACAATTAAGACGGGCAATTTACCAAGATGTAACCTCTTCTAGTGCAAATAATACACCGCCAACTGGAGCTCTGAAAGCAGCAGCAACGCCAGCTGCACATCCACAGGTTACCTTTTCAAAACATTAGGCCAATAAATAAAAAGGCAAAGTTTACAATATAAGTAAACAAATTAATAAAACTTAAGAGGCGAGAGAACAATTTTATCTAGACCAATGACTTTTAACATATTAACATATTGTCCAGGTTCCGAACAAAGATAATCACATCTCATGCTCGGATAATTTAGGGGCGATATGACCATGCATCACTTATAGTTTGCTAAATAAACATACAATAGCAAACATCATATCTCATAGATATGTACCACAAAAAGGGATAGATAATGTGAGCTTGTAACCAAAGTGGGGATATTAAAGGTGTCAGATAAATCATTGGTGTGCGGGGGAGGGGGACAAAAAGAAGGAGGTAAAAAAGTGTCCTAAGCTGTTGAAATGATTAAAAAGAATGCTAAACATTGCAAAGAGTAGGCAGCCCCATTGCCAAAGCAAACGAGGCTTTTGCCAAAGCAATACTTAGCCTCTGAATTTTGATGGACCGTATTGCCCCTCCCAGTCAAGATTCCTCTTCCCTCCCTCATCTCCAGCCAAACAATTTACTCTCACTACCGGACACCAGTCACCACTACCTCCTCCAACTGCCACACCAAAGGGAAAACGAGATGAAGGGACAAGCGGCATGGTTTAGCCCAGATCAACCATGGAAACAGTTTGTCTGCCAAAGCTCATGTCTCCATAAGACACACACAGAGAGACACGCGCACGCATAAACACGCACACACAGAGAGATTTAGATCCACTCCAACCTCCCAGCTCAACCAAAAGTCAAACCACGCCAATTTGCACCCAAACAAGGTTTTTGGTACAACTTCTTTTCTCTCTCCATGGACAGCAACTAGAAAAGCGACAGACCACCTAATCCCCAGCGCCGCTACCTTCCTCCATGAATGACCACCACTTTTGACCAATCAAATTGAACAATCAAAGATTCAAAGCTAAAAACTAAGGGTTCAAACCTATGAGATCTAATCCATTTCACTCCCATGATTTTAATCTGCCTCTGTAAGGTACTGGTGACAAATATTCGAAAATTCACCCAGACGGGTAGTATTGTCCAACCAAAGTGTGGTACTAGAACATTTCTTTGGAAAAGCCTCTCTTGCTTTGGCAATAGGGGCTAACTCAGAAAATAATCTGTCTATGATTTCAACCTGGGATTGAGCAGAAATACAAAACTCCAAAAGATGATTATGGGGCTGCACAACCTTGGTAAAGAACAGTATTAGCCCTCAATGATAGTGAATCTAGTAGCAAACCCAGCAGATTATGTTTCAAGCAAGTCCATTATTTAATAGTGACAGTAGATAGTTTGCTTCTTTACGCTATCCATCTATGATTTCGTCCTCAGGAAATGCTTCAGTATGAACCCCAATAATTTGGCATCCCTTACAGTTGGAGAAGAAATGTAGGCAAAAATTCTTCAACGTTTTACTGCATAAAAGATGAGTTCTATTCTATTTCCCATTTTTTTTTGGTTGTTGGGAAGGGAGGGGGTGCCAAAAGAATTAGTACGGATGCCCTCAAATTTTTGTTTCCGTCATACTTCTACAAGTAGTGTATAGCCCCCTATGAAGCACGGACACGGGTACGGGTGCGAATACGCCGATACGGCATTTTAAAAAAAAAAAAAAGGATATGCGTGCGGTTATGATACAACAATTTTTTTTATAATTTTAAATAATTAATATTTGCTTTTATAATTTCAAATAATTAATATTTACTTTTGAAATATATATGTTTAATGAGCTCTTGTACAACTATATTAACATTATGGGTCAATGGAGTCATTTAGTCATCTTCTACTTATTAAAGACCAATTCCATACAGCTGCACACGTGGCCTTCTAAAGGCCACAAGTGACAAAGCCCACAAATAAAGTTGAGCAAAGTGAAGATAGAAGTCTCTGGTGATTTAAATTAAAAAAAAGGGAAGTTTCTCGTGAAGGAAGAGAGAGAGTCAGAGAAGAGCCGTTGCCCTCGTGTTCACCGACGCCGGAGTTCTTCTTCTTCTCCTCTTATTTATTTTTATTTTTTTGGGTTCCACCGAAAAGGTAGGAGCAGCGGTTTGATGGCCATCAACGGCGATGCCTCCGGTCGGTCGCTATTGCTTCCTTTTCTCTCTCCTTTCAAACTCTTCTCCGGTGGTCATCGGTGGTTTCAGGTGGTCGCCGGTGGTCAGTCGTGGCTGCTTTGTCTTCGCCGCCGCTGCTCTCTCTTAGATTCTCCTTCTCCCCGATCTGTTGATTTTAAGTAGATGTTTCATTATTTATAATTTGAACCCCCAAAATTCATTTTTTATGTTTTGACCCTTGAGAAAATCTTTTAAATTTTGTGCTTTCATCCCATAAACATGCGATGTGCACCTGATTCTTATCGCAGCCACACCCGGTATTTAAAAAATTAAAATCATAAATATCGGACACGCACCCGACATGCACCCGTGCCCCACGTGGCGCACACGCGCACTCTTCGCCGCCGCTGCTCTCTCTTAGATTCTCCTTCTCCCCGATTTGTTGATTTTAAGTAGATGTTTCATTATTTATAATTTGAACCCCCAAAATTCATTTTTTATGTTTTGACCCTTGAGAAAATCTTTTAAATTTTGTGCTTTCATCCCATAAACATGCGATGCGCACCCGATTCGTATCGCAGCCACACCCGGTATTTAAAAAATTAAAATCATAAATATTGGACACGCACCCGACATGCACCCGTGCCCCACGTGGCGCACACGCGCACTCCGTGCCAGTGCTTCACCCCTGGTGCCGCACCTGTGCTTCATAGATAGCCCCTTAACTAAAGATCACATCAAGGTAATTTCATGAAGTAGTTAGTGATATTGACTAGAAGTAAATCACAACATACTCATACAATGTTCAAGATTAAGCATGAAACAACTTACAAAACAGTCAAATGAAAAGCAATTCATTCAAAATTTTTAACTTTGTTTTGTGTAACAAAAATAAGTTTTACGATCCAACTATAAGATGACAAGTCACAGTAACTATATGATTCACAAGTCACTCACAAGATCACGGCGATCCCGATCGCTCTTAAAAACTTGTAACCACCTTGAACTTAGATGATACTTCCTTGATCCACCCTGTAGTTAAGCAAATCCATAACGAAATCTTAGTTTTCAAGGGACGACTCTTTCATAAAGATGCCTGAACTTGTTCCTTAGTGGAATGGAATGGGCATCTGATGGAAAGCCCGAACTACTTTACACTTTGTGTCAAAAACATTAGGATCGGAACATAATAACCTTGATACAAGAATCACTAATCTAAGTTTCAAAGTTGCATCAGATGTTAAGCAAAAGATGAAAGGTCATATTCCAGCTTTGATCTAGTTCAACAAGACAAGTTTCAGGTACAATGTAATATGGGACATCCACGAAATGCTATAGGAAAACGATAAGAAGAAAATGACAGATAACAGTTCTCCCATACCCAATATGGAAGTATAACTAAATCATATCTTAGTTGACCATGGATAACATTTCATACGAATGCACTTATCATCAGAGACTGCCTTACTGAAGTGAAAATCAAGAAGTAACAAATGTTTTAAGGCCACGAAGGATATTTTCTTATGTTTTCAGACCCCAAAATTCGATTTTCTCCCGTATTCATAGTAGAAAAATTGCCAAAGACAGTAAACACTACAAACATGTTCCAATAGAAAATGGAAACAACAGACAAATATTTGAAAGTTGAAAATAATTAGTAACCCACAAGCCTAAAGGTCTACCTTTTAAAATGCAAAGTATTCAAAGCATCACAAGCTTACTTGTCCAAGCAAAGAAGCAATACAAGCACCAATATGAACAAGAGGACCTTCTTTGCCAAGGGCTAGACCGCCTCCTACTGAACCAATGCTTCCAAATATCTATCAAACACAACGGACAATGACAAAACTGTTCTCAACAAAACCGAATATGTATAGAGCACAGAGCCAAGAAAAGCCTGCGGACCTTTCCGATTAAAGTTCTGAAGAAAAGGATCCCATGGGTGTCGATTCCTGCACATTGAAGTTACGCTGAGCACTTAAAAGTACGTGGCAAACGTGAATGAATCATTAAAAACACAAGAGAAAAGGCTGATTAATAGAAAGCTTACCGTTCAAATAACCCTTAATTTCAGGAATACCAGATCCTGCAGCCGCCGGTGCAAATTGTGTGATGATGTACACAGAAGAAAAGACTAAAGCCAAGTTGATCAACACGTATACTATAAATCCAGCCACATACGACTTTTGTATTATTGAAAAGGTCAAGGAATACTTCCATCCAGCAAAATTCTCAACAGAAATATTAATTAAAACAGCAGCTAACCCAGTGCCTGCAGTGCAAAAGAAAAGTGAGACAGAAACAGTGAGGAACTCAAGATAACACCAGAAAAGAGATGCAGCAGAAGAGTCGGCCATGAAAACAGTTGTTGGAAAGAGAAGATACTTATTCATATTCCAGTCGTATAACAAGTTATCTCTGTATTTAGAAGAAAAAAAAAGATTTAGCGGAAGGAGGAAAGATCCAAGAACTTCATGCACAGGTAGAGAGGCCAGAGAGGGGAGAGGGGGCAAAACATGTTCCTAAATATGAGTGGATACAGAAAGTTGTAAAAGATACTTGGTAATCAATCTCTCCTCTTATACGGTACCAGTGCAAGATACCTTAATCCATCCAAGGTACCTCTTATTTATCCATATATAAAGTCACACTCATCAATTGTCTTAAACCTACTCAAACAAAAGACCCCTGGATTTATAATACATTCCATCACACCAACCTTGAGTTCACCAAAAATCTATTCTCGTTAGCCAACTGTGTGATAGATGATATAGCACGGGACCCAGTTCTCAATAATCTTAGAAAGCTCATCCGTAACTTAAGAAAACTTGTAGGGCTTAAGTTGCTCCTTGGTGTCATACATGATAAGTCATTAACTTTCAGCTATAGTTCTCACTAGTCACTGCTCAAGTACTCATGTTCATGTCCTAAATCACATCAACATCCACTGTAGGCACACCTTCAAAACTTGTAGGGCTTAAGTTGCTCCTTGGTATCGTACATGATAATTCATTAGCTTTCAGCTATAGTTCTTACTAGTCTCTGTTCAAGTATTCATGTTCATGTCCTTAATCACATCAACATCCAATATAGCCACACCTTCAAAACAAAATCTACTCTCACGAGTTCATTGTACTACAAGATAAAAGAATTTGATGGTGTGGTTTTGCCAAAAATTGAACAGTTGCTTATGGTCCTAAAACATCAAGTTCACTCTAAATTTATCTTCAAACCTGGACACCGCTTCAAAACTAAGAAGTTAAACCTCCCTTCCCCCCCCCCCCCCCTCTTCTCCCTCTTTCCTTCCAACACTTCCTTTCCTTTTTGATTAGTAAAATAGACTAACAAGCGTCAAAATGGGGCCAACCCTTTAGAAAAAAGTATACAGCTAACTAACCAGCTTTCAACTCTGAAAATTTTCCCGAGAAAAACTAAAACAGACATCTACAGTGAGATTTGAACTGAGGATTTTACTTTGGGGAGGTATTTAGAAATTCCTTGAACAGAATCCCGTGTTTGAATTGTACAAAAGAGAATTTGCCAAATTCTAGGAAAGATTTGAACTGGAAATTTGGGGCCTCCTGGACTAGTTATTTGCCAAATCCCTTCACAGAGGTAATTTGTAAAACTACTATGTAACTTATGCCTACTTTCTAGGATAACTGCTCCCCACTACTTTCTAGGATATTTGCCTCCCTCCCTCCCTCTTGAATGCATTAACACTCATCCAAACAAAGCATTTACAAATGGCCAGTAAGAATTCACAGTATAGTAAAAAATTCCCAAACAGAATATTTTGTAATGATAGGATTTGTAAATAAAGGAATTTTAAAATGAGGGAATTTGAAAGTACCCAGTATTTTAAAATTCCACATCTAAACACACTCCTATGGAATTTATACACTCCTACTCAGACCACGGAAACACAGTATATAATGGAAGCTTTAAGCTTCTCCAATGACAGTTCAATTGCCTCCAGAGCCCAGTTAGTTCTCTCTCTGCCGTTTCAACCACAAGATGCACAGAAAGTAATTCATCACATACCAGCAAGTAAAATACAGTATCCCATATAGCCTTAATGATTGCACGGTAGATCAGCAGGTTGTATAAACTGTCTCCATCTGACATACGCAAGTAGCGCCTTATCACTGCTCCCTCAAATTGTCCCCCATTAAAACCACATTCAAAGCTACTTCCCAGCTATGATATGCAACGTTAAGAGGAGCCTTACTAAGGTATATAGCCTTCAAAGGAAAGGAATGAGAACCCTTGAACTTCCCAAAGAAGCCCCCCGAAATTACACTAATCTATGCACCTACCTGAACATTTCGTCTAAAGACGGGGTTCATACTTAATGCACTCCCCACCATTTAACTTTGCTTGCTACTGTAATACCCCGGATTTTCAGCTACTTATGTAGGTAATAATTTAAAAATTATACTGATTTGAATTAAGTAATGGACCATAGAGAATTTTCTTGGAGTCCTTTTAATGACGAAATTAATATTTAATGGTCTTAGTGACTAATGTGATTAGATTAAATATTATTTAAACAAAGAAGAAGAAGAAGACATTTCGACTTGGATTAGGATTTTAAGTCACATTGTGATTAAGTTAGTTGATTAGATTAAGTATTATTTAAAAGAAGAAGATATTTCGACATGGATTAGGATTTCAAGTCATATTGTGATTAAATTAGTAACGAAGACTTTAAGATGTGTTATAATTACATTAGCAATAACGACTTTACTTGTATAGTAATTACACTAGCAATAAGGAATTTTAGTTGTGTTATAATTATACTAGAAATTGGGACTTTAAGTCATATTAGAATTAGATTAACAAACTATATAAGGGGGAAGAAGACATAAGAGTCTTCATATTTTTTAGAGATAAAGGAAAGGAAAGGAAAGAGAAAATAGTCAATTGCATTCTTTTGGGTATTCAAGCAAAAAGGTGGTGATTGATCTAAGATAAAGAGTCAAGTGCATTCCTTTGGGAATTTTCAAGCAAAAAGGTGGTGATTGATCTAAGATAAAGAAGAGATTTTTGACATGATATTGTCACTTTGAAGTAAAGATTCAAGATAAAGAGAAGATTTTTGACATGATATTGTTACTTTGAAGTAAAGATTTAAGATAAAGAGGAGATTATTGACATGATATTCGTTACTTTGAGGTAAGGGTTCTTACGCCGTCTTTTCGTTTCTTACACAAGAATTTTTGCGTCTTCGTTTGATTTCAAAATTGAATTTGCTTCCGAGCCTATTATTGATCATTACGCTTTTTGTAACGTTATCAATGATCTTGTTTCACTGTCTTAAAACTTGCGTTAAAGACAGTTCTCATGATTTATAAATTTCTTCGTATTCTTTGTATTGTGAAAAGTCATTCGCAATTATTTTAGCGCTCCGCACCGTTCCCTATTCAGGTTTAAAAAGGTTACTTTTCAAAGTTCAAGGCCACATGTCACATTTTTGTTGGTCCTTACACATTATTCATAATTATTTGAGCGTTCCATTCTCTTTCACGGCCAAGAAGGCAGCTTTCTAAAGCTTTAATTGCCACGTGTCGACCTTCTGCTGGTTCTTGGAATTAGTTTATAATTCTACTGTAACTGGCCTTGTTTCAACCATGTACTCTTTTCGCCACGTGTCACGTTTATGCTGGCCCGTTGGTTATTGATGGTTTTCTTTCATTCTCTTGGTTTACGTGTCATTAAGTTTTTACCCAAAAAACTTCTTTTGACGATATCTCATTCATCCGATCTCCGATTGAGCTGATTTTTGTTTCGTTAAATTCGTATTTTATTTCCCTTCAATTTGAGTCTACAATGACTATTTTTGAACTTCGAATGAATATTCACTATATTTATCAAATTACTTTGTGGGTGATATTTGTGTTTGAAAGTCACTTTTGATTATCGTGACTTATATGTGACGCGCCGGCTGCGATATTCGACATGGTATAACCATGATTTGTGATGCTTAATAATAAGCAATTTGTGTATGCGACACCCACAAGTTTTGATAAATATATTTTGATATTCGACTTATTGGTTATGTAACCCCTTTTTGGATCGATTTGTTATTCGTTTGTGAATCGATATTCGACTTACGTAACCCCTTTTTGGATCGATTTGTTATTCATTTGTGAATCAATATTCGACTTACGTAACCCCTTTTGCGATCGATTTGTTATTCGTTGTGAAATTTGGTTGAGTTATCAATTCCTATCTATTGGTTATGTTCGATAACTCAAATTTGTTATTTGTTTTTGGTAACTCTCTTTTGGTCACCTTAATCATTTGTTTGTGAAATTTGATTGAGTTATCTAAATTCATATTTATTGGCTCTATTTGATAACTCTAGTTTCGTATTCGTTTTTGGCCCTCTGTGTGTAAGATCTTTTACTGGGCAATTCGTGCTCACCCCTTTGTTTTTCGTTTCCTTCTCCTTCCAGGCCAAAAGTAGCACGAAGGGAGAGATATTAGTGCAGCGGTGGAAATTGCTCTGGTTTCTGATGTTGAGAATATAGCTTATGATTTCTTTAGACAAAATATTGGTGAGTTAATTTATATTCTTTTGGATTCAGATCTTTAGTCTAAAGAGACTTGTAACAAAGTTTTGAAGTATTTTGGAATTAAGTTTTTGAAGGGATTGTATATAAGTGTTGGATTATTTTTGGAGTTAAATATTTGAGATTTAGATAATTGTGTTTGTGGTATCCTAGATGTTCTGCTCTGCATTTATAATAGTTATGTCACTGATGTGTGGATTTTGGTTTAAGAACGTGTTCGGACCCTCGGGTTGGGGGCGTTACAGCTACCCTATCATATAGTTTCTTGTTCGAATCTATAAAGACAATACAAAGATTTTTTATCAGACTGTGCAGTAATCATCTAATCAACCAACCAGCTTCCTAAGCAAAACTCCTCAAATTGTTTAGTCTCGACTCGTAGTCTTTGCTCAATTACCTGGTCAAACATTTATGTGTAACTAATAAGCTTGACTGCCAACTGTTCCCGCCATTGGGCACTTCCTTTGCATTTAAGGTCTTGTTAGTACACCCAGACCAACCGACCTCAGACAACATCAGTCAAGCATCACAAAGCCTCAACAGGATTACCAAACTTGTATTTCAAGATGGGAACTAGATTGGGCAACACAATTTGTCAGTTAACCTGGGACCTTAAACCTCATTTTAACTCCCCGAACTTTGAACATCGAAGTACTCTTATTGCTCATGTTCTTGGACATCTGTCTCTTGACATTCTCAGCTGAGTTTATTGACAGAGTAATGGAATTTTGGTTTTGGGGGCTATTATTGGCTGGCTTTGTACACACTCAATATATGGACTTGCCCCTGCCGTTTCTTTCTAGTAACATACTTCTACTTAACCCAGAAAAAGGTTCTTTGACAATGTGCGTTCCCCCTGGAAACACACACAATCCTGCCCCCAAACCCTTCTACTAGTGATCCTCCGAACCCACATTGGGCACTCCTTTGTCTCTAGAACCCACCATATCTCTATACACTTAAGTGGGCAATCTTTTCATCCCTAGAGCCCACTATTTTAACTGTTCTTGCTACCTTATCACAGTTTTTTCTTCAAATCGATGAAGAACACACAAAGATCCTCTTTTTCTTCTTTGATCTCTCCAGCAATCATCTAATCAAGAAACTAGCTAACTCCCATGCATGCTACAAAGTTGATTTTCCTCCAGTCATTAGGCATTGTCTGGTCAAATGACCTAGCCAACCAAATTTGGACTGGAATACCTTCTGGCTTTATAGCCTTTAAGAAAGAGAAACAGAAATTGCCTTCTCCATTTACTTGTTAAGTAAGCTTTTCAGCATGTGATACCCTCCTTCCCTCCCAATCCCTTAATAGCCTCATCTCCATTTCCTCCCTCAAGTACTTTCAAAATGGTCAATGCCTTTTGTTTGTCAAACTAGCCTATCATGCACAGTTCAATATTCAATTCTCAACAAAATGACAGTAGTGACTAGACACAAAAACCTACAAGTCCAAGTATTATAATCAGCAGCATAAGCAATCAACTTACCAATACCGATGAGTAACGCGAAAAACCACTTCACCCCCACATAGTATCCAATATAAAGCTTCCCTCTCTGCGCCTGCAACTCTCAAATTACAAATTAAACATTACGAGCAAGTACAACATAATACTCCCTCACTTCCATAACTTTTATCCCTTTGACTTTTGGCAAATTCCTGTAATAGAATTTTAACATGCAAACATCAACTTTACTCTCTGCTTTTGCCCTAGTTTGATTCGTCAAACTATTCCCGTTAATACTCCCTCCTTTTCAATGTACTTTTTCTCTTTGACTTTTTGAGTATTCCTAGGATAGCGTTATTACATAGTACCGATCGAAGTTGACTTGGCTCATTATTTTTACCCTAACTTGACTTCTCAAAAGACACTTAGTTCATTTATAATTTCCATTTGAGTTCACTCTCACATTTTCGACCTACTAACATCTATCCTAAGAATTACATACTACAGCCGTTTTATTGAAAACGTTGAGTTTATTCATTGTTATTACACTTCTCCGACTTGTCAAACAACAATTATTTAACATATAATTGTTGCTTCAGTTCAATTTGATGTTTACATGTATTAACATCTATTCTACGAAATCGTAAAAAGTCAAAAAGAGAAAAGCCAACGAAAAGGAGGTAATATTTCAATCCTAGAAATTCGCAAACCGTCAACAAGCATTATTAAAACAGATGAGTAGCGTACTAGCATGCAAAATTAGGTCAGATCAAAGCTTTCATTAGCAAAATTGAGCTCAGTAAAATCAACCTGTTCTTCCCTGTAGGCGTAATTCTCGATCACTTCATAGTCTAAACTCTCCACTCTGCTTCCGTCGTTCTTCCTCAAGAACCCCACGACGTCATCGTCGCCGTCGCCGTCCTCGTTATTCGGCAGGCGAGACCACATTAGCTTGGCGGTCTCCATGCCGTTTTGCAGATGATTCGACAGCATAGCTCCAGTCAGACCTAAAAGGCCAACCAAAAAAAAACCTGCAGCTTCAAGCTGTTTTCATCGCCAAACTACGTCGTTTAGCCGCTCCGTAGATTCAGGGATCAAGGTTTTACAGATATGTGTGTATATCACAGACAGAGTAGGATGTGAATTTGCACACGCAGTAGGATGTGTTCTTGCACACACAAAGGTTTGGGCAGAGGCAATTTCGATGATTTGAGAAGAAGCGAGAGTTGAAAGAGATAGGGGACTGTCTCTCTCTCTCTCTCTCTCTCTCTCTCTCTCGTTTGGTCGGTCGATATTGTATTGACTACTAAGAATTCCATTTGCTTTCTGACGAAGTTGAGATGCACAAAAATGACTTTTCTACGGTATACTCCAAGCGAGCTCCAAACCACCAAGAATACAGCTTTCAGCGACACTCGTACACATAGTTGTACGTTTCGAACGAAAGGAAAAAATTTGATAGCAATCGGTCGGTAAAGTCTTCTAATGGCACCTCATTAGTATATTAAAAGACTTTAAAGAGGAATTTATGTTACGAAATTCTGTACTTTTAATATTTGTGATTGCATGCCTCAATTTCACCAATACTACCACCAAACTGTTGTCACTTATTCTCGCTATGAAAGATTGAGTATGCTCCTCTCAAGCTAGAGATTACGTGTTAAGGAGGAATTTATGTTACGAAATTCAAATTCTGTATTTTTAATATTTGTGATTGCATGCCTCAATTTCACTAATGCTACCACCAAACTGTTGTCACGTATTCTCGCAGTGGAAGATTGAGTATGCTCCTCTCAAGCTAGAGATTACGTGCCCCCTCCTTCCTCCTCTAACTCCGTTGCCAGCGGAAGGGGTAGAAATGGGGGTTGTAGATGTGGTTGTGATGACGACAAGCGGCCACATGCAGTGGTGGATCTTGGTCCTTGCTGCTGGAGGTGGCAAATCTGGGTGTCCATCGCGACTAGGTAACTATTCTGTGCATGGGTCTGCATGTGTTTCTGCGTGTAAGTGTGCATGTGCTGTGGCGTGGACAGGGTGACGGTGGCTGTAGTGCTGGCTGGTGGGCTGCAATAGTGACATTTGGGGAAGGTGACAGTGGAGGTGGGCATCGTGGACAATGGGCCGGATGAACCACGGTTACCACCAGTTTTTGCAATTTTCTTTTTGAGTTGTTATTTATTTGTACTGAACATTAAATTTGTCAAAAGTATACCACATTTTTTTGTTAAAACTTGAAAGAAAGTGATCTAAGTGCTGCTTTTAACTCGTGGGTTTTGAGTGGCGACCTTAGTTGACAATATAGTTGTGAATTTCCTTTTCACTCCGAGTTGGACGGCAATTTGTTATGTGTATTACTTGCGGAAATCCAGCTTATGTACTATGAACTTTTCAGATTGTATGCACAGATTTCTTTTATCTGGATAGTAAATGTCTTTGAATGTCTTTTGATCTTCCCAATTATCTCTCAGAACAGCTCCTAGCAAAGGCGACAAAAATATTTCGAGCTACATCCAAAAGTAATTACTATTGTTGTGTTGTTACCATAGAGAATCCATGTCTTAATGATGTAGTAAATTTATTGATGGAAGGGAATCCATGTCTGAAGATGGCGGAGTAAATTAAAAATCGTAAGGAAACTTTTTTACTATTATCCGAATTTAGGAAGACAGCAATAATTTTTTATAGAAAGCATCTTCTCATAACTCGGATAAGAGCAGAAGTTATAATAAATAGAGTATAAAAATCAGCAGAAAGGCGGTCCTGTTTAGTACACCAGTAAAGCACTACTGAGTGCAATTACAGGAATTCATTGGTGGCCAATCTGGAGGTACCATGTAGGCCTGTACACAAGCAAGCATGCGTCGAGTGCACTACTTGAGTGCTGCTGACTGTTGAGTATAGGTCTTCCAACCAATTCCTCTCGACTTGCTTCACTCTCTGATGGTGAAAGCACTTGATAAGCAATGGATCTATGAAAGGGAGAACTGGCTCTAGAAGGAGGCTACGATTCTCTATATAGTGACAAATAATCGTCACATAGATGTGCTTAATTAATTTTAATCAGTGACGTTAAAAAAGCGTTAAAATTTCTTATCAAAGATGTCTGCAAAAATGACACCTGACGATATTTAATGACAACTAATGGTCACGTCTAAAGAGATCGTATGCTAACCTTGTTACTAGGACTGCATTCAAAATCCCTTTTAAGAATGGAACACTGCATATACGATTCATTTACGAAGAGTATTCGCATTTTATCGCTGATCTAGTGTTTTCAAAATAAGATTGTGCCCATCAAACAAACTCTTGGGTTAAGCTTGGCTTTCATGCAAAGGACTCTAGGCCTACTATCCTTCAAAACCTGGCTACTATTTGAAAGCAAAGTCCCGCCACATGTAACCCCATGACATTCAGCTCTCATGTTCTGATTATTCAACCAAACGGCATGTAAGCTGGTAAATAAGAAAACTAGTTCATGGAACATTCATTCCATGATGTAAAATGGTCTTCACTTACGGTGGTCAAATTTTATTTGTAATGTACAACATGGAGCTTGTTTAGCTTACAATAAGGAGCCTCAAATTGTTGAGAGATCTGATGGTACAATCACCTAGCTAGTAGTGGAATTATTTACCAGATGCTACAACAGGAAAGAACAGCTCCAAATTCCAAGCCTACCACAACTCTGTTACTATAAGCTTGACCTCAAGACAACTCGATTTCTCGGGTAAAGGAACTCACTGATCCCTATTTAATGTCTCCTTTCAGTCTCACAGCATTGGCTTAGGAGAGGAATCAGATGCTGAAAGCTCTGCATACATATCGGCTATTGCTTTAGCAAAGTATGCCTTTGCTTGAGGTCTCTTGATCTGGAAGAAAAGAACAACAGAGAGGAAGCTTGTTATTTCAATCAATGTAGATCTCTAGACTGCTCTTGGGTTTTCCTAGATGGAGACTTGCCTTGAATGTTGGGGTGAGCAGACCGTTCTCTACAGTGAACGGTTCAAGCACCAAAGTCACAGCTCTTGCATGTTCAAAGCCTCTCAGCTGCAGAGTGAAGCATTGATTTAGTTGAGGCAAGGAGGCAAAAAAGTAAGAGGCTCTCAATTGCGCACAATCTTGTAAGGCATGGAGTACCTGAACTTCTCTTCCAACTGCATTCAAGTCAGCCAGGACAGCTGATCTTACTCTTGGGTCACTGCAGAGTTGTCCTAAATTGTCATACTGCACTTGCAGATTTCGGCAGAATAAGATTATAGATGGTTGAATGAGACTACTTACAAAGGATGCATGAAATTTGGCATACAGGGACCCATCAAAATAGTACGTCGATGAGTTCAAAAAGGAGTCAAAGGTGCTCTTTTCACTTTTAGTTTTTAAAAGATAGTCATGCATTATTTATCGAGAAATAAAACCAAAATATGAAGCCTACAGAGAGAGAGAGTAGAAAGCTGCAAAAGGGCATGGAAAATGCTTCATACAGACAGGTTAATCGAGCTTCATGCAGTTTACTACTTTCACCTTGTATCATAATCCACAGAAACATAACCAAGTTTGTTTCTTCCCTTGGGCGACCACTATAGAATGTTTTTAGAACCACGATTTTAGGTGGGCAATGAATTTTCACAAGAACTAATATATCCTAAAGGAAAGAAATTGAAAAACTTCGAGTAAAAGGCTAGTGACTGTGGAACAAACTTAACTAGAAAATTAATTCCATGTAGCATAAGTTCACATCACATTCTTAGGCACATTATATCTTATCAAATACTCTGTATATTCTAACAGACTTGCTGGACGGTTAAGTAACGTCAATATTTGTTCATTGTGCTGCATCACAAGCTGGTCAAAAGGCAAAACTTAAACCAAAGCCAAAGGCTGCGACATTGCATTCAGACGAGTGTATGAGATGCCTTGTTTACGTAAAGTTTTGACCTTCACATTCGGACTTAGTCTATGAGATGTCTCATTTCCATGAAGTTTTCACCTATTCATCAGGGTATCCACCATTTTTCCATTCAAGATATCGAACGAGACAAAGTATGGGAGAATCAAGATGGGGAGGTCAAAGTATGAGAGAATCAAGATGGGGAGGTGAAGAAAGAGGATACTACTGCTCTCTGAATGACTAACTGCTTATTTGATTTGGTCCCTTCCAATTTCTTCTTCTCGGTGTTCTTTTCCCCCAGGTAATCGCGCTTTTAAAACATGATATTCATTAAAGAGTGGCTTCATAAAATCGGTCTTGTTTAGAAAAGTCTACTTTGACAGAGAAGATAAAAAGGTCGTTCACTCAGTAGAAAAATTCTAACCTTCATACAGTTTAAGATTTTTTCTTTGCAAGCTGAACTAAGCTAACTGTATATTACCTTAATGCCTTCTGCAGCAGCCCAATTTTTAAGTATTTCTGGGTCCACTGAGACAACAGCTACTAAAGAGGAATTCATGCTGTCACCTACCACCAAAAACAAGTGAGCAATCAGTCGCACCCATCACATGCACATGCACACAGAGAGGAAGAGCACTTTCATACCATATACAAAGCACTGTGCAACAAATTTGCACTTGGCATATACATTCTCAATTTTCTCGGGAGCTATGTACTCTCCCTGCGCCAATTTGAATATGTTCTTCTTCCTGTCATGGTAAAGAAGATTTGCACCCTCAAGCATACATACAGACTCAAGCACAAGGCACGCAAACCGGGTGGCATAAACTTCTTAAAAAACATCATGCAGTCGGTTCCTTTCTTATTACCTCCTCTTTTTTTTTTTTTTACGAACTAAAAAGATACTTAGCTGCAAAACGTATATTTGTAGTTTCATGTTACTATGTTAGTAGTTTCTTATTCACAGAGGTAAAGAAAAACAGAAGTATGCATCTATAAGAGCTATACCATAGAATGGCTTCAACATTTTAAGTGATTCAGTGGTGACATCGAAGAAACTTTACCAGGTAAAATCCAGGTCTGTGGCTAACTAAAGTTCAGGTGCTACCATTATAATCATAAAGTTAATACATGATAGAAACCAAAATGCCACTAGAGGATGTATGCCCTCACCTGTCAATTATCTTTAAGCGACCTCCAGGTGACCACAAACCTATATCTCCAGAGTGAAGCCATCCGTCTTCATCAACTGCTTCTCGCCTGACCAATTTGATTACATTATAAGATGTATAATACTTTACAAAGACAGCCACATAGTAAATACGTCAAAAGACACCAAGAAAGGAGGAAAGGAATGTACGTCTGGACATCATCTTTATAGTACCCTTGGAACACAATAGGTCCCCTTATACAGATCTCTCCACGCGGATAGGGACGATCCTCGGATGTATAGTTCATTTCTGGAACATCCACAAGCTTAACCTCTGAAAAAGAGAAGTCATTGCTTAATGTTAGTGTGCGTCACACTACCCAAGTAAATCACCCATAGACCAAGAATCCATTTTTTCATATCATACACATAGCTACCAGTCGAGATCTTCAATGGGCAATCTAATAACCTATGTTACATGGACCCTTCACTTTGGGGTGAAGGGGCGGTGTCAAGACGACACGACCCTGACACGGGCACGGGAGCCGTACCGGACCCTTTGGATTGAGATCGGACACGGTCATGTCTCTGTCACTACTTAGAGGATCAAGAAGATTCTTGGGCAACTTTTAATCCGGATGAAATGAAGAAGGAAAAAATGAATCTGCAGAAGAAAGAAGAAGAGAAGGAGAGTGGCTGGAGACGGAAGAGAAGGAGAAGCAGAAGATGAGGGAAGAGGAGGAGTAGCAGCATAAGGGAGAGAGAAGGATTTCTCTGTAACTTCACCTCGAGAGATGCACAAACTTGTCTTGCACTCTTGCAAGTTGAAAGCCATAACCTTTTTTTTGCCTTTTTGCCGTCTCATCTGCCACAAGCCCAGTTCTGCTGTACCACACATCCCTGGGATGGGATGCAAAGCATGGCCTCTTAAATGTTCTTTCAGCCTTTTAACTATTGGGGGTGGGGGAGCGGCGGCCTCCAGATTTTATTTTTATTTTTTTTTGGTAGAGTTGAAAACAGTGTACAATATCTCCAACTCCAACTATGTTAAAAATCTAATGTTACTTTTGACAATGGCAGCTCAATTTTTAAATTCATAAATTTTAATGACAGCTCAACAGGTACTTCTTTGCCAACCCTCTCCAATAGTCCAATTTAACACTTATCTTGATGCTCTACCTCACATTCCTAGCATTCTATTCAGAATATTTATGTATACTATAGTAATTAGTTATATACTTATATATGGTGTTTAGTAGCGCACTAAAGTAGGAATATAAATGTAATATATATTATGTATGACGTGTCCCCGTACCCGTGTCCAACTTTTGGACAGTGTCCACGTATCCTAGAATTTCAAAAATAGGCGAGTCCGACACTCGGACACGTACCCGATCCAGAGACCGACACCGAGTCCATGTAACATAGCTAATAACTGCATTGATATTCAGGCTTGAAACTTCAACCATATAAAAAATTATACTACACAGATATTCATAACCCAATAATTAAAACGTTGAGGTAGGCAAGCGCCTGCACACACACACAGAGTATACTTGTACTCGTCTCAAGAACTCACCACAAGAAGGAATAGGAGAGCCCACATGACCGGACAAAGTATCATTCTCATCCATACAGCTTATAACACAAGAACTCTCAGTCATTCCATATCCTTGTACAACTGGGCATCCAAAGCACCTGCAGGTGATTCTGCTTCTTAATAATCCATCAAACAAATTTAGCAGTCAGTACAGGTAGAAATTCATACAGGAAAGGAATCAACTTACACCCTCAAGAAGTCCATGACGTCAGGGGACAAGGGTGAGGCACCTGAAACCATATAACGAACTCGTCCACCGAGTTTCTCCTTTATTTTATTGAATACCAATCTGTCCCACATAGGCGATGGATTCTTGCCTAAATAGGGTGATCAGACATACAAGCATCAGGAACAGCCAAAAAAAAAAAAGAGCATAGAATTTCTCTTCCTCTTCTGTGTTGTTAGGGGAGGGGGTATAATGCTCATAAGAATTAGGGGAGTGGAGGAGGGAGGGGTGGCCATAGGTGGTCAATGTGGAAGGAACTGGTGGTTGTAGGCGACCTGTATTTATGATCGACTCTCATGAAAGTCAAAACGCCAAATTCATTACATAAGGAACTACATGTTATGCATACCCATCATGTCAAACCCGTAAACATATATGCCGTGCCCACACACACACACACATATACATGTGGAGAGAGAAGAGGGGGGAGGGGGGGTGTTACGTGTTCTTGATTGGTTTTGTGTGATGCATGTGACTCTTACTGCGACTTAATATAACAAACGGTATCAAGTGGAATCAAGAGGAGCATTTCCTAAAGTAATTAGTTACGAGTCAAAAAGAGTACAAGGCAAATATGGGACCAAAGTGAGACCAAAGTGAGACAGGCCCCAAAAATAGTGTAAAGTTTAACATACTCAGTAATGATTTCCCATCTTAACTTAATGTTATGGAATTTTCACCTACAGGAATCATTTAAGTCTAAACGTGCAAATATATCACACTCCATCTGTCCCACTTTAATTGATCAGTTTTCCCTTTTGGGTTGTCCCAAAAAAATTGCTCACTTTCCGGATTAGGAAATATTCTGTAGGTGTGTTTCCATGTATACCCTTTTTACACTTTTTTCCATGACTTTTAGGAAATTGGGACGGAGGGATTATCTAACATCACAAAGCTTAAAAAACCTCACCTCAAAAATTTACTAAGCTCCTCTTCTACTTTGCATTACTTAGGACAGATTTACACATTGTTATAACTTCTTACACGACGATTGCAGATCTAGGGCAACAGATATTTCAAAATATTGTAGCACAAAAAGGAATAGAAAAAGAAAGAAACGTGCTAAATTTCCACAATGTAGTAATCAAGTAATTCACCACTCTGTATTGCTTGCTTCTTAGCATTGAAGGCAGCATTAAATAGCCTCTCCCTCAGAACACTAGATGTCTTTACAGCATTAGCAATCCTGCAACAACCAAATAATCTAAGAATGAACTGCAAATGTACATATGGATAGGCTAAGTATCACAATATAAAGATCTTACCCAGCATATATCCGATTATACAACCGAGGCACACTGCAGAATACAGTAGGTCTTAGATTCAACATATCATCCATTAATTTCAAATTGTCCTGCAAAATTAAGAAACAGAATAAAAAATTAATGAGGCTACAACACCCAAAAAACCATTCAGCTCATTAAAGTAAGTCAAACTAAAAATCTTTTCAGGTTCCTATCCTGGTGCATATATAAAGGTCCTCTTTGAAGGATAATACATTTCAAAGGCGAACAAGACATTCCGGTCTCAACTTGTAATCTATGAAACTTGCCATACAAACATAGTACAATTAGCACCTGGTGCTTAGGAAATTATGCTATTTTTGCCGTATACCGTCAGTGGAATATCTTGTCACATTCTCAGGAAAAATAAAGGGCAATTATAATGGCTAAGCAAGCCATTGCACCTTCTTGAGAGAAATTGTGGATTGTATGCTTTCACTTTTTCAGCTTATTCATAGACATAGTTTTCATGGTCCATAGACCATAAGAATGCATCAAGTAGAGTACGTATGCATTAAGTAGAATAACTTGTGTATTTGGCAAAAACAACTAAATTCCTTGAGTTGTACAATGCAAGATTGAGTCTCGTACTCCCTGGTAGAATCCCGATGAACCTCCAATATATACGACCATGACTTGGTTAGCCCGTTCAAATATGTGTGCCAAAGGAAGATACGATATAAAACTGTCAAAGAAGGAAAAAGAATTTCAGCAAGAAACATACACCAAGCATAAATGACAAAAACAACTTGCAGCAATAATCATGTGAAATATGTGGTATGCTATATCATTGATACTCACATATCCGAAGGGTACAATCTGATACCACAATTTACACCCGCAGCATTTGCAATGAGGCCTCGATGGGACAGTACAGCACCCTAACCATAATTACAAGTGGTACAGACTTCATTTACTTTCTGTGAGTGAGTATTAATTTAAAGAAGAAGATATTCATCGGAAGCTGAAGTAAACCTTTGGTGTCCCAGTTGTACCACTTGTATAGCATATTGTAGCAACATCATCAGGTTTTGGAGGGCAAAAAGGTTGAAGGTTCCGCCGTCCCTGAAACAAGACCATTCACATAGGAGGAGTAAAGAAGTAAATCAATTACTGAAGTGAAGAAAAAGCATAAATGAACAAGAAAAATGTGATTGGTGCAATTATTATGATTGCAAAGAAAAAACCTTCAGAGTTAACAGGATAGATTCACAACATGCTCACAGCCAAGGAGCAACTCAAGCTTACTGCATGTCTGAGAATACCTCCACTGATAAGAGAGGAGAGAGAGATATGGGCTGCCTTCAATATATATCAAGCACAACTACCCATCAAACTACCATAGCAAGGCTGTCCAAGTTTGGACTAAACACTGCTCTAGAATAATAAGGGCGTTCACCCCATGATAGAGGTAAAAAGATAGATAGGCGGCCTAGTAGCGTTTAGGTGTAACTATAACTGGGGACGAAATTACGAATGACAAGGGAAAAAAAGGATCATGAATGCACCCAGTAGAACTCACGGACAATCAGAGTGCAACTTCGGAAATATACAGACTAACTAAGAAGGTAGAAAAAAGAGCGAAAATATAGCAAACAATGGATGACGACACAAACCAAACTTTTAAGAGAAACATAAGTACGAAGTGTCAATCCTCTCTGAATATTACACCAGCAGACCAGGTTCAATATTAAAGTCTACAGGAACTTAGAATATTAAGCAGTTTGGAACCAGAATTTGAACTCACCTGACTAAGTAGTTTTGAGTATGTAATGACCTCAACTCCCGTTGTTGATGGAAGTGATGGCATTTGATCATCTACCCCACCAACCACCTACATGACAGTGAAACAGATCTCAACACTTTGTGGGTCCGCGTCAGCAACACAACTAAGTCCTCAACTTCAGAAATATGGACAAATTCTCTTACCACTATCAGACGCAGCGAAGGAATCTCCGACAAGAAGCTCAGCAACTGCAAATCAAGTTTGACGACAAGGAAATGCAAATCATGTGTGTAACAAAAAGTCTTAAATGACATTTACCACTTAAAGTAGAGTAACTCAGCAAAAATCTAATCACCATCCAATACTGACATCCAGACTTCAAATTACACAAACTGTAACTTCCATTGTGATTCCTTCCAAAATTGGATACTAAGTTCTCAAGTCACGTTGACTCCCATCGTAAAAGAGGTAATTTTGGACTAGTATCCAAAAGAAATTTGACTACTGACTGCAATTTGCATATGGTCACGCATGGAGTTGCTGTTAAAGCATGACATAAATTGTTGGCCACTTGGCCCTTGGCCCATTCTCTACCAGCATAAGCTATTTAAACAACTTAGGTTTGATTCTTCCCGCTTGCATATTAGGTCCCCCTTTATTGTAGTGCAATGTTCACTCTGTTTATACGTGCAAGTGGTGTTGGTGCACCTTGATTTGTCTCTTCACGTGCAGTCGGGGGCTTGCACGTGAGAAGGAGTGTTGGAGCATGTATACATTGTTGCCCCCCCAATTGCATGTGTTGAGGAGACTGATCAAGGTGCACCAACACTAAGTGCACACATAAGCATAGTGCAAATTGCATTACAATAACAGGGGACCAAATATGCAAGCCGGAAGACTTGAACCTAAGTCCTTGCGTAAAGGGAGATGTGACGCATATTAAGTTACTGATTGCTTCAAAAACTTACGCTTTTAGAGCAACTTGTAACTTAACAGTGACAAGAAACTAAACAATAATTTAAAGTGAGGTCTTTGTAATATCTTCTCTAGAGATCCGCAATCACCAATTTTGCATGACGAATGCCATCCGCATTATAAAATCCACAATCAGAACTATCATTTTATATCTGGGACTGCAAATTTTCTACGAGTACAAAAAGTTGGACATCGAGGTCCCAAACATTGTTGCAAACTTAATTTGGCTATCACCGTAAGATTTAACATACAAAAGTATCAGCTCATATGAATTGAAAAGTTTGTACAGTAGTATACTCACAATATTTAAAGTTTGGGGGACACAAAATATAGCTTGTACGGTAGCATGATTTACAATATACTTGACAGCATCTGGACCTGTAGAATGAAGATGACATGACTGCAACATGGGAGTTGGGACCACTAGAATAGGCAAATTTGAAATAAATTACTGCTCCAACAGCACATACCAAGAGTATCGTATAAAGGGACCGATATGTATGAATATGCAGAGCAGGCATGATCAACTATCATCCACTCTGGTTTATTGATAAAATATAGCCCAACACAAGATCCCTGTTGTAAAATCAATAGTGAGAAAGGACCAAAAACTTCAGCTAAATGCTGGTGGAACAGAAAAAAAGGAGAGTTGAGAAAGAAGAAGCAGAACCATACTACAAAAGGTTAATTAAACAGTTTATGCTTCAGGTGACTTGCCTTTGGAATTCCATGAAAGACCAAACCAGAACCAAGTGCTGTTCGAGCAGTACCTGCTTCCCCATATGTCATCCACCTGTACCTGTACTTGTAGAGTGACATGGTGAAAGGAGCTTCAAAATCCAATTCTAGAAACCACATAGATGGTCAACTTACTCTCCAACTGTACCATCCACTCGAACTCGTGTACCCAGATACTTGTTATCTCGGAAAGTCTCAACCGAGCGCCTGATCCCACAAGTTAGGGTAAAATTAATACATAAACAATTAAGGTAACTGAAAAGAACGTAACCAGCCATATCCTAAATGCTCACACAAAATTGTCATGCAAGGTACCAATCTCAGGATGATCAGGGAATCCAGTCAAAAGCTTCAAGGGATAGCGTGCAGATCTGTCAAAAGGAAATGATTGAAAAAACTACTTGAAGCAGAAGAGGGGAGATTGAATGTAAGCGGATAATTCTGACCTGTATACATTCCACTTTCCTGTCTGCAGTTTCTCTGGAAGAACAACACTGTAACCCTGCTCTGTTCAGAATTACCACTGGCATCAATATATTAAGCATAAAAGCAACAAAAATAAATACAGGGAGAGCGCCTATCCGGAAAGAGAAAAAACCAGCAATGCAGGATCGAAGGATGGAAATGGCCATAACTAAACAATACAAAATCAGCAAGTCTTCTAAATCAAACATTTGATTAAGGCGAGCAGTTAATAAATCCAGTACTCCCATAAGTAGCCAAAAAAGAGTGGCATAATCATCCAATTGAGCACTAGCATGTGTAAGCTAGAGAAAGTAGACGAAAATTGCCACATCGGCACATCAGTATCACCACTAACTTCTTATTAACTCAGCTCCAACATCTCCAACTACAGCAATACTAGTCTTCATAAGAGACACTTTTATCAGTCCAGCGATGTCCAACTAACAATTTATCGCTCCTCAAACAAAGTGCCTCAAAAGGGCGAGCCAATCTCCTGTTCCAAGTTGATAGACACTAAATTATCTCAAAAATTTGACAGAATTAAACAGACCTGTCCTGAAGTTGCTTTTACAACTAAAATCAGCTGAAGCAAATATTGCGAAACCCTTGCTTAGCATCTAATTAACGAGAACCGTAATCAAGTCAACAACTTTTCATTAGTTAGAAACAGTAAAAATAGAACCAACTAATTTGCCTGTCATGAGATGGAGTTGACATTTTCACTTTCCTAATGGTCAATGCAACACGGCTTGATTAAGTCGCAATTACTTTAATTCCTTCTCTGGAATAAACTCAATTAGTCGATGGTAGTGGATCTTTTACTTTTTGTAGAAACTTAAAAATAGTATAAAATTAAGAAAAGAAGCCTAAACTTTTAAAAAGTGCAAAGTGAAGCACAAACTAAATCCAACGATTATAATAATGATTGACCTTCCACATTAGAAACCCTAGCTTCTTAATCACCTCATTAACCTCAAGTTATCAGCTTCCCCTCCAACTTCATCCTAATAAAAATCATCTATAGGAATGGACAATAGAAAGTACCAAGGAAGAACTCGCCGGCGGTGTGGTTTGGCCGGAGAGCTGACTGTTCGCTGCCGTCGGTGGAGCTGAGGTGGCCATTGATCGTTTGAAGGCGGCGCTGAGCCGCTAACTCCATGCTAATTTTCGGGGGGAAGGTGCGTACTATTGTTACAACGTTTGTGTTCCTTTCTCCGAGATTTCAGGGAGAGCTGCAGCTACTAAGACAGGGAGACTGAAATATGGAGAATGTGAATGTAAACGGGAAATGGCAGATACGGTTGAGATAATCGTCAGCACTGGGCATGCATGACATCTTCTGCGTTCCCATCTGTTTGTTTGTTTGTTTGCGGAATATACCAAGTAGGCAGCATGAATTAACTACGTGTAAAACACCGGTCCAGAGCAAAAGCAAAAGCGAACGCGTGACATCGAGAGCAAATAAGATTACCGTAAAGTAATGTCTGCTGTAGAAAGGGTCGATACCCTGTTTAGGAATTGCAATCAAAGTCAGAATAAAATGAGACCGTAAAATGAAACGCGATTAATTTGTATTTGTGATTTTAAAAAGTAAAACTTTTGTTCATAGATGATGTAGAAGTTTTTGGACTAATGGTGAGGGATTCATTGCCCGTGCAGTACTGGGACTTGGCCGGAAGTACATACATGGCCCATGCATGAAGCATATTTTTCAAGATATAAGAACCAACTAGCAGAAAAGGTTGAAGTAACCTAACCCTTACTATGTAGATATATTACTAATGTGATTATCAATTGTATGAGTACATTAGTCACACGCATAAGTTAACAAACTATAAGAATTTAATTTTTTACAAAAAGGAACTAACATTAAGCTTTTTTTTTTTGGTTAAGTGATAATTGCATTTCATCAAAATAAAAGTAAACAAATTAATATTTACAAACTTAGATTTGACTATATACAAACAAAATCAATAACCTCAGTCACACAGGAGACCCTATCATGTCTTCCGTGCTGCGTCAAAGAATTTTTGTTATATGCTACGAGTGATCAAAACAATGTTTGTTCTGACCGTGTGATTCTCCATATGCGTTAGCCAATTTGTATTAAGCATTATATATATATATATATATATATATATATATATGTGTGTGTGTGTGTGTGTGTGTGTGTGTGTGTGTGTGTGGATTTAGAATTTGGAAGAATTATGATAAAAGCAAAAAATGACAAAGATAAAGACTATGACAGCCGGTAACACAAAGAGTAAATAACACAATAAAATGAAATCCTAATAAATTATTGATACAATATAATGGCATTTTTGTAAATCTTTTATATTTTTTAAATATGTTTACCTATTATCTAAAAACAAATAAAAATTAAAAAAATGTTGAGGGGTGCCGGCACTCCCTAGTCATGGAAGTGGTCCGCCGCTGCTGACTCAGTAAGTTTAAGAAAAAGCGCAAAATGATTTTTCATGTTGAATCTGTAGGTAATACTGGTTTGCACTTAAGCTCTAATACTTAATGTTGATAATGATGAGGGGGATTGACTAGCTTATATAATTAGCAATGTAAAACCTCAAATAGCCATAACTCATTAGACTTGTAATACTTAAAAGTTACGGTGTATTCTAATTATTATGTATCATAAATTATTATTTTTTAGAACGTTCATGTACTAATATTAACTATACGAGAGAAAGATATGCATACATATTCTAGATATCAATCCATTAAAGTCTTTCTATAAACTATGAAAAGAAAATACAACAATAAAACACACGCGACTTACCAAAAAGAAGATGTACAAGCCGCAAAAGGACTATTTTTCATGGTAAGATCGCCTACCTTTCGAACGAAGATTGCAAGATAAAAGGAATATAAGCGAGTGTAAGAAACTTTGAAGTATTTGATTAACATGCAATTCTTGATATCAAAGTTGTGAAATTGCATAAGTGACTTCAATTGTGAAATGAACTCTTTTGACGAAGAACAATTCATAAGTGAACTCAAAATAACTACAACCTCTAGTAATTAATAGCTTTTTAATCGATTAAGATTATCAATTATAAAGGAGTCGATTGTTGTAATATCCCGAATTTTGGGAGCCGATTAAAATAACCATTCGGGCTCTTGTGTTAGTGAACAGGTTTGACAGGTTTGATGTGATCCGGTAGGTTAACGACCTGGGAGTTCGGGGCGACGGAGCTCCGGATTTCCGGGGGCGTTACAATTGTACGCTAGTGCTCTCTGATTATTATTACTGTAGGAGGAAATCTAACCCATTATGCTACTAGAAAATCATAATGACTTATAAATTTGTCCGTTCAAGTTTTGGACCTGACAAGTTTAATTCTTTGCTCAGTACTTCAGTTTGATACTTTTAAATTATGAAGCTTTTTAAGTCTGTTTCTTAAGGCTTCGTTTGACAAAAAAAAAAATTTGGTTTTCAGTTTTTAAAGAGCAGTTTTTTAAAGAGCAGCTTAATTTTTTTTTTTTATAAAAACAAGTGGGTGTTTGATAACCCCTTTTTTTTTGAGGTTTTTTTTTTTGGTGTTTGGTAACCCTTTTTATTTTGACTTTTTTTTTTGGTGGTTTGCGGTGGCGGTGGTGGGGCGTAGCGGTGGTCGACGGTGGTGGTGGTGGTGGCCGACGGCCGGAGGTGGCTGCCGGCAGTCACCGGCGGTGGTGGTCAGCGGCGGTGGTGGTCGCCGGCGGCCGGAGGTGGCTGCCGGCAGTCGCCGGAGGTAGCTGCCGGCCGTCTCCGGCGGTGGTCGCCGGCGGCCGGAGGTGGCTGCCGGCAGTCTCCGGCGGTGGTCGCCGGCGGCCGGAGGTGGCTGCCGGCAGTCTCCGGCGGTGGCTGCCGGTGGTCGCCGGCGATCGCCGGCGGCCGGAGGTGGTTGTCGGCAGTCTCCGGCGGTGGTCGCCTGAGGTGGCTGCCGGCGGTGGGAGGGTGGTGGTGGTGGTCGAAAAAAAAAGTGAAAAAAAAAACCAGTTTTTGGAGTTTTTTTTTTACTCTGCAGTTTAAAAACTGATTTTTTAAATTGAAAAAAAAATGGTTACCAAATGCTCTTTTTTTTTCAGTTTTTAAAATTGAAAAAAAAAGAGGGAAATTTTTTTGTCAAACGGGGCCTAAGAATGTGGAGTACAAAATAAGATTCAAATTAGAAGTCATCAAGATATTTATTCAAATCAAAACAAGGTCAACCCGTCAAGATCATCATTTCCCCAAAGGTCAAGTTTTGCTCGTCAATTATACTTCTCATTCAGGGTCCAAGTCCATAATTTCGTCATCTCTTTTTGCTGGATTTGCTCCAACAAACGTGGTTACATACGAATTCATTCTGTTTTCCATGCAATGACTCTGTCTGTTTTAGGAGTTGGATCAAAAGGATTGTTTAACAAATCATCATTGTTCTTAGTCCAAAAAATGGAATACTCAAAGCCTAAAACGAGTTTGCATATGGGATTGGCTTCAATTTTTTATTTTTTGGTAATAAGAGAATTGTATTGATAGAGATAAAAGTACAAGAGACAAAAGTTTTCAGCCTTATAACTTTACAGAATCAGTCCGACCATAAGAAAGCGTCAAAATAAAACAGTTAACATTAGAAGAGAATAAAACCCACTAGGGACACTACAAAAGACTCCATCATATTTGAAGGACCTCTGCTGCACAGGAAGTCACTTACCCAATCTTGGTAGACGGGTACGCGAGTCTGACAGGCAAAACGAGTTAAGGATTGTGCTTCCGTCAGGGCGCGTGGTCTGACCATTTGGATAATATACTGATGGAATTGAGTCAAAAGATGACAAAAGTCATAGAAAATAAGTGTCACCGTATGCGTCGTCAGATCCCGACATCTGATGTATGAGGAAGTGAGATGCAATTAGTACATGAAAGCTCTTTTGTCCATGAAAATGTTTGCTTTCGTACAATCATATGCGTGTGTACACCGGTGCGTTAAAGAGGCAAACGTCGTACGGTGACAACAGCAGAAAAGCCCACACAAATCTCTCCCTATAAAAAGAAACCATCTCCATTCTGTCGCCACTTGGTTTCCTCCGGCACGTGGTGGCATGGTAACCTCTTGTTGCTGCTCCTGTTTCCTCCCTTCCTCCTCCCTCTGGTGGGCTTCTCATGTCATCAGCTGCTCGTGACGGATTTCGCAGTGGGTGGTCCGTCCCCAAGTTTGGTCCGGATCCGAGCTAAGATAAATTCCTTGATCCTTTTGCCGGAGATGCCTCGTCTCTTTTGTTTCCGTGCTCCTAAGGTTGTTGTATGTGTTTCGGTTGTGGGTCTCGCTGGTGGGATTGCGTAGTGGCCAGAGTCTTAATGACTGGTGAATTAGCTAATTGCCCGTTGCGGGGTTAGCGATTGGAATGGTGGTGACAGTAATTGGTCGTGTCACGGGCAAGTTGCCATATTTAGTAAAATCTGGTCTAATCCTGGAAAGATGAATCAAATTGTCACATCATCAGAGGTTGCGTGTCAGGACCAGCCATCGGTAGCGCTGGCAGCTGTTACCTGGTGACTTCCCGAACGTTGGCATTGTCGGGGCCATTGATGCATTAGATATCCTAGCGCCGGTGTCCGGAACTAAGTCACGCCTGTGCTAGAAACTACTCCGTATTTCTTACTGGGTCGGTGAAAATGCCAAAAACAAATTGGTACTCACTCCTCTTCACAATCATTACTCCTACCAAGAAAATGTCTGCCTAATTCTGCACAAGCATAAATCAAGATAAACTGTTGGAGCTCAATTCGGAGGCTTTTGAGGTAGCATACCCAAACTTAGTTTGGACAGTATGGCTGAACTTTTCGGACACATTATCCCCTCCCCCAAGCGCGCACACAAAAAGCTCAACTAGCCAAATCAGCCAGCCGGCACACACAACTTTGAAACAGTAAACCTCCGTTAGTTACTACTTTGAGAACCCAACCAAACAAGAAGATCACCACAAAGCAGAAAATAATTCTGTCAACCCAGCTAAAAGAACAAGTAGATCTCAATATCTTAGGGAGTCACCACTTCCACTGCACGTTCGTTGCCAAATCAAATTACAAGTTCCTACAACCACCAGAGTCCCTACAGAGCTTTCTCACTATTGGCTATACAACCTCAAGTACTTTTGATGATCTTCAAACCATCAATAGTACATGTCCGGTGCAGAAGAATACACTAGCTGAAAGCATGTAGTATATTTGTATATAACTGGAGTTACCATGCACTGTCAAATTGAAGCCTCCTGTAGCATCTTTCGTTATCTTCTAGAAGAGTTCGACCAACTGCTGCACAACATCTGCATTAAACAATTACGTGATGTATACTTTAGTTGTGAATGTTAAGGGTACATCTTCCATAGGGAAGATGCATATACAATTTGGTTCTAAAATCAACACACAACTGTCCAGACGCAAAGAAACTAACTATTGTTCCATTTAACAATTCATTTCCGAATTCTGAGCTTGAAATTGGTTTGAGGGCAGACTAAATTGAAGTAATCTTAATTTCCCAATTAAGGGGAAAAAGTGTCAAAAAAAAAGACTAAATTCAGAAAGTACATATGCAACTAGGTCTTGGACTCTTGGTTTTCAAACAAACAGCTCTGACACTGCTAACAATAATGTGAGGTCTCATAATAGAGGCAGGCGGTAAACAGTGTCTCATAGCTTAGGGTCAATAACTTTGGAATGTGAACGGCAAAGTTTGAAAAGCAGTGTGTACCGACATCTTCTTATGCATACCTTTAAGTATAGACAGAGGCACTTGGAATTCTTGCCAGATACTTTGGCACAAAGCAAGATCCATATTCAGAGATTTAGATGCAAGATATACAGCTCCAGCAGCAATCTCATGGGGTTTAAACTGAAGCCAAAGAGAGCTTCGAAGCCTGCAAGGGAAGATAATTTACATCAGCATGAGAAATGAGGGATAATCGCTGATGTACAATTACTGGTTAATCAAACAAACCATCAGGAGTAACACAAGAATGAAGCATCAGGTCTTGTGCAACACATTATGTTTCACACTAACAACCAAAATCAGCTTCAAAGTTTTCAGAATGTTACCTGACTAAAAATACAGTACAATCATACAGAGGAAAGTAGCATATGGTTCCAAGTAAGAAACAAGCCAAGGCAATTTTCCCTTACCAACTAACAAAAGCAGCAGCGAAACATTTTCCAAGAATCTTCTGCAGATTTTGCTGACAGAGTATCAACACAATAGCAAACATCTTACACTCATCTAGAAAGAACATCGACTCCCGGTGCCAGCTCTGATGCATCAGAATTTCAACTCCAGCAACATCCGCGGTACAAATGAATAAACAGACAAGAAGCAACAGATCTTCCAAGGAACACAACTTAGAGATAATAAAGACGGTATGTTCTGCTCAATTCTTGCAAGCTTCCGGCTAGTGGAAGCAGGTGCATGCAATCTGAAGCGCATACTGGCCAACCCCTCCAAGTGAGGTATGATACATGCATGCAGTTTTTTTCCTCTTTTCTTTTTTTTTTTCCCTCCATAATGTACAATATACCCCCAAGATATTCATCTCATGGCTATTGAGAATCAGATAATAGCATTTCTCAATCTTCATAACTTGCTCTGCTTAAGGGAAATATGTGAATGCTAACATTTAGTCAATTACAAAATGAATAAAACTAACTTGACAACACGTGTGTGCTGATAGATGAGTGTGATCGGTATGTGTACACTGTACTTCTATTACATACAATATTATACGGACGTGTATAAATAAGATGTCCACAATAATATGCTTGACATGTATTAATGCTACTAAAAGATAGGAACCTTATACTAAGCATTATAGACAGAAAGCTTAATTATTTACATTAGCACACCACATAAGGTGGTGTTGCATTTAGTGTCCAGATATTTGGACAAATTATAACATGTACCTACAAAAGCGACAGTCTTCTAGCAATAAGGAATCTTGCTTTATCTAAAACATATAATACTGATTTCCTCATTTAAAACAGTAATTAAGCTAATTGCATATCATGTAGAGAATTTTCAAGACCCAAGCTGAAAGGTCATTAATACGTGAAGTAAGAAATACATGTAATTTTGTTTTGCATGGAGACCATACAGATTACAGATTGAGGTGTTTTAGATAAAAACGTGGAAGCCCCTTTGTGCTGGGTGCAGGAGGTAGACTCGATACAGATGAAATGAAAGTACTACAAACCCCAAATGATTAGAGGGGAAATAAAAAGAAATACAAGGGTCTCGTTTTGAACTTTTAACGAAGTGAGTTAATAAACAGAGGCCAAAATCGGGGTACCATGCATTTAGAATGTTAAAAAATAAAAGCAATTGATTTAACATTCCAAAGAGACGTTATAAGTCTATAAAGAGAGGGGGAAAACAAATATATTTATGCAAGGAAACATAATATGGATTATAGCATAGCATAATATTATTTTATATACAAGCTTATACGACCTCCTCTCCATTTAGTCTCGTACCTTTAGACACGTTCAGGAAAGAGACGAATACAAGATGGCCGAATCAAAAGCCACCACTATGGCATGGTTCAACACATTGAAGTTGAGACAAACTACTACATTCCTAATACAATTTATCAGGATCCTTAATCTGGCTCATCCATGGAACACTAAGAGGTACCGTTGCTAGTCAATTCATTTTTAACCCCCAACCCACAACCAATCATTTCTAACAAGAGAGTTACTAAAAATTATGAATGATGCGCTAACAACTCCAACTCAGAGCGAACACAGAGCAACTAATTAAGGATGGACAAGCATGGAACTAAAGGCTTATGTCCTATCCACAGCGGCAGCACGGGAAGGTGATCTGGCATTTTTCACATTTTCCCTCATTGCTTAAGCTACGTCTCCCATAATGGCATTTTTTATATAACTCCCCCAAAAGGTAAAGAAAGCAGATAATCTTTTTGACACTCATAAATACATGGGATCTTCAAACAATTAAGTTAGGAAAATTATAGTAAATAACCTTTCGCGAATACGAGGGAATAAAAACAGAAAGCTTTTTACTATATACTTGTAAGCAAAATCAAAATAATGATATAAGGAAAATAAATCCTCAAGCATTTTATGTAGCTCCTCCACTGCACCCACAGCAGGGGCCCCATCCTCAGGAAAACTTGAGAAGGAAAACAAAAAGGTTTTAAGCACACAGCCACTTGGATTAAGAAAAGTTTGGGATAAAAGGAGTGTGTGATGCGATTTAACAAAATAAAATACTACCATTTTCAGAATATTGATTAAAAGCCTCCATTTCAAAAATCATGATATAACCTGATATGATACAGTAGAAGAACACGCGGATCTTGCAAGCTTCCATTAGGACACAAAGCAGTCAGCAAGAAACTGACCACCCACTCCCCCCACCCCGAAACAAAACCCCGATCTCAATATATTCTTTTCTTGGAAATATCCACAGCAGCGACCCACAAAACTTTCATATAGAACAAGATTTGGCTCGGAGAGACTCTCTCGGGTCCCTTGCCTTATCCATCAGCATCCTAAATGGACACCACACAAACAAAGATGCCAGTGTGTGGAAGAATAGTATCTCGAGGATTCTGCACCGACTCCACACAAAAAAAAGAAAAAGTTAGGTGGCAACACCAGTTCAAGGCGTCCATGGCTATCTTCTAAAGGCATGACCAGGTTATGGTGATTTCATTGAAAAGGCACCCACAACATATCAGATGTTCAACTTCAAATGAGAAATAAAACTTTTGATGGACAGCATATCAATCCCCCAGCTAAGAATATCATACAGGCGAGCATGCTAATCTTCTATAGGCCCTGCAATTATATGGCAATCCCAAAATATCAATATCCCGTGCCAGAATGACCGCAGAGCAATTACTGAAGAAATACAAAGAATATATGAACAATTAACAAAAAATACAATTAACATATCCTCCCTTGTATAACTGCCTTCAAGCCTCTACCAGTTAGCAATTTTAAATCGACAAGAGTGCTTTCTTATGCCACAATAATGTTCCGAACAAGGGAGTAGTACGGATATAAGGACAAATCACAACAGCATAGCTTATAATAGCAAGTAATACCTAAAGTATAGGTAAATAAATTAAAAGTGGTGAACTTACCCTTCACTGACCAAGCTCAGTGCCAGATTCACCAAAACAGATTGTGAAAGACCTAACTTGTCAAGAATGGATGTAAGAGGGGCATATGGATGCTGGACAGTAAGCTCAAAATTAAGAGTTGTCAATATAATTTGCTCCGCCTCAATTACACGTTCTCGGTATTGCTCGAACCAGTCCTGTTCAATAACAGAATTGTACAAAGACATTAAAGATGGGAACAAGCCAACAACAATAGCAGATTGTGCTTTTAATAACAAGCTAACACTGCCAATATCACGGAAAGCAAAAGGTTAACTTTTAAATGTAACAACTGCATTATTGGACAATTACTCAGAGAAAATGCAGGAAAGCTCACAGCTATACAACCTGGAACCTCTTTCATACTTCGACAGGTAATAAAACTATAAACTTCGAACAAAGAGACTAAGGGTGTGTTCAGATTTGGAATTTCAGAACTCCACTCGTTTCTAAGTCCTGTAACCTTGAAATTACTCCATTTAGAAATCCCAGGAACTGTAAATTTAATTGCTTGGTCGATTTTAAATGCAAGAGTATTTTGACTGGTTATTTCATTTCAAGCGGTTTTATAGCAAAAATTCCGCAATATGGAGATAACTGAAGCATCATAATTTATTTTCATTATCAAGTGCTGAACATGAGAAAGGAAAAAGTAGTTACTTTCATAACATGTAAAGACGGATAGAAACAAAAGCAGAGAGATGTGTGTGTGTGTGTGAGTAGAGAGAGAGAGAGAGAGCTAACAGAAATGTTAAAACTAAATAAGATAAACCGTTAAAGGAAAGACGCAATTAAAACTAGAAACAGAAGTTGAGTCCCATAATGATTACCGGTTCTGACAAACACTGCTTGAGACTAGTTATTTCTAGAGGGGATTTTGAGGACCCAACTTCCTCGAATCCCCAGAATTTCACAAATCCCCTCTTCAGGGAACTTCTAAATCTGCAAAAGTAAAATGATACCTCATCCAAACACACTTTAAGAGACATTAGATTTGTATGACGTACAGACATTCATACACAAAGGTTATGCATCAAATGAGACCAGTAAATCATCACCCAAGTAATTTAATTGGAATAATTTGGCATAGTCATCAAGGACGAGGCTGAGGGGACAAAAGCGCGTAAACAAAAAAGGTAGAAGTCCAAAGCACTCACAACAGGGAGCAGATATGTGAGCACGGATAGATCTTGCTTGTGAAAAATTTCACAAGATGCCCTCAGCACGTTGTTCAAAGGGCAAGGTGTCTCCTCAGACTTGGCAGCCAGGAAAAGTGTGGCAGTAGCAATCAACTGCAAAAGAATTCACAAACCAAGCCGTAGTAAGCATGTATCAAGGAGGAAGAAAGCATAAAATGTCGTCCAAACACACATAATAAGTGCTAATTGATGGAATGAGTGTTCAATGCAGCATCATAGAAGCCTAAAGTATCCACTCAATAACACGTGGTTGTTACATAATTCGACTCCCTGTCCCATTTTGATTGCCTTGTTTGACTTTGCTCTCTGTTTAAGGAAGCACATTTTAACACAGAACTAACTCATATCAGTCAAAGCATTTTTGCAGATCTGTAAATATAAGAGCAACTTCTACGGAAGCACATCAAATACAATGCTCTATTCTCCGAGGGTAATATAGGAAAATCTCTTACCTATTTACATCTAATGCATTAACTTGTCGATCATTTCCGGCAGGCCACAATTGAAAGCAGGACACTTAAAATGGGACAGAGTAAGTACACAAGCGTCAATCTTAGAACACAACAACATATAAGAGGTAACCTATATATGCCCCATATTAAAGGTAACTAAAATTTGAAACAAAAGTTTATATTAGCTTGTACAAGGTCTAAGTAAGAGCAACGAGAAACTTACAAATCTATCATGACAAGCATGCGACCTTCGAACAAAAAACCGGTGGCAAAGAACCATCGCAGTGCCAATAGTGGTTTGTGGCCTGCATAGAATTCACAAACGTGATACCATGTTAAGTTTCCGTAAGACCAAAATTCTTAAATAAAATGACTTCCAATGATGCTTATTCAGGAATATTTTCAAACTACAAGAGGAAGGTAAGGGCTTACAATTCCAGCCGAACACCAAGGTTTTGAAGGAAAGCACAGTATGAATACCGCAAATGTGTTTCTTGCAGTGCATCAATACCATCTTTCCTCGAAGGGGAGCACCTATCAATCTCATCTCTTGACATAAAAATCCCATCATCCTCCTCGAACTTTGAGCGATCACGCTTACAAGCATTGGTATCAGGTCTAGGAGCAGCAGGAAGGACTGAACCGTTGATGCCGGTTAAAGAGGCATTTTCACGAGCGTTGAACTGAAAAGAGGGTCTCCCACTATTTTCCCAAGAAGAAGCAGAAAACTTTCTCCTTTTCAAAGAAGGCACAACCTCAGGTTTAACATAATTGTAAGTGAAAAGCTGATCCCCATATGAGTTTGAAAAATCATGGGAATTGTTGTAATTTCTTATATGGTTACTATTGGCATAGTAATCATTGGTGGTGGTGGCAGTGGAGGTACTGTTGGTAATGGTGGAGTGGTCTCTGCCGAAAGTGGCTCTGTAGTCACCCTGGAAATGACCAGTCTGCGAACGATAACTCTGTACAAGAGACATGGTTCCCGTCGAACAACCAATTGAACTGTAAGACAAGACATAAGCAATTTAAAAGAATTAAAAGCTGCACTTCCGTCCCAAAAAAAGTGTAATTATCAACTTGGCATGCCACTTCAAAGAGTCAATAATCTAGTACGACAGGTAACCAAATCTACGGAAGCATACAAATAAAAAGCCATGAGGAGAAGTGTACGTACATCGACCAACATAATTAATTTGGTCATGGAAACTGAAGTCTAAAACAACCTAAGTACGTCTACACCATAAAGAGTCAACTTTTGCTTAGTACTTCCCATCCTTTGCCAGTTATCGTTGACCCACAAACCAACACACATCGCAAGAACTTCGCAATATACAACACGCGCGGCATTCACATAATTAATCTCCTCTAATCTGCTTTTGGGATTTCTTGACCTTACATGAACGATCATGACCAGTCCAATTGAAAAAAAAAAAACTAACTTCCTGATCCTGTCAATAAGAATCTTTTTTCCCAGCTAAAGTTGCATTCTTTCCATTAAAGCGATAGAATTTACAAAGGATTCTACCCATGTAATCAATAAAAGAGAAAAAAAATCACACCATGTCTCTTCAAAATCAACTAAGCTAACATTGAAACATTCCAACAGACACTCCAAGATCAAGACTAAAATTACCAATGGACAGATTGAAAAGCATAAAAAGAGAATTATTGATTAAATGATCATAACAGTGATTACCCAATCGGAAGAGAAATCCGGATCTGATGACGGCCCCGTGATCGAACGTCGGTTGTAAACAGATAGATTAAAGGTGAAGAATTTGAAAATTAGGGCTCGAGGATGTAGGCCGGGTTGAGAAGGGGGAAATCGGTGAGGAGAGATAAAATGGTGGGGGTGGAATCCACAAAAGGGGGATAAAATCGATAGAGATTTGGGCGTGTACGTATATATGGGAGGATTTATTGGGTGAACTTTGCTGACCACCTTCTTACCTAATTTTAGGTTTTAGCATTTCTTTATTTTTTGGGCAAATGAGTTGAGCTAACACATTATTCACGTTTTAACTGCAATAACGTGGATAATGTGATAATCTACGGGGTGTAACAAGATCTAACACTTGCTACGTATCGTACAATGTATGTGAAACCGTTAAACACTTCTATTAGCATTGTCTGGCGTTCTCTAATTACACCGATTTGATCGGGATTTAATAAAAAATTTCTACCAGAGGCTGAGGATATAGACTTCGTGGGATGAATGAAAGCATAGTTAACCTACGTAAACAATTTCTACCAGAGTCCAACTTCTTGCACCCATTTTTGTCAATTCTTTGGTTTAGCTAGAAATTCAGATTTGGTTTCATATTTTAATCAAGCTCCGTTGATCCCCGCCAGCTACTATTCACAAGTAGCTGAGCTGATGGCGACATTGCCTTCGGCTCAAACCAATTATAAATCGAGTACCCTAATTCAATCTATTACCTAAACACGACCACCGTCAACCCGACACCCATTAATCTACATATTGATTCCTTTTGCCTACCATACCATGTTGGGGCCAAAATGTTTTTATCATCATCTTAATCCTATCGCGCATTTGGCAACCTCTTGTCTAATTGTTGCAGACAACGGTTACATACAACGGGATGTAGTGATGATCACAGAGTATGTAATAAACTGTTTAAACAGCTGCAACGATCTCATTCCTCAAAGCATGTCATTGGCCAGAGTCAAAATATATCAACATGTTACCAAATAAAATCGATTTTGATTTTCAGTGTTCACATGTGGTAGACGTGAGGAGTAGTCGTCGCTGTCCGTTTTAACTCGAGCATTTATTTTGAAAATGACAAACCAATTAGGCGATTACACAAATGTCCCCTGAAGAAGCAACTTAAACAGCTCTTCAACCGTGTTAGAAATGTTGCAATGATGACAAGCTTAACTAGATAGCCACTAGATTGAATTGGATCTGACGTGGGAAGCAATTTTAGATACAAAGTTTTATTACCTTTTATGAAAATTAGTTTGATATGACTATAGTAAGACATATATTTTAATAAACTGACTCTCTACTTAATCGAAAAGTAGATCTTTTTTATCTCTTCTAACCGATCTTTATACCTCTAGTGCAATTCTCTCAATTAAAAAGAAGATAAAAAACTATAAACTCTTTGACTAGTTTTACTCGTATCTTTATTTACCTCTAGTGCAATTAAAACAGCAAGTTTTTATTTTTTTAAAATAAAAAAGATTTCCTGATCCTCTTTAAACTACTATTTGCACTTACATGTTACTGTTTTTATTTTAAATAGAAAATTTATACTTTCAAAGAATACTAACAAACACATAATAACTTGTTCGGTTCCATTTTAAGAGTAATTGATCTTAAATTTAACATCACATTAAAAAAATAAAAGCTCTTTTATGTTATTCAAATACCATTTCCACACATCCATTTGCAAAGAATCGGTAATACTTATTGATATTTGCATTTTTCTGAAAATAGAATTTGAAAATCAAGAACAGGAAAAACTCCAAATTATGACATGATAACAAAAAATGATGATCACAAAAGGCAATGCTTAAATGCTAATGCATCTTTATTTATTACAAATAGTTCATATTGAAAAGTGCAAAAAATGTCGTGTTTTAATAAAATAGATAATTGCTTCTTTTTAAAGTCGAACATTTTGAAGCTCATTTCTTTTTCAAGAATTTATGAGCTACGGTGAGAAGTAGAAACAGTATCATGGGCCTAAGCCTCAGGATACATTACGAAACAGTATCATGGGCCTCACTGCCAATAGTACGGACTATGTAGTAATCCAGATAGGCCCAGCAACCTTCAGCAAAAAGCCCAGAGCCCATGGGACCAACCCAAATGGGCTTAGCTATCTAGGCCTTGTTACCTTTTTTTTCTTTCTATAGCCCTTTTCTTTTTTTGGTCCACTAACAATCCCCTCTGAAGAGGGACTGGAAAAGAACCCAACAAGAGTTCCCACACACTCATGCAATTAGAGAATGCTGATTACTATTCTTCGCACAGTGATAATTAATGACTTTTTAAAATTTTAAGTGACAATTTTGTAACACGTTTGGTGGCAATTTATAGCAGTGCTCGTTTAACTTCATTAGTTAAAAACGACTAAAGATACTTAGCTATAAATTGTCACTATATCAAGGTTGTAACTTTCTTCTTGTAACCTGGATAGTGGCGAGAATTTATCCATTCTCTTCGTGGATCAAAGTCATTTGAGTAAAATTTTCACTTTTTTTCACAAGGAGCTCTTGCTTTACTAACATGGACATGATAATTCTAGTTTATTATGTTTGAACTGCTCCATGCCAACGGAATTTTACCAAAGGTGTATTACTGTCACCGGTTAACTTTATACTGACGAAGTGAGAACTGATCTAATTCAGATGTGCATTAGTGTCATCAGTTTCCTGTTGTTCTTACTTGTTTACTAACACAATGAGAGTTGGTCTTATTAATGTTGTGTGCCGACAAGTTTAGTCATACACACAAACTAGTCGTCAACGCACCTTCATTACGGCTACAGTTGAAGTATTCTTAAGCGAAAAATAGTCATAACCTAAAAACTGGTTATATTTTTTATAAGATGGAGCTTGTCAACCGTACATAAATTTAACTTTAAAACAATAAATAATATACAACTTTTTACCCGAATGACCCAACACATTTGTTTAGCGTCTTGATAACAACACTTCCTCAGTTCTCAATTGAACTTACCAACTAGGGAACTTTTTAAACAGGATTTCTCAATCATAGATGGGTTTCCCCACTCAACTTGACCTCTAACACCTACTTTAGGGATGGGAAACTTGGCCAACCAGGGTGGGGGCCTTGGTCTCTTCTCTGCTTAAGAGTCTAGTGGTCCTGAAACTTGGAAGGTAGAGCTTCACTAATTTCTAGTGTACAAGTTTCAAAGTCTATACTTTCTCGTACTACGGACCTCCTTATATGCCTCAATAAGCTCTAACACTATTATTCAATTTGTCCTCTTATTTTCTGTGTACCAAGGTATCAACTTTTCCATGAAAACTTTATTTATTTTGTTTGAGCTAAAAAAATTGGATCGTAAGGTTTCGAGCCAATTGATAAGGAGTATCGCGACTCAGAGGTTTAGAAGGCTACCCCATAAATAAAAAACCTTTCAAAGTGGTTGACATTCATCACAAATGAGATACCCATAAGTCAAACAAACGGAAGTAAGGAAATATTGTACTTTATATACTCTTTTACCCTTTTTTTTTTTATCGTTAAAGATGAATTTTTAATAATAACTGTTGGATGTGTAGCAGCAAACGAGAGAGGAATTAGTGCTGTAAATAAGACATTTGCACGGTTTGCACAAAATTGTTTTACTAAACCGTGTTGTGGGAAGCGCAATTGCCTTGATATTGCTGCATCGTACACGCTTGATAGCTATTTGAGTTTCCCAAAGTCCAACTAATGTTGTCTTTTTAGCACTTCATTGGATTAACAAATGGTATTATGAGAAATTCCAAGGGTCTGCTTGGTGACTTGGTGTTAGTTTACGGGCAACACGAGCACAAAAATGGCGGATCTTGAACCATTTTCTTTTGGGTCCAGGGGAAGAAAGTTCTGCCATCTTGACGGTGCCCATAGGTTCACCGTTCTTTCAGCAAACCAACCACATAGGAATATAGGATACTCAAAAGTAAATAGTCACATACTTTTGAGTATCCTAAAACTTGATGCTCTGGTAATGGTTGGAGTCTTCTTCTTTCTAAGGCATTGTATATAAATCCACTGCCTCCTTCCAAGACTGGAGGGATAAAAGGAGTATTTATTTCCATTAAGTTATTCTTGCAGATCGTCAAGGTAAAGCATATGATCATGACCATTAGAGAATGCGTCAAGGTAAAGCATATGATCATGACCATCAGAGAATGCAGAAGAAAAGTAAGAAGATATAGTACACAATTGCATATGTATACTGCAAGCAATCTGCAGCTTCAACTCTGGTTTTAAAACCTTATATTTTATGCAGGTCAGCATGTGACTGCTTGGTGGTTCTAATAACTAACGCACCATAGGTTAATTAGACTCTTTCTCGAAGAATATCCAACGATAAAGCTCTAGAAAAAGGTGAATTTAAAATTTACGTAGCGAACTGTAAACCATTTGATCGTGACGTATTGGCACACTTTCATGCATGCAAGTGCATAATTTGATGCAGAGGTAGCATGCATCAGTCATAATGACATAGTACAGTATGACTTTAGGGGCAACACAAGCGTAGATCTTCGTGACCAATGTCATCGGTTCATCGCTGCAGGACAGGCTAAAGGTATCTGCTCTTGTTTGTGAGTCTTGTCTTCACTCCCCATAAACATATATGGCTGTAGACTGCAGAAGACCCACGTGAGCCATGGAGCAACCCATATTTCACGTTCAAGGCACGTGACAACTACCCTTGTGCAATCACAACGTCACAGCAGAACTGAATAACGTCTCACTCAATGATATACAATGCAGGTCAAGAGAGGAGAGAGATCAGAGAGAGACGTTTCGGAGTTCCATGTGACCCTTCAAACTTCAGATCGGACCATATAGAGCACCGCTACTAAAAGCCACCAGGACCATTGTGTTAGACACAGCGTGAGGCGATGTAAATACATCGATCAGTGACAAATTGTTGAACGTGCATCGCGCGTTGTAGCATCGTTCGGTAACGAATTGCTAAGTATTTGTGACGCGTTAGAACCTTGTTACGCGGCAAATTTTGAGGCTAGAGCGACTAACGTGTGAAGTCCAAGTGTCTAAACATGAACCACATTCATCAACTTTTGAAAAGACCTCTTGAAGTCTGTTCTTTGCATTTCATAATCGAGCGTAGGCTGAGAGATAGCCATAGCCTCAACCTTTTCATATAAAGCTGCTGCGAACCTTTGTGTTGGCCGCCATTGCCGTTATAGAGTTCTACTAGCTACTGCTATATGTTAGGCGTAAGAGTAACATTTTAATAGAGGGTTATGTTTGATCTAGATCCCACTAGGTACCTAATAGCAACTAATTTCATTCCCGCGGCTTAATATTCTACCTAGTTTTTTGTTACGCAATAAATAGAAAGTGAGTATTAGGTTAGTGTGTTGTTTGCCGTTTTTTCGTTCTAAAATTTGGCAACAAAGTTTTCGATATTTGTTATAATTGCACACCAACTTTTTAAGAATTTTATAAGAATAACTCTTCTCGTTCAGATGGAGAGTATCAACATTTAGAGCGACAAGTTTTGAGAATACAGTTCCAATTTCAGGAAGTATTTATCCAATCCCAATTGAATATACATAAGACTTTAGGTTCCTTAGGTGACATGTATCCCTAATCTTAGGATGTATCCGACGGTCCATTGCTCTACGACCAATCTAAGGGCATGATCTAGATTAGGTTATAAAGGCAAGCAAGCTCCTCTTGGTCAATTCAATTTAAATTGAACGGCCTAATCTAGTCGATTTCAATAGTTTTGGCATGATCAGTTTGGGCCGCTATTCAATTCTTTTAAAAAGTTATTTCTTTGCATACCTATTATTCAATCCTAATATTATTAAAAAAAATTAAAGTTATGTTTTATTTAAATTATACATAATTTATTGCATATTTAAATTGCACGTAATCTTAAAAATAGAAGAATTTTTTTAAAAAAATATGACTCTCTTCTTTCTCTCTCCAAAACTAAATATATTATAAGAGGACCCATGAGTTTCACCAACCCCTTCCTTCCCCACTTTTCACCCAAACCCATCTTCAATACCTCTCTCTCTCTCTCTACAAAACTCCATTGATAATGTAAGTGACGAAATGCAGAAGATGGGGAGAAGAGCAGAGATGAATCCCAAGTGGGCAAAGTCCCAGACCCTCCCTTCCTCACCCACCCACTCCTCCTCCTCCTCCGACTTCGAGTTCACCGTCTCACTCTCCCCACGCGCCGCCGCCTCAGCTGCCTCCGCCCCCGCCGACGAGCTCTTCTACAAGGGCCAGCTCCTCCCGCTCCACCTCTCCCCCCGCCTCTCCATGGTCCGCACCCTCCTCCTGGCTTCATCCTCTTCCTCCTCCTCCTCCGCCTCCCCCCGCGACTCCTCCGGCAGCTCCTCCGACTCCCTCCTCCTATCCGACTCCTCGCGCCCTTCCTCCGCCACCGCCGACGAAGACCACCTCACACCCCTCAACAAAAACCCCATCAAGAAACCACCGAAGTACTTCTCCCTGTCCAGATTCTCTTCCGTGTTCCGCAAGGAACCCAAGATCCAGAACACGGATACCAACCCTCCCGGATCCTCAGTTAGACAAGTTATCTGCAGGTACCTCAAGAAAGTGAAGCCCCTGTACGAAAAGCTATCCATGTCGCAGAGACAGCACCAGAAAATGGACTTGAAGGCCAAGCCTGCTGCAGTGCTCTCCGGTGATGGGTCGGTCGGAATTACGGGCTTGCCGAAGAACAGTAACGGGAACAGCGCTTTGCAATCCTTTTCGGGGAACCTGAGGTACGGGAGGTCGAGGAGGAGCTGCGTGTCGAGCTGCCCGTCGTCGATGAGGTCCTCCCCGTGCCACTCGGGGATTCTCGGCCGGAACGGCGGCCTTGTGGGGCCGAGGAGGGAGGTGGTCGGAGGCGGCGGCAATGCGGCGTCGATGGACGAGCTGCAGAGCGCGATTCAGGGCGCGATTGCGCACTGCAAGAACTCCATGGTTCAGAGTACCGCTAGTAAGGCTGTTGTTATGGTTAGCAATGAGATTTGAGGAAGGGGGACTACCGTAGAGAAAGGTACATTTATTAGTGCATGTGGTACCATCTTAGTCTGAATTGTTTTTAATCACCCATTTCAGAATCAAAATTGATGTGGTCTGTTGAAATTCATTTGTGTCCCTAATTCTCCATCCATTTGGATCTACAGAAGGTAAGTGATCATTAAGGTATGCTTGAGACTTTGTTTTTGTTGCTACTTTTCATTTTTGTTCTGTTGAATTTGTTAGAGCACCAAGGCTATGGTAAGTAATGAGATTTGGAATAAGCACCATGACAAAAAATAGTACTAAAAATATTTTGTTCGCCGTCACTAAAATTTATAATGATAATCTTTTGTGATTATAATGCTTTTAGCTAGGTGAGTTAAAGCAAAAGATCCTAGTCCTGGAATTTGAGAAAGCGAGCTGGTAAAATTAATTTTAAGTAGGAGCAAGTGCGGTTGGTCGAACAAAGTACGTTTATTGATGCATGCGGTTGGTCTTGCATTAGCATCGATGGTCAAAACCTTTGTCTCCCTCCATTTGGATCGTATTTGTGTATTAAAATATGCTTGAGACTTGTTTGGGTGCAATTTTTTTTTTGGGTGCTTTTCGTTTTTGTTCTATCATAATTTTGTTAAATAAGCCCACTTTAATTTGGCAACAAAGGGGCCTTTATACGGTCACTAAAATATTTTGACAATCAGTTCAATTTTATAACACCATTTTCTTGCACCCTGGAGTCATAAGTAAAGTGCAGGAGGAAGATGATTTTGCCAAAAATGAACTAGTAATAGTGACGAAATATTTTTAATAACTATTTTTTATCTCTAAAATGTATTTGACTCTTAGTTTACATTATATATATTGGACAAAGAGCTTCCCTTCTTTTTCTGATAAAACTTTTAAACCCATTTCAGTCCAAACGTTTATACAGTAATAAACTTGGAAATGCCAATAAATATGGTCTTTGAAAACAATTATTAATATCCCCCTGATAAACTTAAAAATCAAAACAAAAAAGGGGGCAGCATCTCAACGGCTATTAAGCTTGCATACATGATGATGTTATCATGGTTACACCCATTTGGATCTTTCCCATTTGTCCAAAGCATCAAATTAATGAAACTCTGTGAGAGTTTGCCTTGAAACCTGGGATATCTCGTACTGTGGGCTCTGGTAATCTTGTTCTGGCTCTTATTTTGACCCCAATGGTTCTTCCTCCCCCTGTGAATTCATGATCTGAAAACACAGCATTTACTCCGTATTAGTTACTTCAAAAGCTGAGGCTCCGCAGCTTTCTTAAAGAAAGAATTCAAATTTTGTTTTTGGGGTTTTGAGTTTTGACTTCTTATAAATATATTCACCTGGTTAATGGCCATGTTCTTGAGAATCTTTCATGTGCCAACTCCTGGAGTAAAGGTACTTTCTACTCCATCAAACGAAAAGAAATGTGACCAACTTGGATCCGGGATAGTCGGCTAACAAGGCATAGACGCAGTTATTATAAAGATTCTATGGTGTAATTATTTTATGGACAAAAGATTTTTGTCGCTGAAATTTAATTATGTTTTTCTATTAAAGTTGAGGTTTTGTGCATCAACGTAGGATCCCTGCCCTTTTTAACTTATCGTAAAAGAATAGCTTTGATGATCAAACATCTTTCTTGTAAACACAAATTGTGACTTTAGGCAAGAAAACGCAGATATGCACATGACTACATACCATCTTCACCATGCCGTGGTGGAAACTGACTCCCTTACTATTGTATAGCTCTGAACCCACCGCCAACCTCTCCCCCCCCCCCCCCCCGCGGGCAATCTGATCTCGGACTGTTGCTTTTTGTTCGTTGCAATGACAAGTAACATTTCGCATACCTTACACGAGGGCAATAATTGTGCTGACCTCCTTGCCACCATGGGCGCAACCAGTATGGGGATATTGTTTATCTCGACCAGCCCTCTTTAGAACTTCTAGCACTTCTGGTGGAAGAAGCTAATTGCAATCTTTATAATTGTAATTAACTCTATTTCCCCTTAAAAAAAAGAAAAATCTTCTCTCTGAAAACTTTTGACTCGCACCCAACTTGTAGAAAGTTAAGTACGCTTTCTTTTATTACGACAGCGTTAAGAAATGTAGCTGAAGGTGTATACAAAAATACCCCTAACACTAGATATCGATCAGTAATGTTACCACGTGAAACGTAGAAGTTATCTTCTTACCACTTGAGTAACAATTAGAATTTGTCCCATATCTTGACTGTTTCCATTCTTAGTAGGTTTTACTTTGAAAACTTGGTGCAAATTATGGGGTGGCAAACGGTGAGGTCTACTGCAGGACTCACTACTCCTTTTTTCATAGTACGTACAGCACCATCTGTATGGTCAATGGTGTGTAGTGTCCTTAAGTTTTATCCAAAATTGGGTAGTTGCCAACGCTCTCCTTTATTGCGTGACAACTCTGTTATTTTATCAGTTGCATGATGCCAAATGCATGACTGGAAATTGAAACTAAAAGGTCCGAATTTCCGTTTCTGGTTTGGATGTCCAGCTCTTGTGACCCTAAATTTGGTGGGTATCTTGATTAAACTCCAGCCATGCCCGGTATATATATGGCAAACTCACTTTTGTTCGAAGAAGGGAACTCATCCCCTTGCCAATCTCAGTTTGACATGTCTTTTAGGTCCTGTACAATTGAGGAGGTAACATAGTGGTGCATTTAGTCGTTAAAACGTCTCATTTGTCGCATAGGAGATCTCGTCTTTGACGAAGGAATCGCTTTGGAGACGAACGCTGGTTTACATGAGCATATTCTTCAGGGCAAGATTTGAATGATGACTGAAATTTGAATTCTCTATTCTTGACCGTGTAGCAGAAATTTTGTATGTAATATCGATTGGCTTAATCTGGTTTGATCATGTGCAAACATAACCATAATCTGGAGTAACATTTTTGGTTATAATCGAATGGGCATATTTTCACATTGATGGATTACTAAGTTCCGCACATATTTGGCGTGATATTCGATTCAAATCTGGCATTTCCGAATAAGGAGAGGCTATCTCCATTCCACTCCTCATTCGCCAGTAAAAAAAATATTTAACACTTATAACTAAAACGTATCTTTCATGTCAGAAAAGCCGAAAAAACATGCAAGGACAATTCTCCATCCCTTTTCTCCATACAAAAAAATGCTTATCATCGACTTATGACGGGTCGCCGGTCGTGCCATGCATTGCAAGGTTATAATAACGGTTTAAAACTATAACGCTCTCAAATGTTTTGACAATAGGCTTAGCCATTGCAAGCGGCGCGGCGCATCTCAATTATTGAAGAAGGCAAAACCAAAGCAACGGTAGGATGTAACAGATCAAGAGAATATATGTGGTACAGGTGAGGTACGGGTACATACATAATTATTTAGTTTCAATCAGGCAGATGTTCCTTTGGCTTTGGTTGGGTTGCCAAGTACCTGGCGGTTGAAGGGCCAATTGGTTTTGCATGTGCCAAATTTCCGAGTTGGGGCGACCTGCATGCCCTACCAAAATTTTGTTGCAGAAAGAGATGATGATTTATAAGTTGCAGATAAAGAGATGTGAACGATGATTGATAGATATTAAGCTTCAGTGCCCTACCTCTGATGCTGTATGACGGACCACATTTAAGGAACTTCACATGGCCCTTATCCCATCACTTTGAGTAGTTCAGCTTAAACATAGTGGGGCAAGTACACAAGATGCTCCTTATCATGTTGATTTAGGAACAAAACATAGGCTATATCATGAATAGTACAACGTGACGCTTAAGCCTTCAAGGGCCTTTTTTTTTTACTAATCTAACCAGGGACGGCAATATGGGGTTCCTCGCCCGTCCGTCCTATTTCAAGCTGTCCCCTCTCTATTCGTCATGTCCCTGTATTGCCCCAGTTTTGATTTAAGCCACCCCGCCCCATCTTATTTGGATTCAACCCGTCCCATTAATCTGATTTCATAAGATCGGCACTGGCTGCCTAAATTTTTCTACGGCAGCAACTGTAAGAGTTTTTCATGATAGGCAGCTGCGGCTGTTGGCGGAAGGTGGTAGTGATCAGCGTCGACTCGAAAATTTTTTTGTAGATGAGCGAGGACGGGCAGAGGCAAGCGGCGGTCGATGGTGGTTGCCGTTGCATTCATGCTGCATATATTGCAGTAATGTTGTACTAGAGCAGAGGAAAAATATACCGCATACGTTGTTACGCATTTTTTAAAAACTACAACACGATTTAGTAGGTTAATTTAAAACTTGAATATGGTTTAGGGTTGTAGCGTGTGTTTAGTTGTGAGCATTAGTGTATTGGGATTAAGGGATGAAACAAAAAGTTGCTCCAATCTCCTTTGATCTTGCATAATAGAGCTCAAATTATCCTTTGCACGGGCCTTTGTGTGGTTGTTTGTATTGTACCGCTACAATCACACAAAGGCACGACATTGGCCTCCTGTGACCAACGAATGAGATGAAATAAAAATAAAAACTTTGACCCTCTATTATCTAACTCGTTAAGTTTGTGTAATTTGAACCGTTTATTTAAACTTTAACATCACATCATTTTTAACCACGCTTCCACTAAAAATTGTTTTTAACATGCACGATTCCTTAAAAGGCTGGACTGTAGCAAGGGGGATAATGTTGTGGGCCTAGGAGTCCAGAAGAGGTACTGTACTAGTGAGCTTAGACAATAACAGGTAACTTTCAAGGGTCTCTCCCCCTCGTCAATTTGGGAAGAAGCTCCAATTATGTTTGCTGTGTGGGCGCCGTGGCCGAGACAGGCCACATGCATGCATTAACATCTGCATCAACGTGGTCCTTTTTGCCCTTTCTCCTGATTCTAGTCCTTCACGAGCTTGCTGCATGTACAGGACGCAGTTCATGACCGACTTGGGTTGGGTATATTTCTTCAATCATAGGAATGAGTGCCGCGAGTTGTGTTTCTGAAAACTGTTGTGGCAAGTCTTATTTCCAGATTTGCAAGGACTTGGCAAGAAGTCTGAAGGAGAGGCGATACAAATACAAATACAGTTTTGACATTAGGGCCATTAGGCAAGTCAATGCTATTAGGTAAAATTTTTCTTAGATCATGACGGGGGACTTTGTGAAGGTGCTTTATAAGCTAGAAGGGAGGCCTTCAAGTAAAGGTGACGAGTGTACTTGGATCCTCTTAAGAATTAGTGTAGCCATGTCTAACAGAATTCATTGGGGTTTTGACCCAGAAACAGTCAAGGCTCGGGGTGTAATTTTAGTGGGTTAGGTTGGGTTTGTACCCAACCCGAGAAAGTTCATGTGTTTTAAAAACGCAACGAGTTTTAATTCAAAAGAAATTGGATTAATTGAGTTGGTTTGGGTTAGGCTGGGTGGGTGGGTTTATTTGGTTTTAATAGGTTGATCAAAACAATTATTCTTTTTAAACAAAAAATAGAGTGGTGGTGGCCTGCAGTAGCTGCCAGCAATGGAAGCAGGCAGTGGCGGGTGTCGGTGGAGGTGGAGGTGGCTGCCTGAGGTGGTGGCGGCCACTGATCACAACGGAGGTAGGCGGCAGCTGGAGGCCGTTGTTGGCTGTCACGACGGCCGTAGAAGGTGGTTGTTGCCGCCGGTGGTGGAGGCTGCTGGCAAGGGATGGCAGGTGGTGATGGTTCAAAATATGAGTTTCTATCCAAATGGGTTTTAAAAGCTCAACCCAAGATAAACCATTATGATATGAGGTCAAGCCATCATAACACATTTTATAATTAAGTGGGTTGGGTTGGGTAAGAGCTCACATTTTTTTGGGGTTGGGTTGGGTTGATTAAACCCATAAAACTCAACCCCAATTTGCAACCCTTGTCGAGGTATTAGCAGTTTTTGAAGCGGTATAGTTCGACTCGGAAAGCGTGCTTTCGATTAACGTAACATGTGCGTTATAGAAGGAAGATAGCGGGAATCTGTCCAATATAGACAACCGAGTCAAGAATGTCAAGCTCTATGCAAGAGGTTTCAGAAGTTTTGAGGTTAATTGTTGTAGCACCAAGGATGGGAAATCAGCTTCCTCATGAATATGCTAAAGTGGCTACGTTAGTTAGATGATATTATGATTTCGATGGAAGAGGAGGCACTTAACTTTGTCATGCCGGCCATCTTCAATGATGTACCCAAAATTTAAACCAATGAAATCACTCCTTGGGCACGAAAAATGACCCCTGTTATAAGCAAAATTGCATTTTGGGATCCATTTGACTTTACGAGCCTTTAGCGACAGTTTGTTCTTGGTTTGACGCTTTTCTAGCAACCATTGAAAGCAACCAAATCTGGATAGCACCGTTGGATTTGATTAAAAGGGCTGGGTCGGGCTTGTGCTGGAGCGGACTGGGACCTGACCGGCTGCCCACGACAGGTCTAAGGCCCTATTTGTTTCACGGAAAAGTTTTTTCTCATTTTCCGGTGTTTGGTGCTCGAAAATCATTTTTCAGAAAAGGTTTTCTGGTGTTTGGTGTGTTTGGTGCATGCATAAGGTTTTCCAAGGAAAATAATGCCCAAAACAATGCCCAAACAGTGAAAACATATCCTTTTTATGTATAAATATTTGTATCATTGCACGACACTCAAACAATAAAAAATGAAATTCTTGAAAATGTTTTCAGAAAATGCTATTTTCTGGAAAGTATATTTAGGAAAGCGTTTTTAGGAAAGCATATTTCGTGAAGCATTTTCCGTAAAATAAACAGGGCCTAAGTATACAAAGGCCCATGACATTGACGGATCATTCTAATAGACCAAACGATGGGCTTGCCGCCCAAACATGAGAAGATCATGGCCCAAAAGTGACACAGATTTTGGGGGCCCACATCTGCTATTTGGTTAATGGGCCATTATCAACAGTTCTACTTGTTCTTTTATGAGTGCGATTCTACCGAAACAAACTTTTTGGTTTGGTTTCATCAAAAGCGAGGTTGCACAAAGATCCGTACCACTTGCGACTACTCAAGGGTGACATGAAACATGTTATTCTCTGCTCCATTTTCGGGTTTTCAGGTTTTTTAGTGATACTTTTTAATACTAATAATGTTATTTTTTTTAATTCCTCATAGCTTCATTCGGGTGCCGCGAGTTGCAGTTGTTTCCTTAGATAAGGAAATTCATTAAGACGCACAGAGGCTCATTTCATCTGACCTAGTTGGTTATAGTATTCTAAGTGGAAACCTAAAGCTGGCCCTGCATTAAAACCAGACAGATTCCATGTTGCACAAAGCTCCCAAATAATTTGAGTCCTTGACACCACGACCCTTGTCCAGAATCATTTCTTCAATGATACGTCATAACTCTTTCTCGGTTCTGTGATGGTGACAAAACACTCTAGTACTTCGTTCCCAGTAAATGGTAGCGGGCCACTAGCAGCGAGGGAGTTTCTCCTTAAGCAAGATAAGAAGCTGGTGCCTTGGTAGTTATTGTGGATGTCAGCCAGTTCCTCACCCCAAGTTCCATGCATAATAGGCAGACACTCACGAGCTAAGATGATCCTCCATATCTTGAAAGAGTAGGGGGGGCAATCAAAAAATTAGTCGGTTTAATGTTTCCTGTTTGTGTTGAAAAAGCACACAAGTATTGTCGCGAGTAAACCCCCAAGCCTTGAGAGTTTATCCTTGGCTTTGAATTTCTTGTGGCAAGCTAACCATAAAATAAAAGCTGTCTTGGGAACTGTATCCCTGCAGATCAGTTTACTCCATGGAAGTCCAGGCTTGTCTTTCTTGAAAATTTGCCAGGCAGAAACAGTACTATAGTCTCCTGAGGCAGTCAGTGTCCAAGCAATGTGGTCATCTTGTGCAGGATTTGGGACAAATCAAGGGGGAAGGGCAGCAATTTTTAAAGCATGTGATTGGGCCCTAGGCCACCTCTAATGATATTGAGTGATCATGGTATCAAGCTTAGCATAATGTGGCTGTTAGCATCATACATCGCTCTAGGCCCAAATTGGGGAACTTCAGAGGCCCTCTGCTTGGCAGGATCTGTGTTATCCTGCCAAGCTAGTTTAGCTTTTTATGAAAGTTCAGATCATATCCCGACCATAAACGAGCCTTGAGGATTCTTTCAATCTCTGTATCACTTCTTTGGGTAGCAAAAAAGGTGCTAGTCCTGTAGCTGGGTGCTATAATTCACATATATATAGGACTAATTGAAGTCGACCGGCATAAGACAGGAGCTTAGAGCTCCAGCTATGAACCTTACCAACTACTGCGGCCGCCACCTATTACCGACGTCCAATCGCAATAGCCACCTCCTCCGCTACAGAAATTAAGGAAATGATAGACCTATAAAAACTTAAAGAGTTGACCCGTATATAATCGAGTTAATGTGATGGGCTGGGTTTAAATGGAATGGAAGAGGGTTGGGTCTAAATGGGATGGGAGAAAATAATAAATTTATAAAAACTTAATAGGTTGACCGTATATAATCGAGTTAATGCGACTGGTTGCGTTTAAATGGAATGGAAGAGGGTGGGGTCTAAATGGGATGGGAGAAAATAATAAATCTATAAAAACTTGACGGGTTGACCCATATATAATCGAGTTAATTTGACTGGTTGGGTTCAAATGGAATAGGAGACAGTTGGTTCTAAATGAGATGGGAGAGGATGAGTTAAATCAAAGATGGGGCAATATGGAGATGGGGCGGGCGGCCGCCCCGTATTGCCATCCCTGTTCATTAACCCTAGCAAGAGATATAGAGCTTTTAGAGAGTTTTACTGGTAATCCACTCAGGATATGAGATTCCTCAAGGGTTTGCTTAAGGATGTGCAAGGAAGAAGGATAAGCTCCAACCAAAATGAAAAGATCATCAGCAATAAAAAGGTGGTTAATTCCAAGGTCAGTCTCAAACTTTGGAACACCTTTCTCCACCACGCTCGCAATGTTTTGAAATTAACTGTGGTATTTGGTTGTGTCGGAGTGTTGCTTTCTCATTCTTTTCTTTCTTCTCGGATTCAAAAACAAGTGCATGTTTACCTTTTATCCGTATGTATTGTTTAGAAGGAACATTGTTGCTACAAATAGAAAGAAGTTTATTTACTCAAAGATAAAGTGTCGAACAAAGCACAACAGAAAACACTGTAACAACAAAAAATCATTATAAAACGTAACAAGGAAACAAGAGATACAAACAATATTTCAGGAAATGCAAACATGGAATCCAAAAATACTTAGAAAAACAAACAAGCCCTTCATAAATCAAGAGTCAAAAGCCACTCTCCCTCGACCAGTGACTGATATCAAAGATAAGGGGGGTGGAAGCATTTCAAAGCAAGGGCTTCACGTTAACAGCTAGACTTTGCATGGAAACAGGCTCTCAACACCTCTATTATTTATTGCTCTACAAATACAGTGACTGGTCCCCCACTCTACCTGCTTGCATTACTAACACTATCTTTCCCTTAGCTGCAAATGCTTTGCTTTTTACATAATCTTTGGTCAATTCTTCCTCTTAAACCGTGCAGCACTGTACCCCCTTCACCTTCTTCATTCAAATTTACTGCCAAGGCTCCTCCATTTGTGGTCCTTAATCATTAATGGTAACTGAATGTACTGAATCCATGCACTTTACTGACAGTTCCTCTTTTTTCAATTTTTTTACTGCAGTGAAACACAATTCATCTTGCCATGTTTTTCTTTTACCGTGTTTAGGGGTGTGAATAATGTTGTGACTTTAGGTAATTTCAGTTGGTTAAATCACGTACTTGAGGATTTGTGATGATTAATGCCTACAATTAGGGTGAGTTCTCAGAGTTGATCACTTTATTGGGTAAATAATTTTTCGATCGTTATGATGTGACGCATCATTATGTGGGAATTTTTTGGTATCCCATATGAGCTAGAATAAACCCTACTTTTTATTGCCAATCTAACAAGTTGAAATAATTGCATTTTAAGGGCCACCCAAACGCGCGGTTAATCTGTCAATCTTAAATTCCAAGATAAGAAAGCCACTGATTTCCCAGCAGTCTGCTTAATAATTGTTGTCACAAGCTTCTTAAATTATTTAATCATAAGATTTACCCTGTGCTGATTGTTGATTAGCTGTCTGATTAAAAAAACAGCATCCAAATCCTCATGAAAGCTTTTCTCAGGAACTGAGCATCATAACCACCACTTGTTAAGTTCTTCCAAGTTGACAAGAGAGCCATCTCTAGGTATGCAGAATAACAGAATAAACCAGCAAAAGAGCAAACTCTTTCAAGGGGCACCTTGGTCAGTAGGAAGTATCTTCTGCAGTTTTTGATTTAGTTGGAAAATGGGCTGTCACATGGCAAGAAGTAGTTTCATGTGACCACATGCTTAGGGCTCCTCCCATGTTATTATGATCTCTATGAGCAAAGGGGTCAAACCATCAAATCTTCTGTATCTTTGACTAATCCCCACTTTCCACCAAGCTCAAAAGTTAAACCTACTGTATTGTTGGCACATTGTCCCTCCCTACTCTATCACTATCTTTAGGCAGAGCTAGAGTTCCTAAACCCACTCGCAGAAGTTTAAACTCTAGTCTCAGCAATGCAATGTCAAAAATGTTTGATAAGACAATATACGATGAGGGATGCAGGCGACTTCACAAATGTATGATAATCGATGCCTGTGATACAATCATTTCGCATATATTTCTTCCTTAAGAATTACAATGTGTCATTTCAACCAATTCATCATATTCAAATGCTTATGCGTATGGCTTGAAAAGTGAAAATCAAGCCAAAAATTTTCAGTAAGTCATCCCTGCTTCAAGACTAGGCACATAGTCTACCAACCGCTACATATAGCGAGAGGGCATTTACGTTTTCATGCTAGAAGTGGGGAGTGGCCTAAGCTTAGAGTCCGGCAGCAACAACGGGAACAAGGAAATGAAAAGGGGAAAAAAAAGGACAGGACCTCACCAAAGTTCCAAATGTCCATTTTTGGGCTTAGAAGTACACCAACCATAGTACTAGTACTAAAATTTCTATACAGGAGCTTTGATTTACACATGGAGATTTTGTGTATGGATACTGGCTGTAAAACAGATGGAGCTATAACACTTTCTTGTCGTGCATGAGAGTATTTACTCACCAAGCAGGAGAACTCCATGAATCCAAAATACAGCAGTAAACTACTCTTGTCTTAAGTTCCCAAGGTGTCCATGTGCTGTTCCCATATTCTACAAACAACCTTAGCTCACTTGTTTCAGCCTCACCAGACCATTTGGTTTTAATATTCTGACCGTCCAAACATTTACTAGCAAATAACCAAGCAAGAGACTCAAAATACAAAAAGCAGCTAAGCATCTCCTACCCTTTATAAAAGAACACCAACTCATCAAGTGTTCAAACACAACTCATTAGCCAACTCCCCACCCCTGGTCTTCTCCCTTCCCCCAGACACCACCAACATGATCTCCCTGGAAACAGTTCAGGCGACCCCTAAATCCGTCGAGCCGTTTTCAAGTCCTCGTATTTCTTTCTCCGCCGAATTCCTCGACGAAAAAAATTTCATTTCCATCAGCCCGAATCCTCAATCTGAGAAAGAGCACGAAACGCCACGAGAGAAAGCACGCTATGCAGAATTCGAGTTCCTATCGAACAAATTAGCCAGCCCAACAATGCTAAGCGCTGACGAGCTGTTTTTCGAAGGGAAGTTACTTCCCTTCTGGCAAATGCATCATTCCGAGAAACTCAGCAAGGTCAGTCTCAAGACAGAACAAACAGAGGAACGAGCAAAAGTGGAAGAGGTGAACAAGGAAGAGACTAGAATGAGTTGGTTTGTTGACGATGATCCGTCTCCTAGGCCGCCTAAGTGTACTGTTTTATGGAAAGAATTACTACGTCTGAAGAAGCAACGTGCTTCTTCCTTGTCACCATCCTCTTCTTCTTCTTCCTCCTCTTCATCTTCTTCTAGCTCGCTTGTTGATCTACCTCCCATTGAAGAAGGGAAAGAACGGTCCGGGAACAAAGAGAAGCATGTGAAAAGGATCAAAAAGGGGTTGGAGAGGACAAGATCGGCCAGTATAAGAATTAGACCAGTGGTGAATGTGCCCAATTGCACGCAGGGAAAGAGCAGTGCTCTGCCTCCTCTGTTCTCTCTTAAGAAAGGAAGATAAGAGCGGTGATCAATGAGAAAACCTAACAGTTTGTTGCAGTAACGTAGGCTGTCCATTATGTTCAAATGCTGTTTTACTTAGTCCTTTTTGTTCTCTCTCACTGTTTAGGTCAACGTTGCTTGTAGTGGATCTGATGAATTACAATGTAAATGCTGACAATTATCAATGTTGGGTATGCTTTAACTAGTGTAACCTTAGATGTTAGCTCATAATCTAGGAGTTAAGAGGCAGAGATCCACAGGATATAGGGTTCTGTCCCATGGGAAAACATAACAGATCATCAAAATTGCAAACAGATGATCAGAACAACTATAGTGAATGATGCCAGATCTCAGCTATGGATGTAAAAATCAGTCAAACAGCTCCTCGTGTTCCCTCAGCTGAGGATTGTGCAAACAAATATGAGGCTTTTGCTATATGCTCTAGAACCGAGTAGATATAACGCACGAGTTTGGACAAAGATTTAGATCACACAGTAGCTCAAGTACCTCCAATCAACCTATACGGTTGCTACGATGTGGTAGCATCTCTGGGAAAGACATGGCCCCCACTTACATGCACCTAAAATAACATTTTCCAGACAACCAAATCAGAGTCATAAAATTTGAGCAGCTACTATCAATGCAGGGTAATATTCTCCCGGAAATTTTTTTTTACTGCTATCCAGGTTAGAGGAATCTTCCTCGTACCCTTTATATCGTGACAATCCGTCGTCTCCAAATATTTCTAGTGACTTTTATTTTGATGATTCTAAAAAAGTGATGCTAATAATTATCACTGAAAATATTTAGCGACTGTTAATTGTCACTGTATACGGGATTAGAAGAAGATTCTTACCGCCCAGGTATTAATAACTACATAATGACGAGTATTTACCCTAATTAATACATATTTAAAACTTAATTACCAATATACTCCATTTTGAAACTTATTTACCCTCATACCACACTTTTAGAAATCGCTGTTTGAAACCACGATTTCAAAGTAGAAATCTCTGTTTATTTCTGCTATAAAGTAGAAATCGCTACCTTGAAATTGTGGTTTCAAACAATATTTTTTAAAAGTGTGGTATGCGGATAAATAAGTTTTTAAAAAAGAATAAATTGGTAATTAAAATTTAAAAATGTATTAATTAAGAAAAAAAAACTCACAGAATGACACCCCATCAACTTTCTTTTATTAATTTGTTCGTTCTTGTGTACTGTTGCTATTGATAATGTGCCATGATTTGAAAAAAAAAACTTTCCTTCTGTACTGTACCAAGTCTCTCTACCGCTTTGGATTTACGTTTTGCCCGTACACTTACTGATGGGGTGGACTTGATGATGCCTAAGCGGGGGGTGGGGCAACGAGAAACACCGGGAAACGTATTCTGATGATTCATAAACACGAAATTTTAGTGAAGATTTAAGTTACATGAACTCTTTAAAATGCGTGAAGTATCCGTATCAAACATTCGACACTTAAACATAGATATGAGATATGTGTCCGACACATCCCGTAAACTAAGAAAATAAGTAAAAATACAAAAATAGATAGATATATTTTGCCGTGTCCAAGTGTCTTGAATTTTGAAAAATAGACAAATCCGACACTTGGACACGTATCCGACCCGAATACTTGTATCAAGTCCATGTAACATAGGTAAAGATTATAAATACCGAAAAAAGTTAAAGTATATATGTTAGATTTCTGTTTTGTACCACGCAAAGAGTGGTGCTAAAAGAACTAGAATCCTGTAAGTCAATTCCATTATGTTTGAGTTGTATAAATCACATATACATCCATGGCGCATATACAAAAAAGGAAGGAAAATCAAGACTCGCTATAAAAAAAAAGGGAAAAAGATTGACAGCTTATGACAAGCATTGACAAATAGTTGGGAGCATTTACAAAATCACGAATAAAGAATCGTACTAAGTTTTTTTCGAGCCCATTGCGTACATATACAGTTTTAGGTACCACTCGAAAATTTTGCTCGTGCTCCAGCAGCGGCAAGCAGGAGGACCTCCTAAATCCAGGTCTAAGAACTGATAACGGAGATCTCCTGGAGTAATGTTTTCGGAACAAAATCCTTCGTGGTACCTTGTTAGCTAAAAAACACGCGCATGATACTCACGAATGAGGTGGCGTCAAAAGTGGATTCCCAGGAGAGGTCCTGAGAAGCAAAGTAAATCAATTGATCACCTAAAGTAGCAAAGCAAAATGGCAAAAGCGTGATGTGTAGTTACCTCAAATTTAATCCAGGTTTTTCTAAAATGCTGCTTGGAATTTGACCTGTCAGATTGTTGTCTTGCAAAAGGCTGAAACAAAAACTCAAAGGTGTTAGTCCACATAATCCAAGAAGATAGCAATTTGACAGGTCAAGCCAACTCCTTATGATCCATAAAGATAGTAAAGATGATGAAATACTCTAGATAACATCCAATTCGGCTTTCCTATGTGACAATAATCGAAAACAGCTACAAACATCTCCGTTAGACATGAAATAGAACTCGGTGTATATCCCATGACACTAAACATTGGGAGTACATCCGGCTGACCATCAAAATGTCGGAAAGAAAGCACTCTGTTAGCTCTGTAAATTTCAATAACGATAAACTGTTCAATAAGCCAAACATATTAGTAATGTGGTTCTACAAAGTAATGGGGTCCACAAGTTCCTATAGATGTAGAAAGAATACCAAAGATACCCCACCTCCCAAATAGTGGGATGAGAGAGAGAGAGAGAGAGAGGGTCAAGTGGCAGCTGATTTCCACGTCTCCAGAGAATATGTGCTTGTTCTTAAGCTGAGACTAACACATCCCAAACAGGCGGATGTTGTGCAATAAATCAGCATCTATGCACATAACCCTTGGAACTTAAAGAGTGGTAAAATTACTAAGGCAACCCCTTTACTTCAAATCAAGAAAAACAACTAGTTCAAAGGCTGCAAATCACAAGGGATCATGGGAGGATCAACAGCATGACCGGGGGGGGGGGGGGGGGGGGGGGGGGGGGCATGGCACCCCCCAAATGAAAATTTGTGTTTAATTGTTTGAAGTAATGGTTAATCAAGTTTAAAATATTTAGGAAACTGTCATTATATTGTAACATTAATGTATTACGGAGTATTTTATTTTATTGTGTCTTTGACTTTTTGTGCCACCGGCTGCCATATTCTTTGTCTTTTTCGTTCCCTTATTCATCTTCATTCTTCCAAATTTCAAATCTCCAGTTACAAAAATATCAAAGTTAGTTCTTTTAAATTCTTGCAGTATTTTAAGTTATTAGTGATTATTGTCCTCGTACAATTAACAATCATATTAGTAATATATATAAATAATAAGAGTTAATTTTTTATGTAAGATTAGTAATTTGTTGTTGACTAATCTTACCAATTTAAGTAAATCAGTATGATAGTGAAATTGCATGATTAGTAGTCAAATATTGAGCAATCTATTTTGCACTTAACACATCCAGTAGTGACGAGAATTCTTTTACGGTAGCCATCAATTTTTTCTTGTAACTTCTTGGCACCCCCGATTAGACTTTCTGGATTCGCCCCTGCAAGGGATGTGGATGTCTTAAAGGTTGTGATGCACCAAGGTATTTCATAAATTGTTCTATGACTATACAGCAAGAATACTAATCTAACATGCAAATAATAACAGCATAATTCTTACTGCATCCAAAACTAGGGAAATATCTAGCAAAGGAGCCATTGAATTTTGCAGTTTATTTTCTGCGCTACAGCCCAGTGCACGAGGATCCCACCACTGGGGTGTAGGGAAGGTACAAAGCACACATCCTTACCCTCACTTAGTGGAGTGGTTCCACCTTTCAAACTTGTGATCTCCATGTCTGAAATGGAGAAACAAAGGCCCTGTCAGCCTTGTCCCATAAGGTTTCTTATAATTAACATGATTAAAATCTGGCCCTTGAAGTCTCTAAATTTACTTTCCCTTAGTTAGACAGTTTGTAAATGTTCATTTTGCCAATCTTTGCACCAAATTTACTGGAAAGAGCACGCTAGCTAAAGTCTTTGAAACATTGCTCGCCAATCTTTCCTTTAGTTAGTGTCTCCTACTATCTCCTTAAATTCTTGTTATGCACATTTACGTCTGTTGGAAGATTATTCGCCAAGCTTAGAATGCACTGTTTTTCTTTCCTCTACAGTTTGGATTCCTTTATATGATTTCGTGCAAGATTTATCTGGAAGAGTCAAACTGAGTTACCCTTGAGATTTTGTTGAGATGATATTATTGGAAAGATTTTCAGTTTGAACATTGCATGTCTATCCAAGCCAGTCTATTATTACAGGTAGGGTTGACTTTTCTTCTCTGCAGAACAGAAGGAGCAATCCCCTTTGTGACCAATAATGGAAGTGTAATGCATAAAAGCAGCTGGGACAGGCATGGCGTCTTTTCATACAGAGACAGCGAAGGTATATCATAGCAAAAAGCTTACGCCTCTCAATTGTCATATAAAAGTGTGTCAGTTTAACCAAATCTCGGTGCAAATAAGGAACTTATAGTAGAGCATAAGAAAATTGCAAGAGGTAGGCTTGAGAGACATGCTAGCAATATGCAGTTGACAATGTAAGCTGCTTTGGTGCTTCGAATTGGTGAAGTTTAACTTCAGCAGTTTTACCTCAGATTTTAGTATCAGCTTGCCTTTAAAATTATCTAATTTATCTTGCCTAAATTATTTTGAACCAGAAAAAGCTCATCTTCGGTTTCAAGCACTCGGGAAAGCGTCCAAAGAACCTTAGGGAATATGGGTATGCTACAGAGCTGCTTAGATGAGAAACATCATCTTCTAGGTTTTAAGAGTTCTTAACCTTTTAAGACCCTGTGCGAATGAAGCATTCGGAAGCAACCTATTGGATAACACATAACAAGAACCAAATGACTAAGGGTTGCATTGATACAGTTACGACAGAAGTTTTAGGCTTTTCTAGATTAAGGGCTGCTATAACAAAAAAGAGCACCATTAAACAAGACTAGAAAGGATACCGTAGACAAATTTCTGAAATAGAACGATAATACCACGAAACAACACAAATATTGCAAAACGATGTGCAACAAGAAAAGGAAATTGTAATCATCCGCAAGCATAAAACTTACAGTTCACGCAGGCTGTCAATGTTTCCAAGTGAGGGGGGAATCTCTCCACTGAGTTCATTGCCTTCCAAATGTCTATGATGAAAGAGAGTTAATATGAGAATACCAACATTTTCAGTCCATAACAAAAGCAGCATCAGAGTCCCAGTGTTCCAACAATTAAGACGGTGCAAACAATGAAAAGTTTCTGTCATATGCATGCACCATAAAAAAGTAAGCAAGTTCACCATCATGCTACAAGCATTGAAGAACTATAGGCTTCATCCCATTATAACTAGTGGACACGTTTTGGTTTGCTGATTATTGAGCTAAAATTGAGCAAGAAAAGAGGAAAACTCAGAACTCACAGTATCTCTAATCTCTGCAATGGACTGAGATCAGGAAGAGATCCTGACAGGTTATTGTTCCCAAGACCACTGTAAGTATGACATTGTCAGAAAAATATGTTTATTCGTTATTCTATAAATAACCTAGGAAGAGAAGTTCACTTACATTTCAGTCAGTGCAGTCAAATTGGCAATGCTAGGTGACAAGGATCCTGAAAGTCCCATACTTGAAAGGTTTCTGATGACAGGAGGAAAAAGACAAGTAAATTCATTTTTCTCGGGCGGTGATCAAAGGACAGAAGCAATAGTGAACACAGAGAACCAATGGTTCATATCCCAACTTACAAAGCAATGACACGAATCCGAGATCCTCCAGAGCATGTAACTCCTGTCCACGAGTATTGGCGAGGCAGACAAGGATCACCATTCCAATCAAGAGGAGGATTCTGGAAACTCTTCTTTACTTTTTCCAAAGCAATCACTAAATAAAAAAGGAAAAAATTCGAGGAGATTAGTGACAAATTCATAAATACTATAAAGAAGGATGATAACAGGAGATCAATTGACCCGGCACCTCTTCCTGGGCTGCTACAAATTTAAAGAACGGGAATTGTCGATTGAATGGACACAAAGACGTGGTGTCTGTTCAATTTTCGAAGCATTAACTTGATAGACCATCACTTGCTGATACCATTTAATTCGATTTAGATGGTAATAGTTAAAATTTTGTCAAAGTGGACAGTACACGCTTCCGCATGGTTTACCATGATTTCCCTTCAAACTTTTTAAACCCGCAGATAGTTAACCATGTCATCCAACATATAGTCGAAAAGGTGATCCAGGAAAAGATACCAGGTTAATTGACTCACTAGGAGACATAAAATTTTAGTGACCAAACCATCTCGAGTAACTGTTCTTCCTCCAAGAAGCAGCACGTCAAAAACCTCCCCGGCATTGATCACAGGCCCAAGAGTCGATCCAGCAGCAGGACTCAAAGTTATTTTGGTAGGTCCAGAGAGGGGCCACAGGTTGGCGAATACAGAAACACCAGCTGGAAGCACATTCAGATTATGAAAATATGGTACACCATTTATGCTTATGTTAAACACCCTTGGGAACTCCAAAGATGAATCGCGGTCATCTGCAAAGTAAAGAGCGATGAAGTATGTCGAGTTCGGGAGAGATGCAGGAGGCCACTGAATCTCCATAAGTTCTGGTTGGCCAACTGTCAACTCCGTTTGAAATACCTTCGAGGGAGGAAGATTCCAGAAACCAGAAACAGACACATTTCTGACACTTGCTCCGGTAGGAATATTATCTCCAAATGGCTCCCAGTAACGATCGAATTGATCATCAGGGTATCTGATGTTTCAAGACACTCATCAGGTTCCAATCAAAAGGGTTGTATGCAACAAAAAAACAAGCATCAAGATTGGTAAGATAATGAAACCTATTTGCTAAACAACCTCAAAGAAAATACAAACTTCGATGTTCACAACTTTACATGCTAAAGCACTTGGTAATGCTCCCCTTGGTTCCTAAACTACTTTTCTCCTTTTTGAGACCCAAAATACAAGCAAGCATGATTTGGTAGAAAAGTAAAGTAATTCTACAATGCTAACCAAGACACTGAAACCTTTTGCTTACACGATAAATCAATAAATATTGCTTTTTGAGCTAGTAGTAGCACTTGTCCATATACCGAAATACTCTTAAACCTTGTTCCATTCTTCCGTGCAATGGCTCGTTGGGGGGTTATATTTAATTCCGATGCTGATACACATGAAAAAGACGCATTATGATTATAATTAAAAGAAAAGTGATTTCTTGAACAGCATCAGTACTAAAAGTGCAGTTGTAAGCAAACCCCCTTAATTTTCAATAGAACAAACATTTGTCCCAGATTAAATAATTGGCGAATTTGAGTTCATAGGCTCGATAAACCTCAGTATTAAATTACAAATTCTTGCTTAATTCTTCCAATCATATTGAGCAATTTGCTCACTTATCAACAGAATATTCCTGTTTAGGCTATAATTACTAACATCGAAGCTACAAGAAATATTCCGATCAAAATTCGCAAATCACTTCAATGGCAAAAAGAAGCTAAATTCATGCACACAAAAGTATAAACGTTTCGAAAACTTACCTAATGATATCTCCATTGTACCCAAAACTGTGCCTCGCAACCAAACTCAGACCGTAACTCTTGAAATCCGTCGAATTGTACAACGAATCGCCCAAGAGCACAAACTCCAGCGCCGAAATAAACGGATCAGAATCCGTATAGCCATTCGCAGCCAAACAAACGCTCATTGTCTTCCCCGCCGCAACAAAAACCCCCTCATAATACGACGACATTCCTCCCAAATAATCCTCCGTCGTGTTCACCACACTCCACACAGTCCCGTCCACGATCTGATCGAACACCGGCGGCAAATCGTTGCCGTTAATTCCACCGTAGAAGTATGTCGTCCGAATCAGGTACTTGCCGGTGCGGTAAACAGGCACAACGTAGCAGAATTTCCGTCGAGCGTTGCCGGAAAGCGGAAATGACCGGACATTGGACAGGATCGGGACTAGGTCCGGCGTGGTCAGGTTCTTCGCGGTGCCGGTGGAGATGAAGCCGGTGTCCGGCAGCCATTCGCGATTGTCGATGATCGAGCCGGCGGTCGCCCCGCAGTCAATCAGTAGACCTGAGAGAAAAAACATCCAAATTCAGATAAGTATCGCTCTAACGCATCTCTCGGCCGTTCACGCCATTGAAACGGAGGGTCAACGGGTTAACAGGCGATTGTTAACGTACCTTTGGGGGGTCTGGAGAGGGAGAGGCGGAGGAGAGAGAGGAAGAGGAGGAGGCGGAGGAGAGAGAGGATGGGCATGTTTGGCTCGGAATGAAAGACATGCGAGTGTTTGGACTTTGGAGTGGTGAGGGTTTTGATGAGTCGGGTGGGTGAGTTGAAGGAGTCGTTGGCGAGTCGCACAAGCAAGGAATAGAGAGAGAGAGAGAGAGAGAGAGAAGGTGAAGTTGGTGAAGAGGAAAGGATCGACGCGGGAAACAATGAGGACCAGGTCAGAGGCGACGGTTGTTCGCTTCCGTTAGTTAGTACGTTAGGTGATTTGTCAGAGACGTCATAATTGTGCGTCAATTTTCGGTGCGCCAATTTTCGGTATGCCACCTGAGAGGTCCTCGTCGTTATCCACGTCGATCGGAACAAGTCTAGACATCGTTCATGTCACGGGCATGCTGTGCAAGGAATGGTACGCGACAATGCGGATATGGTGTGTGTCCGTATGTGCCGTGGTAACGATCAAGATCCGTGTACAGGTCGGTCTGATCCAAATCTAAATATGTCATCTTCTGTCTTTTCGACATAAATCTAATTATATATATATATATATATGGGAGATAATAAAATGATAGCGTTAGCAACTTAACCCAAATTGTTAGCGCGATCTGGCCGTCCACTGGTGAGAATGGACGGCCAGATCGCCCATCACGACTAGCATTTTTTTCACCCGTTCTCTACATAATGTAGCGGACGGTAAATTATCGTCCGCTATATTATGTAGCGGACGGCCAAACAGCGCTAGCAACTTGCTAGCGCTATCAATGGATCAGTTTCGTGTGTATATATATATATATGAAAGTTGAAGTTGAAAGAATATAACATTTTCTTTTCTACTTGACATGTCTCTTTTTGTGCCATTTGACATGTAATTAATCTAATTAATTTTTTTTCTCTCTCTTCCATCTCAACATGTCCCATTTATCTCTCTCCCTCTCTTTATCTCTCTCTCTTAAATTTATATCTCTTATTCATATCATGAAACATTCGTATATTTTAGACAAGTCCAATATATTTTCACAATCTAACAAAATTTATATTCCTTCTTTTATTCTATTTTAAGTCATATACATGTATTTGTGTGTGTGTGTGTGTATAATAATATATTTTATTATTTCTTATATCGTATAGATTTTTATACTCTTCTTAGTGAGTTTTATTAGTAAAACTTGAACACATGAGTTACTATTATTGCTACAAAAAAGATAAAAATTTAAAAATAACATTATTTGTTATTATTATTTGACATATAAATATGAAATTCTAATAATTATTGATTTTGTGTGTAACGCACGGAATTATTACTAGTATAAGATGAAGACGGACGATGATAACAAGCTATCTAGCTGGAATTATGGATGTGGACATATAAGAGATCTGAAGCAAAATGAGGTGTTGGCGTGGACGATAACAAGGTGGTTATTTGTTGTTATTCTAATGGAGTGTGATGTTATCAACATTTCTCCATGTTGGGGTTAAGTCAAGATAAACATCACAAATCTAGTTGACAACCCATTATAATAGTTACCCTTAATTGTAGGATTGGAATCTTGCAGGAGTTCATACCATTTTTAAAAGGCTTTTAAATTTTATTCAAGTAATTTTGTCGTTATTTGTAAGCTTTGAAGCAATAATTTTCTAGCATTAAAAATTCTTAAATAATACTTCTGATACATCATATGAAATATCACAAACGGGGACCTTACTGGCCAACCACATATATTTACCAACATATAAAACTGATATGGGCGTGACTGAACTAGCTAGTTAGTCGAGCGAGAGCAGATGCAAAAATTGTGACAAAAGATGCGTATTTATTAGTAAGACTTCGAAAGCGTAGAGTGATGGCAACAATGAAATTGCAACTGTCATTATGAGATAGTACAAATTTTGGCACTGAAAGACCAAGCCCGAAACTACTTTTTTTGTTAAGCTAGGAGGGGGGGGGGGGGGGGGCGGGTTGTCCTATATTGGGGTCGTGGACTTGATTTGTTATACGGCGGCAGGCTTGCTAGCAAGATCGTTGCCTACTTTCAAAGGATTTGAAAACCTAGGGAACAAGTAGATTTTAACAAGCTTGTGTTACATTTGAGGTTGAGTGAAATAAGTATATAACAATCCCAAGGGACAGTTCAACGGGTAATGATCTTAAGATGTATCTTCATAGTTCTTTATATAGATTTCAAAAAAGACAGATATTTTGCTATTCCATAACCTCTTTACGGATATGAACCAAAATTACGTAGATTTATAAAATTTTAGCTTTTTAATTTTTTTTGCCACTGTAACACCGTCGTTACCCACCACATCCATCAACCTGCCGCCTCTACTGCCGACCATTCACCACCACCACCACTGCTTGTCTCCACCCGCAACCCACAACAGCAACCCCCCACATTTTGAACTACTTACAATTGCAATCCCCACCACCGCAGGAAACAACCACTTACGGGATTCAAGGACAATATTAGGAGAAGTGTATTTCGGCATGTGGAGGTGATAGTGACAGCGACTAGCGGATGGTTGTGACAATGGGAATAGCGGTGATGGTAGTGACTGCTAAGGGATAAAGAGAATATAATTAGGGTTACAATTAGGATTGTAAATTTCAAACTAACTCTATACATATACGCTTAAAATAAAAGCATAATTATTTTATTTTTTTTACAGTTACCCAGCTGGAGATAGAATACTTGGAGGGATAGTGCAATCTTTTTCATACAAGAGATGCACAATGCCACAGTCAACTATATTATTGTAATTATCCCAATAAGAATATAAGTGATATTATCCTTAAGAGTGTGTTTTGAACTATGAAATTGATGAGATTTTATTTCAAATATTCAAATTTGGTTGTTTAGAATATTAAAAAAAGAATTGGAATTGTATTTCATGGGATTTGACTGAATTTGTTTGTATAATGTGAAATCCGATAAAAAAAATGATCGAATTTCTATGAGATTTGAATTTACTTGAATTAAAAGTAATTATTTACATATCATACCATTTTTTGGATCTCTACAATAATGAACTTACCACTACCGTCTTCATTGCCTATCGCCACACTACTTTTATTACCACCACCGCCACCACTAATACCACCACCGCCCCCGCCATCACTACCACCATTGTTGCCACCGCTACTGCCACACCACCATAATCGCCACCACTACCACCACCAGTGTCACTGTTACAACTACACCACTTTTACTATCACCAGTGGCATCATTATTGTCACTAATGTTGTCATCACTGCTACCACCACCACTATCACCAGCGCCACTATTACCACTACTACTACCATCGTTGCCACCACCACTATGTGGTGACACTAGCACGCTCGAAATCACTTACCATAATTTATTTTATTTTATCATAAGTCAATATATAAATTGTCTAAAAATTAATCACTTTTTCATTTCTTTTGTTCTCCAAACACAAAATATGAATTCTGTGATTTGAATTCTTTTCTGTTCCAAACAAAAAAAAAGTGAATTGAATTCCAATTTCGAATTTGAAATTCAAATCTTAAAAAAATTAGTTCTAAACAAACTCTAAATAACATAAATTGTTAATATTATTTGTAAGATTGTATATAGTCAAGGGGTTATATTGTTATTTTTTTAATCTATAATATTCTTTAGGATTTCATAGTCCTCGTAGAATACTACATTCATGCCTATATAAAGGGCTTTTTGTATATATCATATAATATAAAAGAATAATATCTTCTCGTCTAACATGGTACTAGAGCCGTAACGATCCGATCGGCTATCTGCAGCCCAGGCCACCGCCCATGGTTACTGAAAGTTTCAATTGTACAAAGAGCCATTTATATAGGCATGGATGTAGTATCCTAAAGGACTAGGAAACCCTAAAGAATATTCTAGATTAGGGAAAATAACAATACAATCCCTTGATTATATACAATCTTATAAATAATATTAACACCCCCTTCAAACTCAAGGAGGGAAAGAACGAGCTTGCTGGAGTTTGGAAACTAACTATTGAAGTCGCCCTGGAGGATGTGATTTGGTAAAAATGTTTGTCGTTTGATTGAAAGAAGTGACCGATTGTAAACAAATAGTGCCACGAATAATATGCTGACGCACAAAATGACAATCAATCTCAATGTGTTTGGTGCGCTCATGAAACACATCATTGTGAGTAATCTCAATGGCACTTCAATTATCACAATCTAAATGTGTAGCAGTAGAATGTGTAACTCCCACATTCTCAAGTAGCCAACGCAACCATAAAATGAGCTTAATCATCAGAACAAGTCCATGATGATTCTGAAAGTTCCAATTGATCCCAAATCCCTTGCATTTGAGAAAGGAAGCTATTGATAGACTAACCAGGCTCTTGTTTCATCCGGTGAAAGGAATCATGAAGCTGATCCTGTTACACCTGATCAAGGTCCACCATATGTCTTTGAGGTTACTAAATCTACACATTCGTCCATAGCGGGCACGAAAACCTCCAGCATATCTTCGGACCTTTCATTGTTTTCCTGCTATTATTTCTTTACATTAGCCTTAGTCTTATCGTGAGGCTAGTTCTGATCCTGCTTCGCAGCAAGCGATGTACGATGAATTACAGGCACCGACTAAAACCCATACTTGGGATCTAGTTGATCTTCATCTTGAAAAAATAGCCGTTAGATGCAAACGGGTCTATAAAATTAAGACTCGCTCTGATGGCTCCATTGAGCATCACAAGGCCTATTTGATAGCAAAGGGTTTTACATAGGAATATGGTATTGACTACAAAGAAACATTTGCTCCTGTAGCTCGCCTTACCTTTGTTCGTAATTTACTTGCAGTTGCTACTATTTGTAAGTGGCCTTTATTTCAGATAGATGTCAAGAATGCCTTTCTTAATGTTAATATCATTGAGGAAGTCTATATGCAGCCTCCTTCAGGATACTCTCATCCTCCAAACAAAGTTTGTCGGCTTCGTCGTGCAATATATGGTCTCAAACAAGCTTCTAGTGCCTAGTTTTACAAGTTTAGTTCCACTTTGCAGCAATTTGGTTTTGCATCAAGTGAATATGATTCTACACTATTTATTCGAAAACCTGCCCAGGGTATCATACTTGTGCTCCTCTATGTGGATGAGATGATTATCATAGATAGTGATCTTGATGGCATTTCTAATCTCAAGCAAGATCTTAATCACCACTTTTAGATGAAAGTTCTTGGTACACTCCGTTACTTTCTTAGACTTAAAGTTTTCACCGTCTCTGATGGATATTATCTTTCTCAAGCTAAATATGCTTTTGATCTCCTTTTTCGTGTGCTGGGTTTACTGATAGCAAAACCGCCTCTACTCCTCTTGAGCCTATTTACACCTCTAGATGGTACACCTACTCGTGATCCTAATTTGTATCGTATATTAGTTGGCAGTCTTGTGTACTTAACTGTCACTCTTCCTGATATTGTACATGTTGTGCACTTGATTAGCCAATTTCTCTTTGCTCCACCTACGACTCATTTAGCCGCAGTCCTTCATATTCTTTGATACGTCAAGGGTACCTTGTTTCATGACTTACATTTTTCATCTAATTCATCTCTTGAAACTATATGCATATTCTGATACTGCTTGAGCTGGGGATCCTACTGGTCGAACGCTTTACTATTGGTTTTTGCTTCTTTCTTGGTACCTCTTTTATTTCCTGGAGAAGTAAGGAAAAGACCCTCATAGCACATTCTAGTACGGAAGCTGAATACCGAGCACTGGCTGATACAACCCAATAGCTTTCATGGTTGCGTTGGCTACTTGAGGACATGGGAGTTACAGATTCTACTGCTACGACTTTATATTGTGATAACCGAAGTGCCATTGAGATTGCTCACAATGATGTGTTTCATGAGCGCAGCAAACACATTGAGATTGATTGTCATTTTGTGCGTTAACATGTTGTTCGTGGCACTATTTGCTTACATTCGGTCACTTCTCTCAATTAAACGACATACATTTTTACCAAATCACATTATCCAGGGCAATTTCAAAAGTTAGTTTCCAAACTCCAATTGGCTCGTTCTCTCCCACCTTGAAGTTGAGGGGGGGGGGGGGTGTTAATATTATTTGTAAGATTGTATATAGTCAAGATGTTATATTGTTATTTTTTATAATCTAGGATTTCCTAATTCTTTAAGATTTCTTTAGGATTTCCTAATTCTTATAAGATACTACATACATGCCTATATAAATGGCTCTTTATACATATCATGTAATATATAAGAATAATATCTTCTCTTCTAACATAAATATTTAATGACACAAGACCTTTAGCAGAGTTATGTCTAACAATCTAAACTTCAATAAAGTTACGCTTTACTAAAGCTAGAGGAGTCCAGTAACATCACATATTCACATGAGAATATTAAGAAAAACTACATGTCACCCATCCGCAAAATATCTTTGAAGGTTGTAAAGTTGATGCTCCATTGACAATATTTGTGTTTGGCAATCCTTGTGATAAGGAAAAATTTGTTAAAAGACTCGAAAACCCAAACACCTTTGCAGCTCGAAGAAGCACTCAAGTGGAACTCATTCGAATATTTCTTAATTCTTGTCTGTTTAGGACTGATTGCAATGTGAGAAAAAACGAAAAATTTAGTGTTTGAACAAGAATTCTTAAACATCTTTCTACTTAATAAAGCTATTATTGTACTTTCCTTGGTCAAATTTGATTATAAAAAAAGTTTACTAATCCATATGAACTTGATTTAATTAGTTTTTTTAGACTATGATTTAATTATTTTTTTAGCTTTTAAAAGTTGATTTAATCAATTTTGGATATTTTTGAAATGCGTAAGGACTTGATCTATTGTGGTTCAGTAGAAGTTTGTAAATCTAAATCAATTTCAAACAGAATAATATAGAAATAACTTCTGATAATATAATCTTAACAGTGACATAATACAATCAACGATGAATATCAAATAACAAAAGATAAAAAAAAATTACTCCCTCCGTCCCTTAATAATTAATCATTTTTCCTTTTTGAGTCGTCCCACAAAAATTGATCACTTTCAAATTAAGAAAGATTCTGTAAATATGTTTATATATTTACCTTTTTTTTATTCTATTTCTCTCTTCATATTTAACTATCTACCAACTCATTTTCTTTCTACTGACCCACCACTTTAACACTTTTTTATTTTATTTCTCTCCACATTTAACACTCTCCCAATCAATTTTCTCTTTCATGACCCACTCTCTTTCCCCCTCTCTTTAAAGGATAAAAAGAAAAAAAAAACATAATACATAACTTAAATTCTTAATTTGTGTGAAAAAAAATAATTAATATTTTAGAAAAGGAGACAGTACATAAGTTCGTGATTACCCCCCGAGGGCTTTCACGTGTTTTTGAAGGAATCCTTTTTTCCTCGTGACCGAAAGTAAGCTTTACAACGAAGAAGTGTTACCACCCCTGATATCGGATTGCGGTAATCCGACCCGAGTTTCCGACCATCAAATCGTTCTCGTGCCCACGTTAAAGATAACTTAAGTGTCACCACAAGACTTGGCCCCACACTCACCCATCCAGTCCAGTGGTCCACGTTAAGTGGCCCCCACATCTCCCATCGGATCCATCCGGCCGGTACAAAACCCGACACAGTCATTCACCGGAAAAGTACAAATGCAAAAGCGAAAAAGAAAAGAAAAGAAAATATTTTCGTTTCCCATAATACCCCTCGATCTGGCCTCTATTCAATCCCAAATCCCCCAACCTCCAACAAACCCTTCCTCTCCTTACCTTCCCATGGAGTTCCCGAAACGCCACCAGGATAAAGTAGTAAATATACCGGAAAGGAAGGGCAAAAAGCAGAGGCTGGAGCGAGGTTTCGACGGCGACCGGGACAACTCCGTCTCGCCGCCGCCGACCTGCTCCGGCGACGACGGTCACCGGACGCTGCTGGGCGAGGTCCGCTCGCAGGTCGATGTCCTCAGCTCCACCTTCTCGTGGCTCGAAGTCGATCGCGCCGCCGCCAAGCACGCCACTCACGTCCTCGCTCAGCTCGCGAAGAACGGTGAGCTCCTGGTATTTAGGTGTCTTTTGGATGGATTTGCGTTGATTTCTTATTTTCTAGGGTTTTGCTCACGGTGTTGGCGTCTGTTGATGCATAATTGTACATGTAATTTGAGAGAGAGAGAGAGAGTTAATCTACCAGTATTGACAAAAGGAAGTTTAAACGAACATGTGTCTGTGGGCGTCTGCGTGTTTGTGAGTATGATGCTTGATTCTACCTGTATTGACAGCGTAAGTTGTAAAAGTACATGTAGTGACACAGTCTGCATGTGCGAGTATTGTGCTTGATACTACCAGTTTTCGCAAAGGAAGTTGCATATGCACCCATATTTTACTCTGTGCGTGTGTGTGTGAGAGGGAGGGAGAGAGAGAGAGAGAGAGAGAGAGAGAGTGCTTGACTCCACTGTTTGGTAAAGTAAGTTGTGCATGTACGCGTATGCTCTGTGTGTGCGTGTGATTGGTGAGTATTGTTGTTCTAATTACTACTATGGTTGGCAGAGGAAGTTGTGAATGTTATAGTTGAGGGCGACGCCGTCCCGGCATTGGTGAAGCATCTTCAGGCACCGCAGCAGTTGATTGAAGGGGAGGAGGGCTCGAAACCTTACGAGCACGAGGTGGAGAAAGGAAGTGCTTTCGCCTTGGGGCTTCTTGCTGTAAAGGTTAGCGGGTTGTTTTTATGGTGCTATTCGTGCTGTTTGCCCTTTCTTGTTTTTTATGATGCTTTTCATGGCATTGTTTATGTGCCAGTTGTTTGTGGAGAAGCACTTAGAGAAGGAATGCTCTTTAAAATTGTTTTGCGGCTTCATATGTTGCCATGCACGAGTTCTTTAGTTTTTTAGGGTTCTAGTGTATGTGCTTCACAGCATACAGATACAGAATTATAAATCTGGTAAGCTCATACTTTGAAGTTCGGTGTAACAGTAGTTGACACTGGGCCTCCGTACTTGGTCCTGGATTAGATTGGTGGATATGCCTCGAAACTCTAAAAGTGTGGTTAGTAAGGCATAGAAATTGTCGTCAGAAAGTCAAAGCTAAGAATGACAGAATGAATAGATAGTAAAATGGCCTGGAAAGCATTTTTCGAAAATCCCTTCCACAAAAAATGTGTTTTAAGCAAGGCATCTTGTTGTGTTTGGTACAGTGGAAGTAAATATCAAACACTAACAGACCCCATCACTGGTTCAGCTCAAGTTAACAATCCCCAATCACCAAAGCTCCTCACCATTAGATGTCATCATTCTCACTCACCAAGACCACCATAAAAGGCCTGCCCCCCTGTTCCTGCGATTGAGTATTAACTAACTAAACAAAGAGCTCGGCTCGAGTTGGATAGAAATGGTTCAATTGTGATACACGCCTCCAATTATTACACCAAAAGCACCATTGGTTTGGCATCAGAGAGAACGTAATGTTGGTAGGCATTTTGCAAGCCAGCCATATTGGTGGCCAATCCAGATAGTAGAGTGGTGCTAATTCGCTGAAGCTTCATCTTCCGAAAGTGACTTCCCGACTTTGAATCAGTAAGTTGTGTTTGCTGTGTATCTGTGCAGGAATTTTTGTTTTTGACTTGTTTAGGTGACCGTATTTTGCGAAAACACCTTTCTCTGAAACAAACAGGGGAAAACCTGAATGTTAGATAAAGTTGAGAAATAAGATCGAGTAAGGAGTCATCATACTTGTTTCCTCGTTCTCGTTGTCATCATCATCTCCAAAACTTCCCCTAGATTCTCGTCTCTAATTTTCTTGTCAGAGTTTGGAAATCATCTCTCTGTCCCTCCATTTCCATTCTCTTCCCATGAAGATCTGGTATTAATGCCCAATTTAGTTGTGGTTATTACCAGTAGACTTCACATTGACTGCTGCTTACTGATCTGCACACATTTCCAAGTTAAATGCTCGGTTGAGCTTCAATTGTCCTGTTCTCCATTTGCCTGACGTTGTTTGTTCTTTCATAACGAGGTATTGGATGCTTGCTTTTATTGATGGAGTGATGGTAGTTATTTTTTATTTTGTCTTAACAGCCTGAGCATCAACAGCTCATAGTAGACACAGGTGCGTTGCCTCATCTTGTGAATTTGTTGAAGAGACACAGGGGTGTTTCTCCTTCTCGGGCCGTCAATAGCGTTGTTCGCAGAGCAGCTGATGCGATTACTAACCTTGCTCACGAGAACAGCAGCATTAAAACCCGTGTTAGGTTTGCTTAAATTTAGCATTTTCAATCCTGTGTGCACATGTAACATCATTCTGCTTTTGTGCTCATATGGACTCCATCCCAGGTTGGAAGGTGGGATCCCACCTCTTGTCGAGTTGCTTGAATTTACTGATCCAAAGGTGCAAAGAGCAGCTGCTGGCGCTCTGCGAACTTTGGCTTTTAAAAACGACGAGAACAAGAATCAGGTGATTTTTTTTTTTTCTGTTGGAAACTTGAAACTCTAGTACATCTAACTTCAAGTTTAGTAGGTGATACTATAAAGATTTTGCAGATTGTAGATTGCAATTCTCTTCCCACCCTGATTCTAATGCTACGATCTCAGGATGCTGCTATACATTATGAAGCAGTAAGATTTTCTCAGAAATGCTTAAATATGTGCTCATTTGGGTTCAGATGTAGAAAGTTGTGATTGCATTTCCTTGGATCGAAGCTTTAATTTTTGCTTGAGGTTTCAGGTTGGTGTAATTGGAAATTTGGTGCACTCTTCCCCGTGCATTAAGAAAGCGGTCCTTCTTGCTGGAGCTTTGCAACCTGTTATCCAATTGCTTAGGTAATTTCGATGGTGGCGAGTCGTCACCCTAGTAGAGTAACCTGTAGCCCATTTGGTTTTGTTCAGAAAACTTCTTTTCTGTACACTCTTTTCGATGTTATCCTCCAGCACAACCTATCGATTTACATTTTTTCAAGCTTATGCACTGTATAACACATTTTCTCAAGCTAATGTATTGAACAACAGTTCTTGCTGCTCTGAAAGCCAGAGGGAGGCAGCTTTATTACTTGGACAATTTGCTGCTACAGATTCAGATTGCAAGGTAGATCGGCCAAGTAACTTATTACTTAGTCTTAAGGAGGCTTGTTCCATTAGAGAGCAAAAGAAAGATGATTTTTTCTTACAAGATCTGTTGGGGTCTGGATGTTTCTTCTTCTTAATTTGAACTTTAGTAATTTCAGTTTTGATTTGTTAGAATAAGTAAAATGCTGCAGCTACACGATCTCTGCCTTTCATTTTTCTTTAAGTATACTCCAGCTCGAAGCACTCCATTTTTCTTCTTTCCTGATTAGTGAGCTTCTTGCAGGTGCATATTGTTCAAAGAGGTGCTGTCCGTCCACTGATTGAGATGCTTCAGTCCCAAGACGTGCAGCTTAGAGAAATGTCTGCCTTTGCACTGGGGAGGTTGGCACAGGTTACAATTTTGTTCAAACTAAAAATTGATGTTATTGATCTTTGTGGTTGCAGTTATGATGTATTGGCTTATATCTGTAAAAACAGAAATTAGTCCATTCCTACTTTATCATGGTTGAACGGATTTGTACATTTACAGTCTAAAGACTAGTCATAATTAAATTCTCAGAGGCTGTTCCAAGACCTTAATTTTTCTCTTTTTGGTGTAGGGGAGGTTTTAGTGTTACACTTTAGGACACTAGGGCAGATTCAACATTTGGCAATAGATAGCATGTAAGACCATGTTTAGTGTCTTTGAATATCAATTTGGCAAGTTCCATTTCCCTGCGCCTTTTTAGATCGTCTGTCCACAGCAACTAGTTAGGCATCGCTTCGAATTGCCAAAAACTGCTATTGTTTCATGCTTATTTACCAAAGAGAAAAACGGCAATGAGAAATGTCTTTTCTTTGCCAACAATCCTTGCCTAAATATTGCTTGTTTTCTTCCCAATTTTTCACCGTTACCAAAAACACTTGTTTTTTGACCCATATGGCCAGGCCAATTGTGACTTATATCATGGTGTTACTAGCTACATGAAACATTGTTTTGCACTTAGCCAACCCCGTTAAAGAAAATGTACATTTATGGTTGAAGTTTGGAAGGAAAAAGAAAACACCACACTCATGGTTCCAAATAAGTGAGGTTCATGTTTAGATTTGACCAATGCTGGTTGCAATAAGTGCTCCTGTTTTTAAGCAATTTCTTTTTTAATTGTTATCTGGAGATGGAGATTATAATTCTCTTTTGCTGACCTCTTTACAATAAAGTGAGTCTTTATTGTAATTACAAAACTAACTCTATAGTCAGAGTAAAGTGTCCTTTCACTTGTATACGGCTTGAAAAGATTTCTTTTATCAGGACTCGCACAACCAAGCTGGTATTGCTCATAATGGTGGTTTGGAGCCGCTACTGAAACTGCTAGATTCGAAAAATGGGTCTCTGCAACATAATGCTGCATTCGCTCTTTATGGTCTTGCAGATAATGAGGTACACTTTAACTAATAATCTGGAACAAACTCTACTGCTGCTGATATCTTCTCACAACGACATGTGGTTGCTTAAATTAGAAAGAAAGATAGCCAAAGGAGAAACGGTGTTTTCTTTACCTGGATTGAGAATATATGTCAACTCTTTCCATCAAATAGGATAATGTGGCTGACTTTATCAAGGTGGGAGGCATCCAGAAGTTGCAGGATGGAGAATTCATTGTTCAAGTATGTTTATTTATGCTTTCCTTTAGCCTACGAATTCAAAGTTTATTGTGTATCTTGACATGATTGGTTTTTATACCTTCAACAGTCTATTTTTAAGCTAGTTGTTTACTATTGCAAGAGGAATAATAATAATGCTTGCAGGCAACAAAAGATTGCGTAGCCAAGACATTGAAGAGATTAGAAGAGAACATTCATGGACGAGTGAGTATCTACATTTTAACATTGGAGGACTTTGAGTGCCCATTTGTACTAGTGCTATCTTGTACTTATGATCGCCATATTTTCTTATTTGTAGGTTTTGAACCATCTGTTGTATTTGCTACGTGTGGCAGAGAAGGGCGTTCAAAGACGAGTTGCTTTAACTCTTGCCCATCTTTGCTCCCCAGAAGATCAGAGAATTATCTTCATTGACAATAATGGTACTTTATTATTTCAATATTCTGTCTTTGAATGTTCTCACTGACTATTAACTTGAGTCCATATATTGTCTTTGTGCAGGATTAGAGTTGCTTCTTGGCCTTCTTGGTTCTACTAGCCCGAAGCAGCAGCTTGATGGTTCTGTAGCCCTCTACAAGTTGGCTAACAAGGCCTTGACTCTCTCCCCGGTTGATGCAGCTCCTCCATCTCCTACACCACAGGTGGGATATTCTTTGGTGTGTTTTGTCATCGTTATCATGAGTTGGTTCATATCTAGCAGATGTGTTGTAAAACATACAAGCAAATTTTTGGTCGGAGTTTATGTAGCATGAATGAATCCAGTAAGTTATTAGTTCTAAGTTGCAATAACACAGTTGCATCTTTTAGAAATTGATATTTTCACGTTGTTGCCCTGTGGTTATACACTTCGTTTATTTGAAGGTTGTTGGCTGATTCTTTTCAAGAGTATTTCATCCAGTTTTAGCTTCTTCCTATTTGTCTTTCATTGTGAATTGGAAATCTTTTGGGATGGTCACTGAAAGAACATTTATTTTCCTACTATAATGTCATCATACTATAATGGCCTTGAAAAATTAATAATTCGTATTCGGGACACACCAACTCTAATGGTTTATTTGCTTGTTAAGCTTTAATGTTCAAGCAGGCATAGGAACCCACTATGGCCGTAGATTTTGTCGTCACCTGAGCTAATGGTTGACAGCCTTCTATTCCTTTGTTTGACGTGACAACCTTTTTTTTTTCTTTACAAATGTTGTTGTTAAGGAAGGCATCAAGTGCTTGTTAGGAGACTGTAAAGAGGATTCTTAGCATGGAATCGAAAGGAGATAGAGTGTGCATCAGATAGACGTTGCCTTTAGGGTGCTGTATGTTTTTCTGGATTGGTTGAGATAATTGATAAAGTATACTAATTGATCAAATTTATCGAGAAACACTACTCCTATGATTCAAGAGTGCCTCTTGACTAGTGAAACAATTGGTTGCTACAACACATGGAAAATGTGGAATAGAGGCCTCAGGAGTTGATTGATTTTCTTGCTAGTTGATTCACAAAATTCTAGGGTTAGTTCTTAGAAAGACTTTATGCTTTTAAGGCAATGATAGCATGTTTGGGCCCATTCTCTGACACCTTAACCATTCAGAGCAGTTGGTAACTTAGCATGGTATCCTCGCTCTGTGGTTAGTTTGATTTACAGGCAGAGATACGAAGCTAACCTGTTTAATGCTGCCTTATGCTGATTGTTCATTTGTAAACCAACTTAATGTCTTCCGGACTCCATGGCTTATTACGGAAGCTTAATGTCTGGAATACACCATTTATGTCCTCAGTCCTTATTCTAAATCTGAATGCTGTTCTTTCCACTCAGATGTTTGACCAATATGTGTCCTTTAAGTTCATAAATGGTTCTTGATGGTGATACTTGTTCAGTATAGCATGATAATATATATATATCTTATATATATATATATATATATATATATATATCTATATATATATATATATATATATATTTTAGAACATTGTGTTTCCCCTATTTCGTTTTAACTTTGCATTTCGTCTTTGTCAAGATTTAGTCTCTACTCTGTACGATGATATACATTTCTTTCTGCAGGTTTATTTGGGGGAGCAATATGTAAACAATGCTACATTATCTGACGTTACATTTCTAGTTGAAGGTTGTATATCATAATTTTTACTTATATATTTTGCTAGCGTAATATTTCCACAATATGAAAACGTTCTTCCTGAATAATGGGCCTTTTACTGACTTGCTTGTGTTTTCACATATTTAGGGGAAAGATTTCATGCCCATCGGATTTGCCTACTTGCGTCTTCAGATGCATTTCGAGCAATGTTTGATGGTGGTTATCGGGTAAGTATATTTATGTAGAATAATGCGTACAGATCAGATAATAGAATGTTATATATAATGATACATTATTGGACCCATTTCAACATGACATTTTGAAGCAAGTGGTAACTTAACTCGGTACCCAGAGTGATCTCAAGTTCAAATCTATAGACTACTGGGTAGCATAGACATGGACACCGTGTTTGACACCGACATCGACTGGGACACTGGACACCGCAATTTCCAAAAACCAGATTTTGGACATCGCTAAATTTTTAATGTATTTTTTGAGATATATATATATATATATATATATATATATATATATATTCACTAAATATCAAATACATTCCACATATAAAATTTTAAACAATAATAAGAAATGACAAAACAAGCAACTCAAATAAAAGTCAATACTTACAATTTAAATTCAATAAAGTACAGAAAAAAATGGTGGATAACATAAGAAAGTACTTCAGTACTAAGCTCTTACAAAGTCATGCAAACAGGAAGAGAAACACGGAAATAGCCCTCTTCTTCATCGCCCAAATAGAAACAGAAACAGGGAACATATGCAGGAAACAGGGAGGGAGGGATCTGCTTTGTTCTCTTCCCTGAGTCTTGACAAGGCAGCCACAAGAAGACAACGGTAATGGGTTGATCTAATTAGGGTTTCCTTAAAGTTCTTCCTAAAAGAGCCCCAAAATTGTCAATTATTACACACCAACCCCCCGAAATAAGTTTGAAAATTTTTATGTTGACCCCATATGTTTCCACACTTCTTCATGAGGGGTCCGGCACTTCTTGAAGAAGTGTCGGACACGGTGCCTGATACTAAAAAAAAAGAAATAAAAGTGCGGACACCGCTGAGAGGTGTTCGACACGTGTACGGGGGTGTCGGTAGGGTTCGGACACCATACCTCGACCTATATGAGGTGTCTGTGCTTCCTAGATCGGCTAGCATCTGGTGACCCCTTCATTTTTGAGTACTTTGTTTTGCTGTTTGTGACCTGGTGAGCCCCATGGGTTTGTGTGTCCAGGTGTTATCACTTGTCAGGGTCTCACACTTGAGGATTGCTAAAGCATGATAGTGCATTCTTGGACTCATTTCCTCACAGCTTAAGCTTTTCAAACTACCTTAACTTGACAGAAAAATAGAGGGCTCATATAGACATTCATATGCACATTTTTTGCAGGAGAGGGATGCAAGAGACATAGAGATTCCAAATATAAGATGGGAAGTTTTCGAGTTGATGATGAGGTTGTATACTTTTAGCGTTTACCGTTCTCAGTATGATTCTACAGGGGTATCTGATAGTTTTAAGGACCATTCCGGTTTAACAGATTCATATATACTGGATCGGTAGATGTCACATTAGATATTGCCCAAGATCTCCTCAGAGCAGCTGATCAGTATCTGTTGGAGGGACTTAAGCGCCTTTGTGAATATACTATTGCTCAGGTGAGCTAAGAATGTAACTACTGGTGGGCATTTAATTATTTTGCGGCATTTGAATGGCTCTTAAGATTCTACTATATATATTTGCAGGATATATCGTTGGAAAATGTGTCAAGCATGTATGAGCTTTCAGAGGCCTTCCATGCTATGTCATTGAGGCACACGTGTATACTGTTTATGTTGGAGCAATTTGACAAATTAAATGCTAGGCCCGGGTATGTGCCTTATCTATCCTGCATGTGTGCCAACATTATCTTTTTACTCGGTGGTTAATCTGGCTTAGGACATCGAATGTTAGACAAAATAATAGAATACAAAGTGACGTTCTAGAGTATAGTACTCCTTGGTGCTGAAGTGTAATGTATTTAGTAAGCAAACACGTTATGTTAATATGTAGCTCTCTCTGTTTATGCTGTTTCTTTCTGTCGGGTTGCCATGTGAATGGAGCTTATTTTATTTTTTATTTTTTCACGGGAACTTTCACAGCCTTTATCCCTTTTTTCTGGGGCCATATCTTATTGTTGTGTAATGAGTTATGGTTCCTGAGAATATATAGTCTCTCCTTCCAAGAAAGAGGGATTTAGATATGTTACTAAGCAGGTCTCTAAGCTATGTTTGTGATACTCTTTCAAGAATGAAAGAGATCCTTTTCAATCTTAAATTTGCAGAACAAGCACCTTGGTGCTCTTTACTTCGGCATTCAAGCCAATGAATAAGCCATCTTGCTTGACAATTGGAGTTCTGTTATATTGTTTCAATTTTTTTTGTGTCAATTCCTTAAGTGTAAAGTGGAAAGAAGATTCTTTCTTCGTTTTGGTATCAGCTTAAAGATTCACTGATTCCTATTGATTGTTAATCAACAGTTTTCTGCTGGACCATGTTCTAGTCTGTTAATCTACAATCTATTGCTGAACATTCAGGTTCTCACACTTGATCCAGCGTTTAATACCCGAGATCCGCAACTACTTTGTTACAGCACTTATGAAGCCTAACCCACATGATTTGCGGCTGTAGAGGGTCGCCTTATAATTCTTGATTCCTAACAAGGTTACGATGTACAGAAGCCGGTAGGTCTCTTGGTTGTTGTGCAAGTGAAGGCATAGTTGATTGGTCATAGGCGGCCTCACATTCTAATTCTAGAGTTCTGTTGCTTGTAAGCGCTCTAAGTTCCTCAGGTAATGCCATTGTCTTGGATGCTTCTGGTGACGACCGCCGAAGGTTTTGCTATTCATTGTGTTGCTTAATAGTGGCTAACATTGTATCTTAATGTGTATGAAAATAAGAACAAATTAAAGAAGTGATAGGTGCATCCTTGTTTTATTCATTGGCATACCTTGGTGTAGATCATTTGCATCTCTCTTTCCCGCCCTCTCTCCCTCTGCGTGTGCGCCCGACCCCAACCTGGGGAGTCAGAAAAGAGGTTCAAGTGTTGTGCTGCTCAGTGGTTTGTTTAGCATGAATTTGGCTGCTTCTTTATACCCATAAAAAGGAAGGTGGTGGGGGGAAAGAAATGTGGCTTCTTCGACAGCCATCTTCCTCCTATTCTTACGAGCCCGAGTGTCAGCCGGAGCATCTGCAGCTCATTAAGACTCGTGAGTTTGTTCCCTGTCTAAACAGTTCCATTGCATATTTGTTGGAGAGGGTGTCCGTCAAATTACACTTTTTGGTGGACCTAATCGGGTAGACTTATTTACTGGGAAAGGAGAGAAAAAAAAAAGGGTAGACTTCGCCATGCAACGATTCGTCCTGCTTTACCGGCTGAACCGAAACGGTATCCACTGGAATTAAGGTTGATCTATTGATTTACGTTATAGAATATCATGCAAAAGCATATACAAGGGTTGTATTGTACCTGTGTTTTTCTTTGGAATAAAGACAGCATATTACCACATTGTTTGTTTGTAGGATTAATAATAGTCGGCACTCCCGAGGCTCGCTTTTATTACACAGCTCGCCCTATGTACTGAAGTTACACTAATGTACATTTTTTTTATATTTCAGGTCATAGAGTTAAATTAACATAATTAATAAAAAAAGTTTAATTGCCTTGATAGAAAAATAAAATTACCCCACCCACCTACTGCTCAAAACCAATTCACGCCACCATATTAGCCGAATCACATGGCTCAATGGCGCTACAACAATACCCAACCGCCCTGCCACCACCATTAAAAAGAAACACACCATTAAAAAGAAACACACCATTGTCGATCTACATCACAACCACTATGACCTACACCATCCAAAGACAATCACTAGTCAAGTCCAATTCACAAATTAAGCTTGGAATTATTCTTCGTGAAGATCGGGATTTGCTTTGGATTGTGCTTATTATGGTTGGTGGTGGTTGTGATCGCCAATGGGTATTGTGGCTGGTGGCTATGTTAAAGGGTTTGGCGTTTGGTGGCAGTGGTGTGGGGGCAGATGATGGTGGTGATGGCGAGTGGTTGGGGCTGTGTGTGTGTGTTTGTCTTGAAAGGTGGTTAGTGCTGTGTTTGTGTTTGTGTGTGTGTGTGGGGGGGGTGTGTGCAAGTGGTTACCATTCTGGGTGATATGAGCGTGAGAGAGATGGGCATTGGTGTATGGGTGGGGGTGGCATGGTGTTTGGAGAGGGGATGACAGCGACGCCAGTGGTGGTTCGCTGGGAGAGGTGTGTGTGTGTGTTACATTGACATGAAGTGTCCTAATTGACCGACAGCCAGAGGGGGATCTAATAATGGTGTAAGGAAGTAGCATGATGGAAAGAAGAGATCGCAGCAAGAATTAAAAGTTGGAAGAAAGCTACTAAACCTTTACTACCTTTTTTCTTCTTTCCTGAGGTTTGATGTAAGGATAGGGATGGTGTTTGGAAATATGGATGAGGATAAGGGTGCCGGTGTGTGCATCGACAATGGGAGTTGGACGTTGTCGATGTTTGGCTGAAGAAGGGAAAACATCTTAAGGGCAATTTCGGTAGATCACAAACAGTTGTGTGGTGTTCTAAATTTAATTCATGGATCCTTAATGGCGTGAAGTTTTGTGTAAATATACTGCATACCAGAAGGGGCAAAAGGTAATAAAAATAGATAGGTGGAGCTGTATGTACTTTCGGGTAAACCTTAGGAGTGTCGATTATAATTAAACCTCGTACATAAGGTTGTATACGAAGCGAGTTAAACTCATATAGCCGAGGCCATGTTTGAACTCGGCTCAAGTTCATACAAGAGGGTTAGATGTGATGATGGCCTGCTTTGTGCGTGCGTGTGGGTGTGTATGCTTGCGTGTGAGGGAGAGAGTCTATGCCTGAGATGAGAGAGAGCAGCTGCTAGGAATGAAAAATCAAATCTAGGGGCATTTTAAGCACAATAGACATGGGTGATTAGCATCTATGTGGCTTGCTTATCGATGGGTTATGTGGGTTGATTTTTTGACCTACTCTTATAACCTTCTTGATAATTAGACTCACAATTCTAATTTAACATAAAAACCGTACAAAATATTTCATGCTTAACGAGCCGCTCGTGAATGTATTCAGGAACCTTTTATATGTTCAGGTTCAAATTGTTTAATAAATGGATTTTCAACAATTATTCATGTCGGATTCATTTACCATACGCACAAACAAACGACTGACGAACTGTTCATGGTTCATTTTCTGCCTACGTATGCTTTAGAATCATCATATCCTCTTGGAAGTGTAAAACAAATGTAATAGCAGTACTGCATGAGTAACTGCTAAAAGGCTCACGTCCGTGCCCCAGCACTTGAACAGGCGGAGTCACAATAACACATCAGTTTACAACACCATCTCTGGTTCTCTGTTTACATTGCCATGGCTGCGCACAAGGAGGTCGCCTCCGAGCTTCTCCCACTTGTCCGCGTTTACGCAGACGGCACAGTCGAGCGATCCATTGACTCACCACACGTCCCACCATCACCAGAAGACCCAACCACCGGTGTCTCCTCGAAGGACATCTCCATCACACCTCACATCTCTGCTCGACTTTACCTCCCAAAGATCACTGACGCCACCCAGAAACTTCCCGTACTAGTGTTCTTCCATGGTGGCGGATTCTGCACCGGATCTGCCTTTTCCTTCCTTGACCACCGCTACGTCACCGCCTTGGTCTCTCAATCCAAAGTTCTCGTTGTCTCAGTGGAGTACAGGTTAGCCCCAGAGCATGCTTTGCCCGCAGCTTATGAAGACTCTTGGGCTGCACTTCAGTGGGTTGCTTCACACAGTGTTCATAACACCAATATCAATCTCGAGCCATGGTTGGTCAAGCATGGCAACTTTACTCGGCTATATGTAGGTGGTGAGAGTGCGGGAGGTAATATTGTGCATTATTTAGCCATTCGAGCAGGAACGGAGCGGTTGAATGGAGATGTGAAAATACTGGGGGGATTCCTCTCCCATCCATACTTTTGGGGGTCAAAGCCAATCGGGTCCGAATCGAGTGAGAACCGTGAAGAGAACCTGATTTGCAGGATATGGGGTTTCGTTTATCCATTGGCATCTGGTGGAATCGATAATCCCATGATCAATCCGTTTGCCGATGGTGCACCGAGCTTGTCGGGGATTGGGTGTTCGAGGCTGCTGGTCTGTGTCTCAGAGAAAGATGAGCTGAGGGAACGAGGTGCTCGGTATCATGCAGCTGTGAAAGAAAGTGGGTGGAGAGGTGAAGTGGAGCTGGTTGAGGTTCAAGGGGAGGATCATTGCTTCCATGTCTTCAGTCCCGATTCTGAGAACGGAAAGAATCTGATTAGACGCTTGGCTTCTTTCATCATGCAGTGAGTTTTGTTGACTAGTTTTACTAATTTTGCTGAATAGGTCAAGGCTACGAAATAGCTCCATAATTATTGAAGTTCGTATGTATTGTGTTTCTTTTCTTAGTTGACTACGCACCAGCTGAGAATGAGCTATCAAGTATCATCTGAACAAGTTGGAAAAAGAAGAAGTTCTTACTTGCAATCTAAACAACCTGATTACTTGAGCCCATAAGACAGGTAAAACAAGAAGTCTCGAAAGTCATGTATGAAGCCTAAACTTTGGATTTCAGTAGGTGAGAAATTTCGACAGATTAGTCAATTAGGATACCTAATGAATACTTCTATCGGATAGCCCCTCGGATGATCACTGCCTACAGGGTTAAAGTTCCATCTCTAACAACACAGACACAGAGACTAGGATAGCAAGAAATGTGAAGTACGAAAGTGAGATTCTTGCCTGCAGACATGATAAGAACAAATTGATGAAACATTGGCATGGAATTAGGAACCTGCAGCCTAGGGGAAACCCTGAATAGGTGCTCATTGCTGTTACTGCCTTCTAAGCATCCCATTCTGCTTCGGCTGATGTGGAGTCCCTTCTGCTTTGTCTTTTGTGATAGAATACATGTTTCATCTGGTAATTTAAAGTTTCCTTTTCCATCAAGTGGTGACAATGGATGATCTTCCACACAGCAAGTAATCAGTTAAATCCACCATGTTTTCCAAAGCCTACTGTTATTTAAGTGCCACTGAAAGAGACATAAAAGTCGAGAAGTACCAACTTGTTATATATATATATATATATATATATATATATATATATATATATATATATATATATATATTTCTCTGTATGAAAGATGGGAACCAGTCAAATATATAGGTCAATTTATCCTGCCAAGTAACGCTACAAGTAGAAATTGCACATGCAAGTAGTCGTCTGTAGAGTTCTATAGCTTGTGGATTGCCATGGCTTCGGACAACAAGGAGGTGGCAACCGAGGTCCTGCCTATTCTCCGAGTCTACAAAGATGGCAGCGTTGAGAGACTACTTGACTTGCCAACCGTCCCACCGTCATCAGATGAAGACCCAATCAGTCGTGTCTAATCCAAAGACATCACCATCTCGCCAGAAATCTTGGCTCGACTCTACCTCCCAAAGCTCAAACACACAACTCGAAAACTCCCCATCATGGTTTACTTCCACGGAGGCGCATTGTGTTGGTTCTGTCTACACCTTCCTCTGTCACAATTTCATCAACTCATTAGTCTCTCAAGCCAAGGCTCTCGCTGTCTCGGTCGAGTACAGGCTAGCCCCAGAGCACCCGTTGCCTGCAGCCTATGAAGACTGCTGGGCTGCACTCCAGTGGGTCGCTTCATACTATGTTGCCAGCAACATCACCAACTCAAAGCCGTGGTTGATAGACCACGGGGATTATGATCGAGTCTATATAGGCGGTGATAGTGCAGGAGGTAATATTGTGCATAACATCACCATGCACGCCAGTATTGAGCACATAAATAATGACATAAAGATCATGGGAGGGTATGCTTGTTTCCTTACTTCTTGGCGTTGAAGCCTATAGGGTCTGAGTTGAGCAAAAATTACGAGCAGAGTTTGCTTTATAGATTTTGGATGGTTGCCTGTCCCTCGGCTCGTGGTGGCATTGATAACCCTATGATGAATCCATGGGCTGAAGATGCGCCAAGCTTATCAGGGCTAGCGTGTTCAAGGTTACTTGTTTGTGTTGGGGAGAAGGATAAGCTGAGGGACAGAGGCATTCGTTACTGTGAGGAACTGAGGAAAAGTGGGTGGAAAGGTGAAGTGGAGTTGGTTGAGATTGAAGGCGAGAATCACTGCTTTCATATCTTCAATCCTGGTACTGAGAATGCAAAGAACTTGGTAAAGCGCTTGGCTTCTTTTATCATGTAATGAGTACGTTGTTTTGGTCACTTTCTTGGATGGCTAGCAATGAAGACTTCGATGAAATTCATGATGATCTTTGATTATTTGCTGACAGATCAGACTGCAAAGAAATGATGAAGTTCCTGCTTTCTAGTGTGCATTAAAGGAAGTTTTAGTGTGTTGAATAAACCATTGCACTTAAAGAAATCTGGTTTCATGATCTGAAACCAGCATGCACCCTTTTCGGCTTACGGACATTTTCACAGAATGCTACTTAATCAAGTTCCGAGGGTATCCAATGGTCCTTTTAGCATTCAATCAATGGAACAAATGGATTAAGCTAATATTGGTGTCATGAGGACGGCCATATGGCTCTTTAGCTCTTGTACTTTTCCCTGGCTTTCCCATTGCTGCTACTTGTCAATTCATGTTGTGTTTACTTTTTCTTTATGAGCTTTGACAACGATTGGTTCATATTGAGCTTTGGAGGTTTTCAGCAAGGAATTGTGCGTACTGTTCAAAGTTTCCTCTCTTGTCTTGGTTGAGAAATAGCATCTGGAACCGGCCTGTGGGCACCTCATTCGGCCTGCTGTGGAACTAGGATACGGTGCATGTCTTTTGGTTTTTGAGTGTTAATGGCTCCCAACACCAAAGAAGTGGCCCCTGGGCTCCTCTCACTCCTACGAGTCTATACAGATGGCACTGTCGAGCGGCTTGTAAGTTCTCCCTTTGTCCCTCCAATACTCGACGAAACTATCACTGGTGTCTCCTCCAAAGACATCTCCATTTCATCAGATGTTTCAGCTCGACTCTACCTTCCCAAACTCCGGCGCACGGATGGCAGCCTGAAATTTCCCATTTTGGTCTACTTTCGCCGCAGCTTTTGTGCTGGATCCGCCTTTTCTTCCGATCACCACTGTTACATCAATACCTTAGTCTCCCAAGCCAAAATTCTCTCCATTTCAGTCGAATACAGAGTTGCCCCGGAGCACCCTCTCCCCACAGCTTATGAGGACTCTTGGACTGCACTTCAGTGGGTTTCTTCTCATAAAGTTTGAAACAACATCGACCCTGAGAGTAAAGGAGTCTGTCCAATTATTAGAAGTTCCAATCCCGTCATCTACCATGAATTTAGGTGGGACTTGCAGCTCTCAGGTGCATCTACTACCGATACACAGCATCTGAATGGATCCTTTCTTGATCAAGAGCCTTGGTTACTTGACCATGCTGATTTCCAGCAGTTCTTCATAGGTGGCGACACCACTGGAGCTAACATTGTGCATAATATAACCTTGCGTGCTGGGGTTGAAGATTTACATGGAAACACAAAAATATTGGGAGCATTCCTTTGTCAACCGTATTTCTGGGCTCCAAGCCAATTAGGTCCGAGTCGAGTCTTGGACATCAAAATAACATGATATGCAGGTCATGGAAGTTTGTGTATCCAACAGCAGCTGGTGGCATAGATAATCCGATGATCAATCCGTTTGCCGTCGGAGCACCAAAGTTGTCGGGAATCAGGTGTTCTAGGGTGCTCATTTGTGTCGGTGAGAAAGAGATCACAAAGTACAGAGGGATTCAGTATTGTGAATCCTTGAGAGAAAGTGGGTGGGAAGGAGAAGTTGAGCTGTATGAAGTACAAGGAGGTGAGCATGGTTTCCATATTCGCAATCCTGAGACTGAGATTGCTAAAAATATGGGGCTTGGCTACTTTCCTCCAGTAACTAAAAGTTTTGGCTTTGTTCTTCAGGTCTGTCATGGGGCTAATTTAGCCATTTAGGAGTTCGTGGTTCCTTATTAAGAGCTATTCAATCGCCAGTGGGTTGAATAGAGCTGCAGGCCTCGTGGATTTGGTTTTGATATTCTACATACATGAACTACAGTAACATGATGTTAGGTTATGCATAATACCTCATGACTGCAATTTCATTACTCTGTTTGCGCTGAAATGGTTATTTTACGAGATATATTGTATTTACGTACTTGCGTGATGGATATTAACATAGGTAAACTGCAGAAAGTACAGTAAAATTCATTTTGTTGCCACTTAGGCACCTAATCTTCAATTGTTATCGTTTATTTAGGTGGATCACGATTGTGCACCTAGCCTATGTAGGAGATCGAAATGTTCTCCATCTGCGCTGCAAATTGCTTTGATGGCTTATTGCTGTAGGCCTATAGCAAATCCAATTTTGTCCTGCAGCAGCAAGATGAACATACCAAATGATATTCTTTTGATAGCTATAACATACCAGTATTTACAGATATGGGAACAATGTGACTGAAGTGATCCTAAAATCGGCTAAATCTGCCCTAGTTCTGCATGTCACAGTTAGTAAATTTTGCACAACTTTCATGCTGGTCATAGTAATTTTCCTGTATAGTTTGTTGTAAACCATCATCACTGGATGCATAAAAAAAACAAAAAAAATGAAATGTCAAATTAGTGTATAGAAGTATGACTGCCTAAAATCAGATTCAAGAAAAAATTACCGATGTAACCTTGAGAGATCGCGTAAGATAGGTGCTTTAAGCAGAAAGGGTAATATTTGCTTTAAGCATTGTTGGATTATATTCACGTTGACATAAATATATCCAGTCAGTTGATTACCAAGAACTCGACTAGTCGATTACCCAGAACTCGAATGACCATTTACAACTAATGTGATGCATTAGTAATAAGATCTAGGCAGCCTTGGAGCATCTTTATGGCTAAAATTTCTACCCGAAATCCACAAAAATGACTTATATATGATGCTTTCTCTCCCACTACTTTCTTTACAAATTAGTTTGAACACTCACATAGCTTATAATCAGTGTTCCTTACCTGACCAAATATTCAACTGTGAGGGCTGAAGAGTGAAATATGGCTCAAAATAGGGGAATATCAGCTTAAATTGATGCAATCCAATGATGGGAAATCCAACTTTGTTTTAAAATCCTTCTTCAGGCAGCCTTGTATGTCATGTTTCTTTCAGTGGTTGGGCAGTCTTACAATTGAAAATTCAAGTTTGCTTAGGCCCCATATCTTTTAGCTAACATTACAAGCAATAAGGAAGTTTCTTGCATCAGATTTCACATATAACAAGAATCATATTGATACGAAACCCATTGAGTAATCAACTAAGGGTCAATATCCTGTCCACATCAAGTTTTTAATTCAAGTCACGAGTCACTGGATTCCAATAATTCCAAGTAATCCGCCCAAAAAATTGCCACCGACATATACTTGGTTGAAAATGGGTATTTTCTAAATAAAAAATGTGCAAGGGTGATTAAAAGTTGCATTAATAGAGCTTATACGTGGGACCGCAGAACGAACCAAGTTACTCCGGCAGGCTTGGCTCGTATTTGCTCTTTTAGGAACACGTTCAAGATTCATGTGTGTTTGATATCGAGCCAAGCTTGAATGCATTAACCCAATCTTGAACACTTTTCGGAGTTCAACTTACCAAGTTCGACTTAATAAGCAAATAACTATCAAGCTCTCCCTCAAACTGGTTTAAGATCGGCTCGACAAACAAACAAGTATTAGCCGGCTTGCTTCATTTGACCCTGCTTATATGAGCGGTTCATCAAATGAAGTGGTCAATTCATGGATTTGCTTGATGTCACGGTAATGTAGAAACTACTAAAAGCTCCAGAATTGTGGTTGTTCTAAGAGCTGCCTTAGCCATATCATGGCTATTGCATAATGTTCATGTGTTCACATCTCCATATTTGACCTCCATGGCACTTGGCAGACCTCTTTCTCTGTTCTGACTTCCTCAACCGGCTCCGCTAGTCATTAGGGTCAAAGAATTACGTGGTTGGCAACTTTTTTCTTTTCAAGTATATATGCACACACAACATGGAGCATTCTCTTCTACATATAAAGGTGACATCAAACCAAACAGAGGAATTAGAACCTTAGCTTTCTTAAAGAAGTCTTCTCCCTTCCTCAAAAATGGTCTCCAACACAAAAGAGGTAGTCTCGGAGCTTCTACCATTCCTTAGGATCTTCAAAGACGGCTCCGTCGAGCGATATTTAGATTCATCTTATGTCCCTCCCTCACTCGAAGATCCAACTTCCGCTGTTCTATCCAAAGACATCAAAATATCACCAGAAATCTCAGCGCGAGTTTACCTCCCAAAGCTCTCAGGTACTGAAGAAAAACTACCCATTTTAGTCTATTTCCATGGTGGAGGTTTTCTTATCGAGTCCGCCTTCTCCGTAGTAAGCCATCGTTACGTAAGTGAGCTAGTTTCTCAGTCCCAAGCCCTTGTTGTGTCCGTTGAATATAGGTTAGCCCCTGAGCACCCTCTACCCACTGCTTATGAAGATTCTTGGGCAGCTCTCCAATGGGTGGCATCACATGCTAATGGAAAGAATGGCGACAAAGAGCCTTGGTTACTTGGCCATGGCGATTTTGGTCGTGTCTATCTTGGTGGTGACAGCGCAGGAGCTAATATTGTGCACAACATAGCCATGAGGGCTAGCAATGCTAACAACGGTACGTATTTAAAGAAGGGCAGTCCAGTGCACGAGATTACCAATGCTAAAAGCTTGTCCTGTGGTGTCAAAATTCATGGAGCGTTTCTCTGCCATCCATACTTTTTGGGGTCAAAACCAATTGGATCCGAGCCTCTCGTTGATCATGACAAGGGTTCATTGTATCAGACATGGATGCTAGCCTATCCGTTGGCACCAGATGGATTCGATAACCCGATGATCAATCCTTTTGCACCAAATGCGCCACACCTGTCGGGTCTGGGGTGCTCTAGATTACTTGTTTGCGTTGCATCCAACGACGAGTTGAGGGAACGAGGCGTTCGATACTTCGATGCAGTGAGGGAAAGTGGCTGGCAGGGAGAAGTGGAGTTGTTTGAGGTGGAAGGAGAGGGTCATGCCTTCCATGTACTCAAGCCAGAGAGTGAGAAAGCCGAGGGCATGATCAAACGCTTGGCTGCTTTTATCAAATGCCTATGACAGCATTTCTACAACTGATTCTGTGATGCATCTGTACAGTGTCATGAAAATCTCTTGGACTACTAAGGATTTGCTGGTGTTCTGGTGCTGATTTTATTCTTGATTTTAGAGTATGCTGCAAAGATATTGTTTTTAGTAGGACCTTTTCAAAAATAAGATTGAGCTGTTCATTCTGTGTAGTTGGTTGGATTATGTGTTTGGATTTTATTGGATCTCTTCTCAATTTCTTTTTTTGTTTGATCAATCTTGACAAAAGAATTAACCGACCAACCTAATGCTCCTTTTCTTCCAGCTAAATCTAAGAAAAGAAAGTGCAGAGACTAAAGAACAAGATGAACAAAGATTGTTATCTATCAGAGCCAAAACCATGGTAAATGGGAGGAAAAACCAACCAAAAGCTTGGCAGCCTACCCATTGAGTTAGAGCAAGAAGAAGCAACTCAGTGGACTACATGAATGGCTTTTTCTACATGTGACATGAGGAACAGCACAAAGGAAAGAGTAAAATATACACAGTGGCATCTTCTCAGAATAGCAAAAGCTTCTAGCTGATGATGATCACCGTCTTAAACTGCTTGAATTGCATCTAGACATACTCATTGAGGGTCCAAATTTGAGGAATAAACTAACTGATGCGATAAGAGGAGCGGCTAAGGGCGATGGAGGGCTATTATACCCAACGATCCTAAAGAGTAGGGACTATTAGTTTCAGACCGCTCAATATTTTTAGTACAAAAGAGACATCCTAAGTCTACAATTGCATGACCATTTTTCTTTCCACGTTTACCGCTAGACATTACTGTGGTTTACATCATCATTATCTATGATCATTGTCTGAAGTTTTTGTTGTAAACTAGTTATGTACTTACATAAGACTATTCAACTTTTTGATTGAATCAGCGATCAGGGACGAATTTAATTATGGGTGCTAAAATGTTTGTATGCGTATAAGTTAGTGATACACTTAAAATTGATATACATGGGAAACGAATAGTTTAGCTTTACTGACGCGGATAATAATCGAATATGATTTGCATCCAACAAACTTTGAAACGATTATGCAACCCGAATCCAAATTTAATCTATATCTGTACTACCTATAAAACTACGAATGTCGTAAATTTTTTTTGGACAATTATGTCCTCTGTTAATTATATTAATAACACTTTTACCCTCAATTTATGACTCCTTATTAAATTTTGGTTGAAATTAATGAATATTGAATAATGAATCTAATTATAAACATTGGAAAATAAAAAGTCAGATGAGAAAGAAAAACAAAACAAAATTTTTTTTTATTACTTTCTTTTTAATTTGGTTGAAATGAAATAAATATTGAATAATGAGAGCTGTGATTATTTTTCTCACATTTTTAGGTTAGCAAACAATTAACCAATTGAAAAACTAAAAAACAAAAACAAAGCAAAAAAATTAAAATACCTGAAATATCACTTAAGAAACAAAAGGCTGTTGGAAAAACGAAAACAGAAAAAATAAAAAAGGGTTAAATTTGCATCAAAAAATGAGAAAAAATAATACGTAAATATGACACAAATTTGAACTGAAAATTTATTCAGTTACACATATGGTCCGGAAATTACACATCTTAAGTGTATTTCATAAATCAATTTAACTGATTACAAAAAATAAAGACGTAGATTCATTCGTTTAATTTCTCTATTTATTTTTCTTTTATGTAGTATCATCAAATATTTTTTCAATCCAGAAACTTACAAAGAAGATTTTTAAATATTGAATGGATTACAATTGCGAATATCAAATATACATTTATTCTAAAACAAGTCACAAAAAAAAATATGAATATAATTGAATTATATTATTTTGATTTTAAAAAAAAATAATGATATCAATTTAAAAATTATTCCCGATCACGCCCACATGCAACGCACGTGCTTAATACTAGTTGCCAAAAAAGGCTATGATATTTTGACACTAGATATACGTCCGAATAGCATACATTTACGGCCCTAACCAAAATAAAAGTGCAGAAATAGCCCTTTTAGCCCATAAACTACATGATACAATTATACAGCCCAAGACCAAGCCCAGACCCAGGCCCAGGCTTTGAGATGCATTTCTCCAGGCCTTAACCCAGTCAAAGGCCGTAGCCCACCAGACCCAAACATATAACCCTAAACTCCCTCCGTAAACCCTAGAGCGCCACGCCCAGCACTCCCTTCACCTCATCTTACACACACACACACACACACAGCACAGCCAACATGGCGACCCCCGCCCCAGCGACGGAATCCGTCCAATGCTTCGGCCGCAAGAAGACCGCCGTCGCCGTGACCCACTGCAAGCGCGGCCGCGGGCTGATCAAGATTAACGGCGTCCCGATCGAGCTGATCGAGCCCGAGATCCTCCGCTACAAGGCCTTCGAGCCCATCCTGCTGCTGGGCCGCCACCGCTTCGCTGGGGTGGACATGCGGATCCGGGTCAAGGGCGGCGGCCACACCTCACAGATCTACGCCATCCGCCAGTCCATCGCAAAGGCCCTCGTAGCCTTTTACCAGAAGTATGTCGACGAGCAGTCCAAGAAGGAGATTAAGGACATTCTGGTGAGGTACGACAGGACGCTGCTTGTTGCCGATCCGAGGCGGTGCGAGCCCAAGAAGTTTGGTGGGCGTGGTGCACGTGCGAGATTCCAAAAATCGTACCGTTAGTGTGTTATATGAGCTAAAATTTGGTCGCTAAAAGGTTTCGTGGTGTTTTTTTTTTAAGTTTTTCTTTTATGAATTATTGTCTGTAATTGATGGAGTAGGATTTTAGAATTTGAGTTTCAGCAATAGAATCCACCGCATTATATTTTGGATATTGAAATTTATAATCATCTGGACCCAACTGTGTATGTTCGTGGGATACGCCTGTCAGACGCGGGGGGGGGGGGAGGGATATGCACTGTGTATGTAGCTCTGGTTTAGCTTGTCTGATATGCACTGTATATGTGATTTTGGTTTGGCTTGCATGTGATATGCACTGTACGTGTAGATCAGGTTTAGCACGTGTGTGTGGGTCTCGTGTGTGTAAGAGATACCCATTGTATTTCTGGTTAAGCACGCTTGTATGTCATATGCATTGTAATTCTGGTAACGTGCGCGTGTGATAGGCATTGTAATTCTGGTTTTGAGTGTCTGATATGCATTATTGTTTCTGGTATAGCGTGTGTTTTGTGTGAGAGCGAGAGAGAGGGATATGCATTGTATTTTTGGTTTAGTGTGTGGCCTGGTATGTAGTGTGCATGGTTGTTACTTGTTTTGCCTCTTGAATGTTGTTTGATGGAATGGTGGTTTGAGTGACCGGGTGGAAAGATGAGTTCTTTGTAGTGTGTCTGAAGGAAGAACTTTGAAACGTAGCGAAGTTTGACTACTAGGTCTTTTGTGCGTGGATTAAGTTATAGACAATCAGGGCATGCGTGTTGTCCCTCGAGGTTTGCTTCGTGGTATGATGGTTGATCTATTGCCGACGATCAGGTTGTCTTTGGTGTGGTCATAGTTTTGATGGTCATAAAATTGTAAGAGTAGCTGATTCATTGTTTACAGTTCCACCAATTTATGGAGGAAGAGTCATCATATCCCTCATGAGAGTGGTATTATCTGTGGCTGTCTTTGGAGGATGTCTTTCCACAATTGACGAGGGAAAGTGGAACGTTGTCATATGGGTGATGAGAGAGTATGATGGGAGAGGAAGTTGGATCAAAGCAGTCACTATTCTGTTGCGACCATCACCTGGTCACTTGGCATGGCCAATATGTTATCTAAAGATGGTGCAGTGCTGGTCGATGTGGAAGGATTGGGGTGTATTGTGTACAACCCCGAGGATACAGGAGCGGCATAACACCTATGGATTCTTGTTTCAAAAGAGAGGCATCAACGTTTGGTCGCTTTATAAGTACCTGCAGTGGGCAGTTTCCACAATAACGGAGTTGTTGGAGTTAACTTCTCTTTCTTTTGCCATTGCTAAGTCAAAAATATGGCAGAACTATGAAGGATGTCATCAATGCAGATACTCTTTACGCCTTTAGTTGAAAGAAGCACAGTTGTGCATGATTACACAAGACGTGCTTATAGTTGTGCATTGGCTTACTAAAATACATCTAGCTCTAACAATTGCTTTTTCCTGATAAGTGCATGACCTCTCCCTGATTGAAGTTCTCTTCTACACTGCTAGACCCACATGCTTCTAGCATGCAAGCTGCTTGCAGTAAAACACTAGTTATGCATACCGGCTCCTGCGCCTCCATGCTTGTCATTAACATTCCGGCATCAGTAGTCTGTCTCATGCACCTCCATGCTTCCTTTTGCTGAATGGGTGTGTTTTTACGAAAGGTGAGCTTCAATTCTGATTGCAGAACCTTGCCACTGCGAGAAGGGCATAGATTGCCAGGTGCAAGAGGGCATGGCATGTAGGTTTGGCCCTAGATGCATATAGATTGCCTGTTGCAAAAAGGGAATGGCATGCAGTGAGGTGCACGATTTTGGAATGGATGGGGGATGGGCCTTCCATACTTCATCTGGGAATCCAACTGTTCTGCGAAACCATGTTGATCAAGAAATAAGAGCTTTTTCTTTCGAAAAGTCCAACGGACAAGTGGATGGTGGTTTACCCAACTTGGGAGTTCGCGTTTACCTTGCTTTTAGCCAAGTTTTGCTGCATCCTTCTAGGGATTTATAGAGATTGATGTGGCCTCATCCAAGTCTCTTTTGTTGATGTGGCCAAATAGACGTTGTTCTTGTGATGGGAAGTGCCCACAATTTGCAGATAACTCAATAGATGCGCTTGCTGTTATTGGACAAGTCTCTGCTGCATCAGAAGGAAGATGCTGAAGATGCTGTAATCAACAATTCAAAGTTTGTTAGAAAGCAAACGCACAGATGCTGAAGAACAGGTGCACGCACCATAAGGTGCTAGGATAAACTGTATTTATCCTTTAATCTATGCTATTCTCCCTTTCTATCCAAAAAAGAAAAAAAGGACACTGAAGAACATGGAAGGCCTGAGGTGCCCAAAGCCATCCCAGATTCTACACAGTGGGCTTTGGCTGGGTTGGAGCCTGCCCAACTAAATTCTATCATTACTCACTTCACCTCAGTTTAGTTAATTTTTTTTAGCTAAATCAAGAGTTGTCTTTGACAAGTCAATAGCCAAACTATTTTATTTTGGATTGCTATTCACTTAAATAACTTA